>QRDG01000611.1:0-167282 GCA_012064385.1 Puccinellia tenuiflora | reverse complement strand
CGCCTCCTTCGGACTTCAACGAGGCCGGCCGTCAGCTGTGGTGGGCTGGCCGAACTCTACAGGGCGTTATGAACTACATCACGGCCGGCGATAACCCCCCGCCTGCGCTACCCTCAGATCCAGTCCAGGCGTGCTCACCCCGTCGAGGTGGGAGCCACGAGCGCCGTCCGATGACAGCGACGACGACGACGACGATTACGAGGACGATATTATAGGCCTAGGCAGGAGTATGACTAAGATTGTTAGGACAAATTATCCGTTATGTCATTCCGTATAAATGATTTGTATTCGGTCGATGAACTAGTTTTATCAAATGATTCACTGTGAGGGTTTCTTCAGAGGGTTTAACTATTTGATATATTATTTGTATTTTTCTGATAAACAGATCAAAAGATATTAAATTTATAAGTTTAACTAAATCTTAATGAATTTATAAGTTTATTACAATTTTTTAAACTTAATCTCAAACAAAGTTGAATTTGATATAAATATATATATTGCATTTTTTGAAACAATTTGATATATTATTTGTATTTTTCTGAAACAGATCAAAATATATTAAATTTATAAGTTTAACAATGTCTTAATGAATTTATAGTTTATTACAATTTTTAAAAATTAATCTCAACAAAGTTGAATTTGATAAAGTATATAGATTATATTTTTTTTGAACAATTTGATTTATTGTATTTTTTTCTGATAAACAGATTAAAAGATATTAAATTTATAAGTTTAATTAATGTCTTAATGAATTTATAAGTTTATTACAATTTTTTTAAAATTAATCTCAAACAAAGTTGAATTTGATATAAGTATATAGATTATATTTTTTGAACAATTTGATATATGAGTTGTATTTTTCTGATAAACAGGTTAAAAGATATTAAATTTATAGTTTATTTGTATTTTTAAACTCTTATTTAAAAAAATACCTTTAGTCCCGGTTGGAACCAAAAAACCGGACCTAAAGGTTATTTTGGCGCGCGCCTTTCGGTGCCGCTACGAAAATTTGCCTTTAGGTCGGTTGGAGGCCCCAACCGGGACTAAAGGGTTGGCCTTTAGGTCCGGTTGGCACCAACCGGACCTAAAGACCCTTTGATCCGGTTGGTGGCACCACCGGACCTAAAGTCTGCCTCCTTTTAAATTTGGCCGGCCTCTTCTTCTTCCCCCAACTTCTCTCATTTCGACTAAGGCCCAGCGCGTAGGAACCGACGCCGACGCCGTCAGGCTGCCCAAATCCGCGCCGGCCTCCACACGTCGCCGCCCTCCGCCGCACCTCCTCCCCCGGCCGCTTCTCCTCCTCCGGCCTTGCCTCCACGCGCCACCGTCGGCCTCCACACGCCGCCGTCGGGCCCGACCTCCTCCACGCACCGCCCTCGCCGCTTGCCGGCCGCCGCCGTCCTCCTCATTTTCCCCGGCCGATCGGTCTCCCTCGCCGGCCGCCGCGTTCCTCCTGTTTGCCGGCCGCCGTCCTCCTCCTTTTCGGCCGCCGTCCTCGCCGGCCCTCCTCCTCTTCTTCTCCTGCAGGTAATTCCTCTCCTCCTCACATTTTTTTTGTTAGCTAAATTTGTTAGCTAAATTGGTTAGCTTTAGGTAAATTTGTTAGCTTTAGGTAATTTGTTAGCTAAATTAGTTAGCTTTAGGTAAATTAGTTAGCTTTAGGTAAATTTTGTTAGCTTTAGATAAATTTGTTAGCTTAGGTAAAATTTGTTAGAATTTTTAAATTTTAGTTAGAATTTTTGAAAATTTTAGAATATTAGAACTTTTAGTTAGATTTTTAGTTATAATTTTAGTTACAATGATAGAATTTTAGTTAGAATGTAGAATTTTAGTTATATTTTTTTTAGAAAAAATTAGAATGTTTAGAACTTTTAGTTAGATTTTTTTAATAATAATTTTTAATTAGAAAAATTTAGAATACTAGAACTTTTAGTTAGAAAAAATTAGAATGTTAGAACTTTTAGTTAGAATTTTTAGTAATAATTTTTAATTAGAAAAATTTAGAATACTAGAACTTTTAGTTAGATTTTTAGTTATAATTTTAGTATTACTCTAAATTGGTTGATCTATGTTGTTAATAAAAATTGCAATAATTTAGGACTTGTTAAAAATTATAGAATTAACATATTTGTTAAAAATTATATTGTATTATATTAGTCTCTTATATTTGTGTAATAGAAATATTGTATCAATTTTGTATTAGCTTATATTGTATTTATTAGTCTCTTATATTTGTGTAATAGAAATATTGTATCAATTTTGTATTAGCTTATATTGTATTTATTAGTCTCTTATATTTTATTAGAGAGGGAACTTGTATGAAACTTGTATCAATTTTGTATTAGCTTATATTGTATTATATTAGTCTCTTATATTGTATTAGTCCAACATTGTATGTTCAAGTGATATATATCACGACGACGCTTAGAAACAACGGGCGCAGCAACGCGCGCCTTTCCTTTTAGTACCATTTTGCAGCAACACGGCAGAGACAGCTCCGAAAATAACCTTCGCATTTTGCAGAAACCATGGATCCAGTCGGTAGAGATGAAAATAACGAACATATCCTCGAGGATATTATCCGCGGCGACGATGTCGCAACTCAATTCCTGAACGAGTCCGGTGAGGGGGATGAGTCTCTCAACCGAGGGTGACGGCGGCCCCGATGCCTGGGAAGAGGCCGTACTCGGTGACTCCGATGAGGGGGAAGCCGACAAGGCAGAAGCCGGCGGCTCGGGTGCCACATTGATCAACACAAACTCCGGAGAGGTGCATATATATTTATATTAATTAATTTAGCCTCCGTTGTCTATATACACATATTAACGGTCTTTCTTCTTTTAGCCCTCCGGATCGAGCAAATCCACTGCGACGACGGAAACAAGGACCAACCAGAAAGTTAGAGGACAATGTCCGGTACAGGATCGAGGTGGTCGCTGCAGACGGCGAACCCATTGCTCCAACAGATGTCAAACAGAAGTTTGTGAAGCAATGCGGTGTCGTTGTTAGGGACTTCGTCCCGATCACCATCCAAGAATGGAATAAGCCAAAGGATCGTGATCTTACCTGGCTCGGCGACGAAGGCAAAAACACATTTTTCAAAAGGTCATGCATAATTTCACCTTGCCACGGCCAGAGGTGGATCTAGAGCAGGGGGAGCCATCTGAGGAGCAGATGGATAAACTTAAAAAAGAGCTAGTAAAAAAAGTCAAGGCGTGGGCTCTTAAGAAGATGGCCGAGCTATTTAACAAATATAAGAAGAGATTGTACACCGACTATGTGTTGAAAGGAAAAACTCCGGATTTCGATCGAGGGTACGAGAAGATAAGAGACTATTGGGATGAATTTGTAGCGTACAAGAAATCGGAGCCAGCTCTGGCAAAGTCTGAAATAAATAAGGCAAATGCTGCTAAGAAGAAGTACCACCATTATATGGGGCCCGGTGGCTACGCCCGTTCCATGCCTAAGTGGGACAAAATGGAGAAGGACCTGCTGGATCAAGGGATTGTACCAGAGCCTATTAGAGATGGATGGATCGAGCGGACCCGAAATTGGTTCTACGGGCATGGGGGCACACTGAACGCTTCTACCGGGGACTGCATATATAACAAAAGACACAAGGATAATCCTGAACTACCCATCGATGACATTAGAAAAGCAGAAAAGGATGTTGAAGAGGGACGGTTCCTTCCCGATAGAGAGAATGACGAGCTTGCACGCGCCCTTGGGAATAAAGAACATGATGGACGAACACGAGGCACCCCAGGCTCCAAGCCGTGGGCACATGGGTTTCCCGTGGAACAAAAAATATGGCCCGACAGAAGTCATATGAGGAGAAAGGTAAGGGAGCAACAAGAAGAAGCCGAGAAGGCAGACCGGCTCCGCGCGCTAGAAGAAGGGTACAAGCGGCAGCAGGAGCAAATCGACCGACTTAGCCAGCAATGCACTCTCGCCCTATCTCAGCAGCAGTCGATGCTACCGCCCCATCGAATCGGAGAAGCAGCGTGGCTTCGAGCAGGGTCGTTCATGATGATGATCCTCTTCGTCGCTACCCAGTGGATGATATCACGGAGACCACAACTTGTGAGCTACATGTGAATGTGATGAACATAAGCATGAAGGTGGCGGTCGGCTATGCCGTACCTATTGGACCTACACCAACTTTCCATTGCTCCCCTGTTCCTCTTGGCTACGCTATTGTCGGAATGGATGAAGTTTTTAAAGGATTTGAGTAACTGAAGCTGGATCACCCCGCAGGTGAAGATGGGGAGATCGTTGAACTTGGAGAAGCCAGAAAAAACACCATTCTATGGCAAAAGGAATTAATCGTGCTTCCAAGGCCATCGACTCCTCAGAGTAGCGATGCAGCGCAACACTCTCCAGCGCAACAGTTTTCTCCGCCGTCGCCGCCTCAGGCGCCGTCTCCGCAGCCTCAGTCTCCAGCGCGTGAGTCTGCCGCCTCAGTCTCCAGCGCGGCCGTCTCCGCCGCCTCAGTCTCCGCCGCGTGAGTCTCCGCCACCTCAGTCTCCGGTGCGTTCGGGTAGGTGGGGTTCGATAAGAACCGACCACCGAAACGTACGTTATCACCCCTACCAAAAATACCTCACAAGAATATGGTCAAGAGGACCTTACGACCGTACACCGGAGGAAAACGCGGTGTATGCAGAAGCCGAAAAGGTCGCGTGGTTTGCTAAGTTGAAGGAGAAACCGAAAAAGTTTCCCGACACCCCAGAAGAGCATGCCAAAGTCGTAGCAATGCTGAAGAATATGCAGCAACCCCCGCCAGCGGAAGAACCAGACTACGAACGCTCTATTCGTAAGGCGACGAAACGGAAAGCAGAAAGATCAGTTCCCCAGCTCGGAACACAGAAAAAACAATCAGTTGCCCCGCTCAAAGTGGTCTCCAATACCGAGGCGGGGTCGAGCAGAGTACGGCCCGTTGTTCCGATCGACGACAAGTCTTGTACACCTGAGATTGTTGCCATGTTCGGAGAAGCAGCCACTACTCAGGGCTTGACTATTCATCAGTACTTAGACCGAATAGATTATCAGAAAGTTGCAGACTACACATACAAGCACGGGCGTCCTCTCGTCAAACCTGAGTTGGTCAAAGATCTACCAACAAAAATGCGAAGATTGCATAATTGGTACATGGCAGCCTCAAAGAGAGGGGGGGGGGGGGGATTGGCTCTACATTAAATATGATAACAAGGCTTTCGGGTCTGGAAATGGAGTGACAATGATTCAATTTTCTGAATTATTTCAGTTGTTCCAACAAAAAGCCCTCGACAAAGCTATCATCAGTGCCTATTGTCTGTAAGTATTATTTCTGTAATTAATTTTCTTGCTAGCTCACCTCGTTCATTGTATTTTATAATCTTACTCATCACTATATTAATTATGCAGAATGAAGATTCTCCAATGCAGAAGAGGACAAATCTATGACATTGGGTTCATTGACCCAAATGTCGTTCATGAAAAAGTTCTCGTTGATCGTCAGTACCAAGATACAGAGAACAACTTGGTAAATGCATTATTGTTTAACGAAACCAAAAGAGAGATACTATTTCCATACAACTTCGAGTAAGTGTTACTGTCTTGTACACATTATTCTATTTCGCTAATTTCTCGATGTTAAATGTATAATTGATAACTTATGCATGCGCAGCTTCCACTTTATTCTGCTAATCATTGCGCTGGACAAAGGAACAGTACAAGCCATGGACTCGAGACGTCATCCCCTTGAGCACTGGGAGAGCATGCAGATATGCCTCCAGAGGTAATTTCAATCATTATGTCAGTATATCGATAGCAATTAATTAATATATAAGTCCTTTATTCATTTTCTTTGCCGGACAGGGCTTGGAAACGATTCACTAAAGCCGCCAAGGATAGGGGTGCTTGGGCGGAGAAGCTTGACTTTAAAAGATTAGATGTAAGTACTACTAGCTATATCCATGCATTATCTCTTTGATTCTAGTTTCAATACCATTACAATTCTTGATTGAACTTTGTTCCTGTAAAGTGCTTGGAGCAGCCAGAGGGGACAAATTTATGTGGATACTACGTCTGCGAGTTCATTCGTCAGACGTGTTGTGAGAAGGGCAGAATTTTAAAACAACTTGAAGTGAGTATGCAATATTCACAATTTTTGTTTATTGCCATCAATTTTGTTTAGTTTCATTCATATATATTGACCATTTTTTAATTAGATCGAACGGTTGCGAGACGGCCTTCTACCAATGGATCGTGTACGAGCAATCCAGGAAGAAATTGCCGGATTCATAGATGCAGAGGTCCTAAATAAGAATGGAGAATACTATACTGATTCTAATGCATATTGATGTGTTTATATTAAATCAAGTAGAAGATGATGTGTTTATATTACAAGATGATCGAGTGTAAAAAAGATGTGATGACGACCGTGTGTGTAATATATTTGTGACGATGATGTTTAATATATAGTGCTTCCCCATATTGATTCTACATTTTGGTATTTTAATTTTATTTTTTTACATAATCAAATAGGTCTTACTTTCTGAACATTTTGGTATTTTATTCATATTTTTATAAATTACAGAATAAGCATTATTGATTCTACAAAATTAAACCTTTTTCTAGAATTTGTGAAAAAAAAATCGGCCAATAGTCCCGGTTCGTATTACGAACCGGGACTAAAGCCCCTGGGCCCGACGGCAGCGGAGGGGCTACGTGACAGCCAATAGTCCCGGTTCGTATTACGAACCGGGACTAAAGCTCCGCGGGCCCGACGGCAGCGGAGGGCCACATGACGCCGGCATTAGTCTCGGTTGGAGTCCCAACCGGGACTAGCTTTAGTCCCGGATTGCTAGTCCCGGTTGGGGAACCGGGACTAAAGGCTCTCTCCAACCGGAACTAATGCCCTTTTTTGATGCGGGTTCATTGACAGTCAGATCGAATCCGGGTCGGCTGAGGAAGCACTCCACCGATCGGATCAAGTACAGAAAAAACAAGACAAGTCCTGGTGTACTACTACATGTACGCGGATCAAGAAAGCAAGATCAAGGAAAGAGAAGAGCAAGAAGCCAACAAAGCTGGGTACGTGCATGGATTTTGCGGCCAGCGTGCCGATTACTTGCACGGATTTGCTGGCGAGAGTACTAATCAAGCAATCACATATCCAATCAATGGAAAGAATTAAAAGAAGCTAGCCACGTACATACAATCAAGGCACGACATCTTGTAGAAGAAAAAGAAGATCGAGTGCTGCTAAGCACTCATGTGGATCAAAACCCATGTGCAGCGCAGCCGACTATCCATGGTGAACTTCAACCTCGACGCGGTACGCTTGCTGCGGCCCGCTCACGACTCGACTTCAACCCTGCCGCAGTACATCCGCTGTGGCCCGCTTCGACTTGCAGCCGCGGACAAATCCGACTCTAGCAATTGTCGACTCCGCTGCGTCGACTTCATCCACGGTGTCAACTCTGTCCGCCGAGGCGTACGCACTCGAGGCATACACATGCGCACATACACGCATGGATTTTCCGGCCAGGATGGCAGCATACACACATCCGGGGATCGACGGCTTTTCCCTTCAACTACTTTTCAATTTCTCTCACGCACAACTTCATCTCGCCTGCGATGCTACGCGGAAGTCGTGGCCATCTTCGACCCACTTCGAACATCTTCCACAACTACACTACTACGACAACGATCAACATCGGCTGCCGGATCGCGCGGACTCGACAGATCAGCAACTCCCGCTCTTCATCGACAAAATCGGCAGCATATACGATGACTCATCGGGCTCAACGCTCGTGACTCGGACACAGAACAACGCATCGATTTCGAGTACACGCACCCGATAAACTGGCGATTCGGGAAAACGGCAGCGGTCTCGGCATCGGCTTCGCTCATCGCCGACCCGACAAACCATTGACTTTGTCTAACAGCCGCGATGTCATCGACCCACTACGACATCTTCAACGACGTCTTCCTCGACATCGCGGCGGCAACGACACTCCTCTTCGGCTTAATCGTCGTACCGCACCCTATGCGTCATCAACATCAACAACTAAGTCATTTTCACATTTATTTTCTTCAATCAATAAGGCTACTTAGACATACATATATAACCTGCTAGCCGCACCCGACACTCGGGGGCTGCGCCACATAGTGTATAAAGATTTTTTTCCTTTCAGTTATTACAGATGCATCACCCGTCGATTCGACAAAGATGGACTCGGGGGCTGAATACTGCAGCCCCCGTATAGTCATGCGTCAACTCTTTCCGGCTGAACGTCACATCCACTCCGCCGCGTCGACTCTGTCTGCCGCGTCGAGTCCACTACATCCGCTCCACAAAGAGCCCGCTCCCTAGAAGGGTACTACATACCCTCGGGGCTGGCGCTTTAGCATCGACAACGATAGCAACTTAATCGTTGCACCCGAGTAGCCAACTCCAGTGCCTTCGTCGACTCCGTATTATCGACTCCCTCCAAAACACAACTCCGCCGCGTTGACTCCGGTCCGCCGCGTCGAGTCCCTCACATCTACTCCGCCGCGTTGACTCCGTCCGCCGCGTCGAGTCCGCTACATCTACTCTGTCGCGTTGACTCCGTCCGCCGCGTCGAGTCCCTCAACAGCACCCGATACAACATCGCCTCAGCGGCACCTGATATTACATCGGTTCAGGGGCACCCGATACTCGGGGGCTGCGCCGCACAAAGCAATACTACATCGCCTCAGCGGTACCCGATACATAAGGTGCCTTCTTCGGCCGCACCTGATACATAAGGTGCCTTCTTTGGTCGCACCCGATAATCAAGCAGCTAACAAACATTTGATAGCATATCGGCTTATATTTCGGAGGTTTACCCGAACAACGAACACAGATTACCCGAGATGAATCAGATACAATTGACCCTCGGATGCTGCATTTACCGTGCAAAGGTAAGACCCACCGATTCGTCGTGTAGGGCCGGGGCCAACAACAACAGCTGAGGTACCTGACAACTGTGCCGCACCAACAGGCGTGATGAAAATCCCGATGGACGCGTCGGGTACCCTTAAAAGCTCAGTTCGACTCTATGAGACCTCAAATATGGCCTGAGTCGAATGGTACCTGAAGTGATCATATTTTTGATTGATTTTTCATAATTGGAATACGCTCTATCTAAAGTAAAGACTTCAACATTTATGAGAACATGTACGGTAAAAATGCAAACAACGAACTGATTTTATGATATCATTTGATTTGGTTCATTGATACAATATGGTCACTCGTTCGACATCCCATACTTTTTCTTGCAACAAAGGAAACGTTTTGATATTTTATCAAAGAAATATTCGTCCAACAAACTTTGTTAAATGTAAGACAATGTAACAGCCCTATCTTTGTAATGAAAATTACCAAAAAAAATTCCACCTTTTGTCTCTCTTGTTTGCATCATGGCATGCATTTGCATTTTCTATCCCTAGCAAGCACTTTTGGCAACACTAAAATGGGGAAGCAAAGCAACCTTCCCAAGCTCCCACACCAAATACAATTGCTTAACTTGTCAACCAAATTGTTCTTGGACTTTCACATTGTTTAGGAAGTTCCAATGTGACATGTTATAACCAATTCTCAAATATCAAATATTGCCAAAATAAGAAGTGAATTTGAGAACTCCAAAATTGGTTCAATCCAATTCTATTTTGGAAACCAAGTTAAGTTTTCCAAAAATTCAAACTAAAATCATGGTGAGCTTCAATATCATTTTGAGAGCCTCCATAGTTATTTTTACTATTTTTGGAATTGTTAAAAGGCTCCAAATAAATCCAATTTGGATTTTATAAAAAATGCCCTTATTTAAAACCTGTGAACAAATGTGGGTCAAAACATTTTAGTTTGGTGCACCAAATTTTGTGGAGCTTCTAAAAGTCAAGGGGAGACTCTGTGAATTTTTACAGTTTTTATAAAAATACTTTAGGGCCTCAATAAAATCACTTAAGCTGCTGGACTTAAAAAGAGAAACAGAAAAATGTTTGATTTGTTCAAATCCCTGACAGCGGGCCGCCCTAGTCAGCTCCCTCTCTCCCCCCCACAGTGGCGCGCGGCACTGGCTCCATGCCGCCATGTCGGCCGCGCCGAACCCTTGGTGGTCAAGGAGACCCCCCCCCCCCCCCCGACGCTGTCCTCTGTTTCCCATGCTCACTTGCCCCATTTCCCTCTCTCCCCGTGCGCTCCCGTCACTGTCACCCTCGAGCTCGCGCCCGCCGCCGTAGCGCCGCCGATAGGGTGTACCCCGAGCAAATCGACGCCGGCCAGCGCCGCCGCCGTCTCCTCCTCTTCCTCCCCTTGCCAAGAATCGGACCGGGACCGGCCAAATCAACGCCGGCGTCCTCTTCTTCCTCCGAATCGGCCGGGTGCCGTCGAGCACGCGCCCGTCGATTCCGCCCCTCCGCACCGTCGCCGACCACCCCTTATAGTTCAGGGTGAGTTCCGCTTCCTTTTGGATCTCTCCCGCACCCCCTTTTTCCCTCCTCACCGCCGGTCACCATCGGTCGTCGCCGGCGTCGCCGTTGCTCTGCTTGCCCGGCCTGGCCATGACTTGGGCCGACCGAAGGCCGGCTGGCTAGGGCACCCGCCCGGCCTGGACGCCCGGTCTGGGCCGGCACTAGGCCGGAAGCTTCGGGAGCGTGCCCGGCCTGGATCGCCAGCCTGGGCCGGCCAAAGGCCGGTGGCTTCGGGCCACTCCCCGGCCTGCATCCCGGCCTGACCGGCACGAGGCCGGCCTGACTGGCTGTTTGGTTTTTTCTTTTTGGGTTTAAAAACCAAATTGAATATTTCATAACTATTCAAATAATGATCCAAATGTTGCAAATTAAATATCAAAATGTTCAGAAAAACAAACTCCACAAGATGGAACCATTGTAACATTCTTTTGAAATTATACTCTTGTTGTTTATTCAAGAATTCCTAAAATGGAATAATTGATACCTAATTTGGGGAAAATCATAATTCGATAAATATTCAACTAAAAATTATGAATAAAATATCAAAGTGATCAACATGTCAATTACTATCAAACCATGCTAATATCACATCATGATCACAAATATTTATTTGATGTTATCCTTTAAATGATTAAACGAATTAAATTCAATTAATTATTTATTTCGCTATTTAATCTTTGATAATTGAAAATTTACAAATAAGGTACCAAAGGGATCGGAAGAACAAACCCTAACCATTCATGTCATGTTCATGCATATTTGAGCCACTTCTCTAATAATGTAATAATTTATAAATAATGTGGTCACTAAGATAGATATGGGGTTGTTTCCAAATATTTGCACTAAATATTTGGAACTCCATTTAATTTGTTAAATAAATTAAATGTTTATATTTATGTATGAAATTGTCATGCCATCATGTGATTGTGCATTGCACCTCGTCCTCGTGTGATTTATTTTTTCTTTGTATTTCTTTTGGGTATCGATAGATTCCGAAGTCGAGGGTTCCCCTACCTACCCCGACGAGCAGTACTACACGCCCCGGCAGCAAGGCAAGAGATAACCTAACCTTCTTGGCATCTAGAATCCAAATGTTTTATAAACTTATTTTATCCACCATAATATTGCATGTGATTCTAATGACAAGTTTTGCTCAATACTAGAGTATCCTATGAATGCATGTTTTTCCCCGAGCCAATCACATGTTTCCCCTCCTATGAACCTTAGGTATGATGTGTTGGCCGGATACAAAATATATTCGTTGTTACATGCTTAGCTATGCTTAGCCATGCTTAGTTAAATGCTAATTATGTCCATTGATTAAATTCCATATTGATGAATGATGATGGAATGTTCGGACATGGTGGTTGTTGTTGGTACTTAATTAAATTGCTTAAAAGGCTTGGGTGAGTTGCCATCGGGGATGGTGTTTTGCCTCACTCTTGCCCCTAGGTGCGAGTTCCTGTCTTCGGAACCAAGGTCTGAGCGTGCTGCCATTGGTGGGGACATATGGAATCCCCTTTAACTAAATAACTTGTGCGGGCGTATCCAAGGGTCCTCTAGTTCGATTTTCCATTTGCGTGTGAGTGTGTGGGTGGAAAAAGGAATGACGATGACGGTGGTGTTTAGGACGTGGCGATGGGGCAGGGTGCTGAAATAGGCACTGAACCTGTCCTGTGGCCACAGATGACTCTTGGATAGTCTCACGCGAGGTAAAGGTTTAACCGCGCCCACTCGCCGGCCTTCCCCGGAAGAGGGCCAATCAGGTGAGCCGGACGGTACCGGTGGGTAAATTAGTACACCCCTGCAGGGTTAATCTTTTCGAAAAGCCATGTCCACGGTTATGGACGCCTTGGGAATGGATTTACGGGATCACAAACAACTTTAACCTAATTAAAATTTGGCAGCTAGAGGTTGCAATTACCACGTGTGGCAAAAGGTTCATTTCCTCGAGGGTGATTTGGGGGAGTGCCTTGGTGATGACGAGAGATGGTTCTTAGTACTACTTGGTTCGACGAGAACCGAAGGAAAATGTTACTCTCTTATCCCCTTTCCAGAAAATATTCTGAGTAGTCGATGCCATGGGTCTTTTATATCTTTTAAATGAAAATCTAGCTTTATGCAAAATAGCTACATTATACAGCTTTAGAGCCTCCGTCAGCATTGGGCCTATATCGCCCTACTAAACTTGCGAGTACGTCGTACTCAGTCTCTCTTTGCTGCCTCTATTGATTTGTTTCAGAGGAGGACGACACCGCGCAGCTAGGTGGGTTCTTCATGGACGTCGACTAGTAGTCCGGGGTTCCCAGGTGGCAGCTTGGGACCGTGGAGCAAGCTGGTTGGGTTTATTTATGTGTAGGCCTCTTAGGCCCTATATTTGGATCTTGTTGTATTAGACAACACTACTTCGCTTCCGCTTGATGAATTGTTGGGTCTGTGACCTTTTGTGTGTAATATTTGTATCTTTCTCATATATGAGTTGCTATATGAGTTTTTGTGTCGTTGAGTCTGCAATGTGCCAGCTGTTCCACAAGTCTTGATCTCTCTACTATACGTGATAGCGATGTCTGAGCTTATGGCATGATCGAGGTGTTGTGTGCCGATGATCCATTCCGAGCACACCTGCCAAAGGTTTTGGCCTGGGATTGGTAAACCCAGTAACCTTCGATTGTGTAGCATGACCGGTTGCACAACGCTTCACTGTATAGTTCTGGGGTCGGGACGCTACAGACAAGTTTCAGGAAAAAAATCTACAAAATTCAAGACATGAGTACTTATGAAGTAGATTTGAAGATAGCTCATTGAAGCGATGGTCAAAATCGGTGGTAATATAGTCTATAAAACGTAGATGGTGTCCACACTATAAAACTAGTCAACAATGACCTATTATGTTCCATTTCTCTTGATGTTTCGCATTTTTATTATCATTTTATCAAAACTTAGGATTATGATGTCATTTATTACAAAAATTGACATCTTTCAGATTTCTCAACCATGATTTTTTCAGTTCAACAAAGATGTCCGCAAATTGTTAACAAAATACATTAACTCAACTAATACAATAATTTTTTAGATCAATAAAATATACAAATCCAAAATATCATAAAAATAATCCATCACACACTAAAATTTGGTTTCGGGCACCCCCATAAATTGGCAAAAATACTTTTAAGTTCTACTTAAATACCCCACGTACTACATTGATCAGTGTAAGTTTTCGTTAGAATGAGAATTAGCTATCGTAAAGAGAAAGCGTTGATATCCAACTAGATTAGACTAGACCTATTCCCCCTTTTTGGTTCGGAATCGATTTTGTCCAGTGTTGACTAAATACACATATCTTTCTATAAGGAATATGTTTTTTATGTACGACCATTCAAATTGTTTAGAAAAAACACATAAATCTGAATGTCTCGGTCAAAAACCAAGATAGGACAGATTCCCTACCTTGCCCTAATGGGAGCTCCGCACCTGCCCATGTCGAACATTCTATGTGTAATTAAAACAATTTCAGCATTACATACGTAATTCAAGCGGTTCTAGTTATGTGCATTAGTACTATGTGTGAGTATTGTAGATGCAGAGAATGATGTTGCACATCGAAGATGGTAGTTTAACACTTCCTCACCGTGTACTGTGGATTCAGTTTTGTGACATACAATGTTGTTTCCCATCGCTCTGCATGTCTTTTTTTTCTCGATTGGTCACCTCTGTTCTGGGTTTTCTAATTTTCGTTGCTTTATTTTCGCATCCTTTCAGCGAGAGTACCGGCTTCCAGTGGCAATTTTACCATACCTCCGCCTAGGGCACGTGTCCAGGCTTTGCGACGGTTCCCCAAGGAGCTCCGGCCATGGCCTACGGCGGCAGGGAGGCTGAAATTGCGATATGAGCTGAAGAAGACGAGTTCCATTGGCGAGTTAGGCTAATTTTGCTTACAGGGCCTTGCCTTTTGTCCTCTCTTAGGTTGTTCTTTTGGTGGGCCACGCCCCTCCACCTCCCTTCACGGATGGACTTGGGCCAAGTGTCCAGGCTTTGAACTTGGGCTGGCTCCGCCACTGTCGGCTTCCCCAGTATTGTTTCCTCCCTCGAAAAAAGTATTGTTTTATGTGCGAGCCGGTTTCCTCTATTCCTTTACCCCTCGGTACCAGTCGATTACTGGTACCCAATCTCCCCGCTTTCGCACTGCTTTGACTTGTCTTACTGTCTCCCTTTAAACACATGCTCTCAATCTCCACCATCGCACCTCATCTCGCACATCCTGATTCGCCTCCGTCCTCTGTGAACTGTGCGACACCGTCAGCAATCTCCATGTGCCCCAGCTTACTGGTATCATTACCCAAATTTTCTGTTGTCAACATTAGTTATTTCACACTTGGTGATCCCATAGAACATACTATTTTTTATATTCAGCTTATGGTTTAGACTGAAGAATGAAATAAGATAGGTACTGAAAATTTCATCTCGTCCCTCTCGTCCGCCCCCGCATGGCGGCAAGAGGGAAACCCTAAACCGCGCCGCCGCCACCTCCCTCTCGCTCCCCCTCCTGCCTCGCCACCGCTAGAGGGCGCATCCGAGCGAAGCTTGGTCGGCTCTAGCGGCGGCGGGGCTCCTCTCGTCACTTTGCCCGTAGGAGACGGCGCGGGTGGTGTCCTAGGGCTTGGGCGTGGCGCAGCCTCCAGCGTCATGGCGCATCTGCTCTTCTGCGGCGGCGCGGCAGATAACGTGGTGGCCTCTCCAGGCAGATCGGCGGCATGGGACGGCAAGGTGACTTCCCTCTTTCGCGGCTCGGCCCTTTGGATTGCGACGCTCGGATAGGATCCCGTCGAGTCTCCGCATTTGGCTTCGGCATGTAACGGACGTCCTCGATGAATCTAGGAGGCGAGGAGGTTTGCAACTTTTCTTGTGTTATTTCCTTGTGTTATTTACATTACTTACATTATGCACTTTTCTTATTGCAATGATCTGTTGCTTGCAACTTAATACTTTTGGGTGACATGCTGGATAGCGATCCTCGGGGTGGATTATTAGTCATAGATGCAGTTGGATAACGGTCTATGTATTTTGACGTAATGCCCATATTAGATGAAGTGGTGAACTTTATTTTTTTATGATAGCATTGTTATGCGCCCACAATTCTGCCAATTGCCATGCTGTAATTTGTTTATCCATCATGTGTATCTTTTGGAGAGACACCACTAGTGATCCGTGGACCCCGGTCCTATTTTCATACACTGTTTACAACTGTTTTAATAGCTTTACATCATCATTTGCTCGCGGGTCATATTTCACTCTAATCATATTTTACATCTGCACATTTAATTCTTTGTGTTCAGCAAGTCGGAGAGATTGACAACCTCTCCGTTTCGTTGGGGCAAAGTAGTTTGGTTGTGATTGTGTGCAGGTCCACGTCAATTGTCGTTAACGGCACCGTTGACACCTTGCTAAGCCTTCTCCAAGTCCTACTGGATTCGATAACCTTGGTTTTGTAATCAAGGGAAACTGCTGTTTTGCCGCATCATACCTTCCTCTTGGGGTTTCCCCAGCGAACGTGTGATCCACGCTATCAAGCTCCTTTTCTGGCGCCGTTGCCTGGGACTTGGAAGATTCATCTAGGGGATTTTCAAACATACTTTCACTTTACTTTGTTATTGTCTTGCTTAGTTTATTTTTTGTTAGTCTCGTTTTGCTTTTTGTTTGCTCTAAAACTGAAAAACACAAAAAATAGAAAATCCAGCACCTTATTTAATTCGGTTTTGCCTTGTTATCATGACTAATCCTTCGAATATGACATCTTTGGGAGAGATTCTTACCTTTGAACAAAAGGTTGGAGAGAGTTTTAAAAAAACTTGGGAAAGAATTTCAGAACCTTACAAGAAAATGCAGCCCAGAATTGAATTGGGTGTTCTCCTAAAAATTTTCTACTTTGGTCTTACATGTGTGTATCAGCACGCTTTAGATGTTATGGTAGGAGAAACCTTATTTTAATATGATGCAATTAAGGCTTTTGGAATTGTAAATGGGCTAGCTATTTTTCCTATGATAGACAAAACTGATAAGGTTATGGAAAAATTAGATAAGATGGAGAAAAGTCTAAATGATCTTGCCATAAATGAAAAAGAGAGCACTCCAGAAGTTAAGCAACCCCTTGATATGATGAAAAATTATTTGGAACCTTTTATTAAAATTAAAATTGATCACCAACACTTTCTGGCTTATTGTGATCTAGGTTCCACTGCTTCAATCATGCCAAAAATGGTGTATGATTGTCTTACTTATAGGAATATGATTGATTATCCATTTTATCATTCTCATTCTAATGGAACTATCTCTAAGATTTTGGGGAGAGCTAATGGAATCCCTGTTGTTTTCCGAAATAAAATGTTCCCCATTGACTTTATTGTCTTAGAAAATTCCAAGGGAATATAGTTTTAGGGAGGTCTTTTCTTAAAGCTGCTAAGTGCTTTATTAATGTTAAATATGGATTTATGAAGCTTAACTCTTTCATTAATCGAAAGATGTTTTTCCCTTGTAAGGTGAAATATAAGCTTATTGAAGGGAGTAATGATTTTGATACCGAAGATGTTGATCAAACTTGAATTTGCCCTTTTGCCTAGCTAAAAGGCGTTAAAGAAAAGCCCTTATGGGAGGCAACCCATTTTATTTTTACCTACTGTTTCTTTTTGTTTTCTTTGAGTTTGGGTGATGTTGCTTCTGTAACAACTCCCTTGTATCTTTTTCTTTTGGTTTTTGGTGCCAAGAATTGCCTCTAAAGAGAGTAAGACTAATTGGTGAGTTTGCTGTCCAGAAACAGATTTATGTTCTTCACTGTTCGAAAATCCAAAAAAATCACAGAACGTCATCTGTGGCTGAAACTTGTTGACAGCAAGCATCAGGGTTTTGTCTACCTTCCTCTAGTTTTGAGTTTTCTGATTTGAGGTCCATAAGTGCCCTGAAAAAAATTCATCTTTACAGTCTGTTCTGTTTTTTGACAGATTATGTCCTTAGTTTTGCATTGCTTCTTTCACGGGCAAAGTGAAGTTCTTTGGACGTCGAGAACTTTACTTGGAATTTTTGTGACCGTAGCTAATGTTATAAAAAATAAGTTCATGATATGTGAGGAAGATATTGTTTTTATGGACTAACCCCTCTGATGAAGTTGCTATAAGTTTTGCGTGAAGGAAGTTTTCAAGTATCTAACTGCGAGGTGATGAAGGAAGATCAAGAAGGGATAAACATCTAAGCTTTGGGAGGCTCCCCATGGACCCTCCTCTAAAATAATCAAGAAGTCACAAGCGTCTAAGCTTGGGGATGCCCAAGGCATCCTCTTCTTCATTGACAATCATCGGTTTTGCTCATGGTACTATATTTTTATTCCTTTACATATTATGTGATGTTTGTGGAGCGTCAGTTTGTTTTTACTTTCAGTTTGTTTGTGTTTAGTTCTCTGGTCTTTGCAATAAATTGGATCCATGCATGCTTGTTTGGGAGAGAGACACGCTCCGCTTTTTCATAAACACTCCTGTTCTTCGCTTATATGTGTTGAGTGTTTAGCTTTGCTTATTTATGCTTCTAGCTCTTGTTTTTCATGCATCTCTTATTCAGAGTTGTTAGCTTTTGTAGTTAGGAAGTATTCTCTTGTGGTTTCACCCTTTTAGTTTGTTTCAATTAAGTTGATTGGTGTTTGGTTGAATGGAAATTATCATGTAGGAAGTGTGAAAAGTGCTACATAATCTTGTAGATCATTGTCTTGAATCTTTGATAATTGTCAATTGTTTAGAGATACAAAGTAGATTAATGGTTAAACTTGTGGATCGTCTAGTAAGAATAGATTAGTAAAGAACTACCGTAAAGTTTTAAAATTATGGTGCTTGTCCTGCTTGGTAGTTCTCAAAGTCTAGATTCTTTTTACGAAGAGTTGGTTTGGCTAACAAGGTAGACGCTGTGAAGTCTAGTGGTTATGCATAATGTATAGCTGTAGTCATTCATTGAACCAAGTTGATGTTATGTGTTTGCTTGATATCCTGCTAAGCCCAAAAATTCTGTACTGAGAGGGAATACTTCTCGTGCATCCAAATCCGTGAGCCAAATATATTTGCCATTTGTGTCCACCATACCTACCTACATGTGGTATTTCCTTGCCACTCCAAGTAAATTTTTCATGTGATATATTTAAAACTTTCAAAATTTTCCTTTTTGTGCCCCTGTTTTTAAGCTCATGAGGAAGCAGTAGGAAGCTAGATATAACCTGTGACAAGCAAGGTCATTTCCCCCCTTTCACCCGATGAGGATGGATTACGTCTTCGTTTGAATTTGCCGAGAGCTGGCTTAATCAAAATATAAATATAACCCACCATTCTCCTCCGCACACTGTAAACCTGAGAAATCAATCAAACATTGGTTAGTGGTGAAACAAAGGAGAACGAGGAGTGACCCCATTCCTCTAATTACCAGCCGCCCTCAAAAGTCTAAAAGCCTTGCTTGAAACAGGGGACTAGCTAGTTTCTTTACTGTGGAGTCGTTGACGAAAGCATGCATATCTCAAAACTGTTTTACTTCTGTGAAAAATAAAAAATAAAAGCTCTAGCCCATGACTAATCCCTGCTTCTCTCTGCAAAGGGCCTTTCTTTTACTTTTATGTTGAGTCAGTTTTCCTCTTCCTTCTTTACCTCTCAAGCAATCACTTGGTGTCAACTTTGGTTCAAGCTTTACTTCATGTTATCTTTATGTATAACCATGAAAACTTTGTATTGACTTTATCTTGAGATAAACATGTTGCAAGTTGAAGCTTTTGCTGAAAACTTAAATCTTCCTTTGTGTTGGCCAAACTCCTTTGCCAAAAGAATATTGTTTTGTGAGATATCAATCATTGTCAAGTGTTATACTTTTAAATCTCCAAAGTACATCATCATTTGCTCGCTGGTCATATTTCACTCTCATCATATTTTACATCTGCACATTTAATTCTTTGTGTTCAGCAAGCCAGAGAGATTGACAACCTCTCTGTTTCATTGGGGCAAAGTAGTTTGGTTGTGATTGTGTGCAGGTCCACGTCAATTGTCGTTAACGGCGCCGTTGACACCTTGCTAAGCCTTCTCCAAGTCCTACTAGATTCGATAACCTTGGTTTTGTAATCAAGGGAAACTGCTGCTTTGCTGCATCATACCTTCCTCTTGGGGTTCCCCAGCGAACGTGTAATCCACGCCATCAGCCTCCAGCCTAGAGTTCCAGGGGAAACCCTGGGTCTAGGTCTACATGGATCGGGACGATTGCGGCACACTCGGTGTTGTTTCCCTCTTGGGGGCATCATTTGGAACACGTGATGCCTAGAGATGGCTGTTGATGGAGCGGAGTTTCATCTACGACGAAGACGAAGGCAGTTCTTGGTGGCGTGGTGCAGCGGAGACTCAACGATGGTCATTGCATGGTGGACTCGTGTTGGGCGAGTGAGCAGTCTGGTGCCATGGTGTCATCGATGGCAGGTGTGGTGAGAGTCTTCGCTTCGATCTATATGCTGGAGATGGGTGGGCGGAAGATGGCGGAGGTGACGTCCGGAGGGTGCGCACAAGGCGTTGTCTCTAGAGTTGACTGGGGAGTCGTCGATGGTTGTGGCCCGGGAATAAGGCCCCGTTATTTCACTCTATCATTTGTACATGTTGTCGTGCTTTGTCATTGTCATGCGGCTTCGGCTTGTATGATTATTGTTTGTAATGCCATTTGCCAGCTATATTAAATAAATGATATAAAAAGGCATATGCATCTTTTCGATGCAGAGGCTGGGGTAGCTCTCCATTTCGAAAAAAGGCTTTTCTTTGCCTTTAGAGAGACGCTTTATGATTTTGATGCTATTTCTTGGGTCGTTATCTGGAATAAGTTCTGGTTTAGTTCTCCATCTTGGCATTTTGTTGAGATAGGCACAAATATAATGATAGTCAGGCTCTCAACCTGATTTATTTGCCTTGACTTTCGTTTCTCAGGTTCTTGGTGCTCTTTCACTACATGTATGTTCGTTGAGAACTTTTCGTCCAGGTTTGCTTCCATGATTTCTTAGAGCTAATTGTCTTTCTTATGTATTTAACTCTCTTTCAACGCGGTATATACCAACTGAACTTTTCCCTTTTTGTTCTTTACTCGCATATCTCACAAGAAGCATGTATGTTCGCCTGCAGCCATGTGTTTGGTCAACTTGTGCAAACCTCTTAGTAATCAATATGGTTCTATAGGTTTAATTTCATCTTAGTTGTCAACACCACATATTGCATATAAGTTCTTTGTATGATTTAGTGATGCTGTCATGGTATTAACACCATTGTTTTTCACTTATGACATTGTAGGATGGTACGAGTAGCAAGGTACGTTGTAGATTAAGAGATGAGATGATGTGTTGTTGGGTTCAGAAACACGAAGAATCAATCCTCTTTGAAGGTTAATTGCATACCTGGCCATCTGGGCCTTTGTTCGTGGGCCGGCCTGTTAGCGTGTATGCCCGGCCCGTCATTTGTCTGGCCAGACACGTGGCTAACAGGCCGTGCCTAGCCCGTGGCATGCCCGGGGCCATGCTTGGGCCTTGAGCATAGGCATACGGGCTGGCACGACACAACCTGTTTAGCATTTTTTATTTTTTATTATTCCTGAAAAATAGGCTTAACAGGTCGAAAATAGCACAAGACAGATAAACATGTCAGAAAGGCTAAACGGGCCGGCCTGTTTATTAAAGGGGTCGTACATGGCCTTAAGGCGAAGGCCCATGCTGGCACTACACGACGGGTACAACTATAAAAAGGGTTCCCTTTCCAAAGGGAACTTTACTAGCTCCTGAGCGCGCCACGTGGCAGCAGGAGAGAGTTTTTGTGGGATTTTTGTTTCTCACACGCGGAAGTTGTACGTGCATTTATTTTCGAGATTCGATTTTTAAAAACGAAATATCTTTAGATCTCTAATCCAAATTATGAATGGTTTTCATATTTGAGATCCTCTCGTCGAGATCTTCAAAACTAGATCCCATATTGATATGTTTCGAGAAACTTTTTTTTGTACTTTCACAACTAGTATGGTTGTACTCCCGTACATTCAAAACTAGTATTGTTCTCTATACAGAGTACACAGAACACAGAACATGAAAGTACAGAGTATATAGAACAGAAAGTACAGAATATAGGGACATGGTGTATAGATTTCTGTGAACAGAATATACAGAATACACATAAACAGGGTCCAGAGAGTACACAGAACATGAAAGTACAGAGTATACAGAACAGAAAATACAAAATATAGAGACCAGAGTGTACAGATTACTGTGAACATCATGTACAGAGTACAGAGAAACAGAGTACATAAAACAGGGAGTACACAATAAACAGACATACATAGTACAAGTATACAAAAATCGGAGTACAAAGTATGTTCAAACCCAAAGTATGAGTACATTCAAACCGGATGTACATGTATTCAACTTATGTACAGAAAAAAAGTTCGTCAAAACATATCAATATGGGATCTAGTTTTGAAGATCTCGACGCGAGGAGTTCAAAAGCGAAACAGTTCGCCATTTGAACATACGGTTCTCAAGATATTTCATTTTAAACTTCGGTTTTAAAAAATAAAAGGGAAAAGTCAACCTTTCCACCTCCCGTATCCCTTTCTCTCTCGTCCTCCTCACATTCAATCTCTTAGCGATATTTGGCAGACATGCAAACAACCACGAGGACCAAGTGAGGAGAAGGCGACACTTGTCGCGACGAGAGTGGGCGTGAGGTCCCTTTGCAAACGGAACCCTCTTTCTAGTGATTACCCACGGCTCGTTTATAAATGAGCTGCCGCGTGTCGTGTCTGGATCGGTCCGTTTATCACCTTGACAGGTCGTACCCTGCCCGGACCGACCTGTTGGTCAGCTCTGGTTAATTGGGTACTTTTTTTCTGAAGTTTTACGTCCTTGCAAAGGATCTCTTTAGAATCAAATCCTCTTCAAAGGACCACGACCGTGTGAGTCATGTCTGAACCAACTCAAGG
Organism: Puccinellia tenuiflora; assembly: GCA_012064385.1. Lineage (NCBI taxonomy): Eukaryota > Viridiplantae > Streptophyta > Magnoliopsida > Poales > Poaceae > Puccinellia > Puccinellia tenuiflora. The sequence goes on along the minus strand of QRDG01000611.1, from coordinate 144,794 downwards.
TTATGTGCGAACTAGACCATGCCATGTCACCGTCACGTTAACAACGATCAAACTATCCAAAATCTGCCACTTAGCAGTAAAAAACAGACTGAGGGGAACATTTACCTGGTATTAAAAATGTTAGGGTTTAATGTTAAAGCCACTAGGACCATCTAGTCTAGATGTGATCGGTAGAAACCCTTCTTGTGTCGAATATGTGCTTGATGTGTTAGAGAGAACAGAGAGAGAGAGAGAGAGGGGAGGGGGAGGGAGAACCTTCTCCTTGCGCTGACGAGCTCCCGGAGCCGGCCATGGTGGTGAGTGGCCGGCGGTGGTGAGTGAGTGGTGGCGGCGGTGGCGGTGCTTCCCGTCACTCACTGCGCTAACCCTAATCGACGGGTGATATCGGTGGGAGTCGGGCTCACGGTCAACCTCGTGATCTGTGCGCCGTCGGCTCCAACCCCTTTAATATGCGCAGCGCGACAGGGGCCCACCAACCATATTCGGTTGGGCGCCCCCGATCAGGGCGCGAGTCAAGGACCCGGTGAGCCGTTGGGCTCACGCGGGACGGAGATCAACCTAACATTCTCCCCCTTGATCTCAACTTTTACTTTACTCGTTTCATCACAGATCGATATATAGAGCATGTTTCATCGTCTCAGCTCAATTGCCGATAGAATCAGACAGCTACAATATACCTCTCTGTTTTGAAACAAATTCTGTTCCTTTTGGGCCTCTTATGATCCAGGAATCATAGGCTTTCCCTTAAACCCATGCCGGCTAAGTGTTCCTTGAACACATTGGGTGGTAAGCCTTTTGTTAGCGGATCCGCAAGCATATCCTTTGTCCTTATATGCTTGAGACTTATAGTGTGATACTGGATTTTATCTTTCACAACATAATACTTTATCTCTATTGGTTTTGTAGCATTACTCGACTTGTTGTTGTGAGCATAAAATACTACGGGCTGGTTGTCACAGTACATCTTTAGTGGCTTCTCAATACAATCTACCACTTTCAAGTCGGGTATAAATTTCTTTAACCGTATCGCCTGCCCCGTGACCTCGTAACATGCTATAAATTCTGCATACATCGTGGACAATGCAACTATTGTCTGTTTGGAGCTTCTCCACGAAATAGCCCCTCCTGCGAGAGTGAACACGTATCCAGAGGTGGATTTTCTATCATCTTTGTCCCCCGCAAAATCTGCGTCTGAATACCCTCTTATCTCTAGGGAATCAGATCTTCTATATGTTAGCATGAGGTCCATTGTGCCTTGCGCATAACGCAATGCTTTCTTTACCATTTTCCACTGCTCTATGCTTGGATTTTCTTGATATCTACCGAGTACCCCGGTAACAAAAGCTAAGTCAGGGCGAGTGCACACTTGTGCATACTGTAAGCTTCCAGTAGCCGAAGCATATGGTACTCCTTTCATTTGATCGATCTCATATTGGTTCTTGGGAGATTGAAATTTCCCAAAACTGTCGCCCTTGACTATAGGAGCAGGTGTGGCATTACTCGCATGCATATTATATTTCTTTAGAACATTTTCTAAATATGCTTTCCGCGATAGTCCTAACACTTCATTTTTCCTATCTCGGTGAATTTCTATGCCCAAAACATATGATGCTTCACCAAGATCTTTCATATCAAAATTTGAGGACAAGAACCTTTTTGTTTCTATTAGCAGACTGACATCACTGCTAGCAAGTAAGATATCATCTACATACAAGATTAGGAAAATCTATTTCCCACCTTTAAACTTTGCATAAACGCAGTTGTCCTCAACATTCTCTTTAAATCCAAATCTTTTAATTGTCTCATTAAACTTTAGATACCACTGTCTAGAGGCTTGCTTTAATCCATAAATGGATTTATTTAGGCGGCATCCCATATCTTCCTTGCCTTCCATGATAAAACCCTTGGGTTGTTTCATGTAGACATTTTCTTCTAAATCCCCGTTTAGAAATGACGTTGATTGCTACTGATGAAGAGTTGGGTGGTGCCCCAAGCGAAGGCGGAGATGTAGCAAGCAGCAGTTTTCCCTCGATAACGAACCAAGGTTTATCGAACCAGTAGGACCTTGAAATCAACAACAAAGTGAATGTTGAAGATCTCTGGCGCTTAATCTTCAACAGACGTGGACCTGCACACACTCAACCAAAATACTTTGCCCCCAACGACAGAAAGGTTGTCAATCTTTCCGGTCTCGCAGAAAACAAAGCGGTTAATTGTATAGTGAAATAGATGAATTATGAAAATGGACCAGAGGAGTAATGATGGTGAAAAGTGATGAATAAAGGTTGCAATCAATATAAAAAGATGGACCGGGGGCCATGGATTCACTAGTGGAGTCTCTCAAGTAAATAGAACATTCATATGATGGGTAAACAAATTACAGCTGGCCAATTGACAAGATTATAACACAAACTTAATCTAGCTATGACAAAGAGAACATGATAATATTTAAGTAGGCATCACGACAATGAACAAAGACCGTTGAGTCCAACTGCATCTTTGTTTAAAAAGTCCACCGTGGGATCGTTATCCAGCCTGTCACCCATCGGTATTAAGTTGCAAGCAATAGACATTTGCATTAAGTAAAGCGCATGAAGTAAGCAATATTAAATATAAAAATAGACTTTAACACCGCTATTTTACCCTTAGTAGCAACAACACACCCTCGCCCTTAGACGTTTCTGTCACTCGTGCCCAGGAACAAAAGGGGGCATGAACCCACTATCTAACATAAATACTCTCGCTTGGAGATACACAAAATCACTTGGCCAAAGTAACTACGCACATCGGAGAGCATGCAAGAACATAAATCAACATATAAGAATTATGCACAATCTGATCATAACTTTATAATCCATCGGATCCCAGCAAACACATCACATAGCATTACAATAATCGATCTTGATCATGTTAGGCAGCTCACAAGATCATAAGACATGAAGCACAAGAGAGAGAGACTACCATCTAGCTACTGACATGGACCCAAGGTCCAAGGTGGGACTACTCACAAATCATCCCGGAGGAAGGCATGGCGATGAAGAGCCCTCCGGGATCGATCTCCCCTCCGGCAGAGTATCGGGATCTGCTTCAGAATCACCCCCGAACTAGGGTTTGATTTGACGGCGCCTCGGGGTGACTTTTCTGGAAAATAATGGCCGCCCCCGTCGTTTTTAGGGTTTTAGGGATTTTATAGGCGTCGGAGGGGGCCGAGGGGACCCACCAGGAGCTGGGGCGGGTCCCACCCACGGGCCAAGGGGGGCCGTGGAAGGAGGCCGTCCCTGCCATGTGGGTGGCCCCCAGGGCTGCCCTTTGGTCTTCTGGTGTCTTCTGTCGCATAAAAAATCTCCGTAAATTTTGAGATCAATCCGACGATATTTCCTGTGGTGGATTTTCTGAAATACAAAAATAGCAAAAATAGGAAACTGGCACTAGGCATCTTGTCAATATGTTAGTCCGACAAAATGCATAAAAACGATTAATATGATAATAAAAGATGTGACAACATCACAAAACTAGCATGGATCAATCAAAAATTATAGATACGTTTGACACGTATTAGCATCCCCAAGCTTAACTCCTACTCGTCCTCGAGTAGGTAAGTGATAACAAAATAATTTTTAATGAGACATGCAACCAACACAATCGTGATCAAGATAGTAATGTAAAGCATAGGATGTGAATGAAGTGATACAAAACAATTGTCTATAGTTGATAGCAAGAAAGCAATGAATAACCAAGTTGAATCATTCAAGCAAAACCTTTCATAAATAGTACGTTAAATACATGAAAGCAACGTGATCCACATATTTGATTAATTCACAAAGGTAATAGTTCCATAACAAAAGTGTTTGAGAATCAAAACAAAGAAGATGTAAGTTTTAGCAAAAAGCTTCAACTTCCAACGGTAAAGTCAATATAAAGATTCATGTTTAATCTGACAATGCAATATGATCAATGATACCCAGGGTCAATGCTAGATGTTTGCTTTGGTGGAGATAGAAGGAAGAGGAAAACTGACTCAACATTAAAAGTAAAAGAAAGGCCCTTCGCAGAGGGAAGCAGGGTTTAGTCATGTGCTAGAGCTTTTTATTTTTATGAAACAGAAGTAAAACAATTTTGAGACATGCATGCTTTCGTCAACGACTTCACAACAGAGAAGATATCTAGTCCCCCATAACAAGCAAGGCTTTTAGACTTGTGAGAGCAGCTGGTTTTTAGAGAAGCGAGTACGCTCCTCTGTCTCCTTGGTTTCACCACTGTCCAATGTTTAGAGCTGATTTCTCAGATTTTCATTGCGCGGAGGAGAATGGTGAGTTATATTTATATTTTTGCTTAAGCTGCTCTCGGGTTGATTCAAGTGAAGACGTAATCCATCGACACCGGGTGAAAAGGGGGGAAATGACCTTGCTCGTCACGAGTTATATCTAGCTCTCTACTGCTCCCTCATGAGCTTAAAAACAAATGCACAAAAAGGAATATTTTGAATTTTTAAAGATAGCACATGACAAATTTACTTGGAATGGCAAGAAATACCATGCATAGGTAGATATGGTGGACTCAGCTGGCAAGATAGTTTGGCTTTGGGATTTGGATGCACGAGTGAACCATACACTCAGTACGAATTTTTAGGCTTAGCAAAGAAGGCTTACTAATCAATTCCACTAAAATAACCAGCAAGTTTAAGCAAACATCTTAATATCTCAAAACAAATGAGAAGTATCAAGTATCCACACAATGATCTACAATACTATGCAGGCTTTCGTTTCATTCCACTATCACATGAATAGCATTTTGCCACTTTGACAATTCAAGCAATTTATCAATAACAACTCTCCAACAAATATAAGTGAAGAACAAGAGAGTTTAACAACAACTACTAGCAGCTCTAAATAAGATAAAAGCTAAAAGCGAGAGCTTACTAGCAAACAAACAGTAGCTAAGAATACTCAACAAAATATAAGCGAAGCACAGGAGTATTCAAACGAAAAAGCGGAGCGTGTCTCTCTCCCACATAAACAAAGCAAGGATCCAACAAGCATATGACCAGCAAACAAACAAACAAAACTGAAAGTAAAAAGATGCTCCAAGTATAGCACATAATATGTAAAGTGATAAAAACTTAGTTCAACGAAGACAACCTCATGATAGTCGATAAAGGAGAGGGGTTGCCTTGGGCATCCCCAAGCTTTGACGCTTGATAGTTCTTGATATTCAGAGGGGGTGCCATGGGGGCATCCCCAAGCTTGAGCTCTGATCCATCTTCAATTTCTTTATTATCCTCTCCTTTGGAACTTAAAAACTCCCTTCACACAAAACTTCTCATAAACTGATTAGAGGGTTAGTGCTCATAAATTAAAATGCACATGTGTTCAACTCAAGACAAATTGCAAAACAAATTTATTAGGCATTAGCTACTGTTCAGTAAGCCTCAATGTGGCACTCCACCTCTAGAGTTGTTGGGAATATGCCCTAGAGGAAATAATAAAATGGTTTATTAGCATATTCATGTTTATGATAATAGTTTATTATCCATGCTATAATTGTATTAAATGGAAACATAATACATGTGTGGAATATAAACACCAGGAGTCCCTAGTGAGCCTCTACATGACTAGTTCGTTGATCAAGAGATAGTTAGAGTTTCCTAACTATGGACTTGTTATAGTCACTTGATAACGGAGTCACGTCATTGGGAGAATGACTTGATGGACATGACCCAAATAATAAAGAGTTGCAATTGATCGTGTCACAAAAGTTTCATTGTCAAAACTTTAGTATATGCCAAGTATAATTTCCTTAGACCATGAGATTATATCACTCCCGTCTACCGGAGGAATACTTTGTGGACATCAAACGTCACTTCGTAACTGGGTGATTATAAAGGTGGCTTTCAAGTATCTCCGACGGTAGGTTGTTGGGTGATATGAATCAAGAGTGGGATTTGTCCCTCCATGTGACGGAGAAGATATCTCCAGGCCTTCTCGATAATATAGCATCATAAAGTCTGCAGACATGTGATTAGGTTGTAATCACGGGGATCCTATGTTATGGTCGAGTAAAGAGAACTTGCCGGTAACGAGATTAAACTAGACATGGGGATGTCAACGATTAAATCTTGGGCAAGTAAAATATCGTGAGACAAAGGGAATCGTATATGAGATTAATTGAATCTCCAGCATCGTGGTTCAATCGAGAAAGAGTTTCGTTGAGTGTATAGGAATTAATATGGGCATCCCGGTCCCGCTATTAATTATTGATATGATCATGTCTATGCATTCCCGAACCCGTAGGGCCACACACTTAACGCTCCGATGTAATTAGGGTTTGTGATGAGATAAATGATGAAATGAACGAATGGTGATTCAGAGTCTCTGATGGGATCACAGACATCACGAGGAGTTCCGGAGAATAAGATTCATATAAGGAAAGTGGTTTCCGGAGGTATCGGAAAGGTTCTGGAATATTTAAGTAGGGTACCGGAAGGTTCCGGAATGTTCTAGAAGAGTCTAGAAGTGAGGTCCATATTGTATGGAGGCCCACATGGACTAAGGGGAGGTGCAGCAGCCCTAATGGGCTAGCCGCACCAAGCCCCTAGCCCAGCCGGCCAAGTCCTAGTTGGACTAGGCTTGGCCGCACCCCACAAGGAAAGGGGGGGGGGCGAACCCTAGAGGGACACGGCTTGGCTTTGGGGCCAAGCAACCCCAGCCGGCCGGCCCTACGGCTTGCCCCTCCACCTATATATATGGGGCAAAGGGGGGTGCAGCACACACCCAAGGGGAGGAGCCCTAGCCGCACCACCACACCCCACCTAAACCCTAACCCTAGTCGCACCCCTCTGTCCAGAGGGCTGCGCCACCACCACCTCCACCTTGAGCCGCCGCACCCTATAGCCCTAGGGGCTGCGCTGCCTCTATCCTCCTCTCCCTCTCCTCTTGCTTGGCTTGGCGAAGCCCTGCTCGTGGAGATCGTCATCATCACCAACACAACCGTCGTGCTGCTGAGATCCATCTACCTCGTCTACCTCGCTTGCGGGATCAAGGACTGGACGACTACATCGAGCTGTATGTGTGGATACCGCGGAGGTGCTGCCCATGGCGGCACTTCGACGGATTGGATCTCGAGGATAATACATCTCCTCGCGACTAGACGAGTCTAGTTGCGGGGATCGACTAGCCAACCCTTGCACCGACAAAACGCATTTGTTCGATCTTCAAGGGTAAGAGATTGGATCTCACCTTCTCTACCTTTGTCTAATAGATCTAGATCATGGGGTTTCTTCCGCTTGTTTCGTAGGAAATTTTTTGTTTTCTATGCAATGACCCCTTCAGTGGTATCAGAGCCTAGATCTATTCGTAGATGTTGGTGCGATTAGAACACAAGGAGTTGTGGGCGTTGATATTTTATGTTGCTACCTTCTCATGTGCACTTTGCATCTTGACGGCATGGTGAGATTGAAGCGGCCCGGACCAACCTTACTCGTCCGCGTACGAGAGACCGGTTCCACGACTGACATGCAACTAGTATTGCATAAGTGGCTGGCGGGTGTCTGTTTCTCTTGCTATAGTGAGATGCAATTTTCAACGGAAGGCCTTTAACAAGGATGAGTAAATAAGCAACTATTATATCACCGTTGTGGTTTTGCGTAGATTAGAACGGTTCTATCTCGTTGACCCAAGCCACGTAAAAATTGCATAAACAAAGTAGAGGACGTCTAACTTGTTTTTGCAGGGTTTGTGATGTGGTATGGCCAAATGTGTGATTTGTGATAATGTATGCAATGATCATGTTTGTAATTTTTCACGGCTTGCATGTCGATGAGTACGGCAACCGGCAGGAGCCATATGGTTGTCTATTATTTTATGTGACCTGCGTGTCATTGATTCACCATGTAATTGCTTTACTTTATCGCTAAGAGTAGAAATAGTCGTAGTTGCAATAGTTGGTGGACACAACCATGATGGTGGCGCCACAATGATGGAGATCATGCCGGTGTTTTGATGATGGAGATCATGTCGGTGCTTTGGAGATGGAGATCAAAGGCACAAGAAGAAAGGCCATATCATATCACAATTTTGAATTGCATGTGATGTTGATCCTTTGTGCACCTTATTGCTTGCTTAGATGTGATCACGACGTTAGCATGATAAGGTGATCTCTCACATTAATATCAAGATAATAAAGTGTTCTCCCCTAGTATGCGCTGTTGAAAAAGTTCGTCGTTTTGAAGCACCACGTGATGATCGGGTGTGATAGATTATACGTCCACATACAATGGGTGTAAGAAAGTTTTACACATGCAGAAATACTACGGTTATCTTGACGAGCCTAGCATGTATAGACATGGCCTCGGTAACACGGAACCGAAAGGTTAAACACGAGTCATATAAGTGATATGATCAACACTGAGTTCTTCACCGTTGAAGCTACATCACCTCACGTGATGATCGGTTGTGGTGTAGTGGATTTGGATCATGTGTCACTAAACAACCAGAGAGATGTTGAGTTTAGTGGGAGTTCATGTAGTAATTTGATTATTGTGAACATAAAATTATCATAATCAAGTGTCCTAAGAAAATGTCTTTGCAAAAATCCTTGTAGATCATGGGTGACTACGGAAAGATGTTCCTCTCTGAGGAGCTGCGTATGGATGGGTTGAACTTTGCTACTTGGTACATGCGTCTGAGAGAAACCCTTTATGAAAATCATGAGCTCTACGTGATAGATGAACCTTTAGAAGAATGCCCAGATGTTACTGCAGACTATGAAGGGTACATGTGTCGGAGATTGTCCCCGGGAACTAGGGGTGTCTCCAAGGTATCGTGTAAGGGGCTGAACACGGAGTCAAACAATCCACAACGTGCTCCGGCGACGGTGCTCGTCAGGCTCGCTGCGGACGACACTACAGAGATTGACACAAGGTATTACCCAGGTTCAGGGCCCTCTTGTGGAGGTAAAACCCCTACGTCCTGCTTCTATGTATCGCACTGCTTGGAGAGTTTACAGTACAAGGAGAGCTTGTCGAGCTCTAGGTGGCTAACAATGGCTACTGGCTGATCTTCAGATCTAGGGTTTTTGGGTAGGCTCCTAGACTCCAAAAACCGAACCCTAACCAAGCGTCCAACCCTTTGCTAGGGCGTGCTCCTCCTCCTTTTATAGGCGCCCTGGGCCTCTTCTGCCCAAACATTTGGGCGGGAAGGGCTACCACATGGCGACGAAGGAGGAGGCGCGGTGCACCGTAAAGGTGAGGTCTACCATAAAGGTAAAGCTCGTGGACGCGGTCCACGGCAGGGGAACGGCGTCACCAAAGCTGAAAAGGGGCACCGACCAGCTGGACAGTGGACTGGCGCTTGCCGAGGTGGGAGGTGACCCACGGTGACGTCGTCCTTGGAGCGTAGCTGCAGACTGTTCCCTTGTCACCAAAGAGGCAATACTCGTTGTCCGCTTTGCTTGGCTCCGCTTTGTTGACTGCTTTATACATGGAAACGGCAACTGCGGCGTTGTCGTCATCGCGCGTCACTCTGCACACGACGCAGAGCCCATGTGCGCTCTGCCGCGGGGGCAGAGATGGCTTCACGAAGAAAGCGCTTCGTGAGGCGAAAAACCTCGCCAAGCCCTTCAGCTTGGTCCTTGGCAGAATTGCGGGCGGCGTCGGCGACGCCTTGTCGAGGTGCGATCCCTCGCCGAGGGAAAGAACCCTTGGCGAGGAGAAAAACCCTTCGCGAGGGGAGAAAACCTCGCGAAGCTCGCCAGGCTTGGAGAGCCTGGTCCTTAGCGAAAATCATCCAAAGAATCTTGTGGGCCCTGGCAGGCCGGCCCGTGGTACCCTGGTTTCCACTGTGCCGACAGTAGCCCCCGGGCCCGCGATGGGCACGCCGAGGCCCATGGACGAAGGCGAAGCGTCGAGGGGCCAAAGATGCCTGGCAGGGGCGCGACACGTGTCACGCAGCGGTTGCACCCGCGGCCACGACCTCCTCGGCTCCAACGGGCGACGCGGCGGGGCCCGCCACGACTCGAGTACTGGTCAATAAAGCCTGGGCGCGCAGACGGCGCCCATTGCTTCTCACATAACTCCTCCGCACATCTCTCCCCATGCCTCCAATCTCTCCAGGGAGCTCCAATCTCCAGAGTACTCTTCTTCTTCTCCGGCGACCATGGCCCCAAGAAAGCAGCCACCGACTTGAAGGGCAAGGCCACAGCGCAGGCGAGCACGTCTGCAGCGATGGCGCGGGCGGGCACGTCCGCGGCGATGGCGCGCGCCGCTGCCCTCGAGGGAGCGCTGCCGCGGACGCGTGTCACCGCGGCGACGATAGCGACGGTGCGCCATCTGGCGGCGGCGCGAACCAACGAGCACGGCGCCACCGAAATGAGGCCGTCCGGTAGCAGGCTCACCGACACCTTCTACCCCATCTTCCTTCATACTCTCTACGCCGGCCTGGTACCGCCATTCTCCGACTTCCTCCTGGCGATCTTGGAAGTGTACCAGATCCAACTCCTTCATCTTCATCCCAACTCCATCCTCATCCTTGCCATCTTCGCCCACCTCTGCGAGGCCTACCTTGGCATCCGTCCCTCGGTGGCGCTCTTCCGCAGCTTCTATTCTCTTCGAACTCTGCCAAGGGCGAGCGGCTTGGATGCGTCTCCTTCCGCATCGCCGACGCCAGGAGTGATAACTACATCCCCATCGCCTGGTGCGGCGAGGACGCCGTCACCAACGTGACGAAGAAGGTGGACAAGTTCCGCGAGAAGTGGCTCTTCGTCGACGCCAAGGCCACACACCCTCTCCTGGAGGTGCCCGAGGGGCCGCCGAGGAAGTGGGCGCGCTGGGCGAGCGCGGACTTCAGGGGCTTGAAGCTTGACACAGTGTACGAGTACATCCGTCAGATCCGCGAGGCAGGGGTCACCGGCCAGATGGTGGTGAAGGACTTCACCAGGCGCCGCATCGCTCCCCTCCAACAGCACGCCGAGCCGGTGTGGCGATACGACGGCAAGGACGATGCAATGCGGCTAAGCAGGGACGGCTTCGAGCCTGATGTGCTCCGCCAAATTATGAGCGTTCTCTTCACGTCGCCGGAGATCCCGTCCGCCAAGAAGGAGGCGGCCAAGCCGCTCATTGTCTTCGCCGAGGAGAGCATAGAGGAGCAGCGCTCGCATATGCCCATGTTCGACGAGTGGGGAATTGTGCCCGCGGGGCACAGCGGGCCTCGCCCTAACCCGTGGGCAGCGGAGCCGGAGTACATGGATGAGGCTCCTGAGGCTGAGGAGGCCGAGTCCGCCGAGGAGGAGGCCTCGAGAAGCGAGGACCCCCTTGGCGAGGACGAGGCTTCGAGGGGCGCTGACCCCGTCGGCGAGGGCGCCGGCTCCTCGAGGAGCGCCCACGCCGAGGTGGACCTCCAGGTGCTCTCCTCTGGCGACGAGGAGGACGCCTTCCGCATCGTCCGCTCCCAGCGCGCCGAGGAGGAGGAGGAGACGAGCGGCGGCGGAAGAGGGCGTTGCGAGCCCCGCTCCAAGGCCGTCCACGACAGGAGGGCCGCAACCGCGGGAGGCATCCCTCGCGCGGAGACAGGGGCGGCCCGGGAGGAGGCCGGAGCAAGCCTCACCCAGCCTCCCAAGGCGAAGAAGAGGGTGTGGGTGATGGCCGGCGAGTAAGCCCTCGACTTCTCTTTCTCCTTCAATATTCCACTTTGAGAATTCCCCCCTTTGAAGGATTTTCGACTTGTCTTCCTTTCAGGCAGCCCGCGGAGCCAAAGAGGCGGCGGCTCGGCGGGGCTGGAGGGACCACCAGCGTCGCCACGGAGACGCCTGCGGCCGGCGAGCCGCAGCAGGCAGGTGTTCCTCCCGCGGTCGAGCACCGCGCGGGGACGGTGGTGGCCGAGGAGAGCGTGGCGTCGCCGATTCGGGCGGCGACTCCTCCAGCGGCGGAGCACCGCGTGGAGGACGAGACCGTAGAGGCGGCGCCGTCGCCAACCAGGGCGGCGACTCCTCCAGTCCAGCAGGAGACGGAGGAGGAAACCGTGGACGAGGACATCGTCGCGGAGCCGCCTCCAGAGGAGGAGGCCTCCTCGAGAAGGGCTGACGCGCCCGAGGCCGCGGCGGACGCGGCCGTTGCAGAGGGGGCCGGAGGCGCCCCTGTGGAGCAGGAGGCGGTGGCGACGCCGGAGCCTACTGGCGAGCCCAGCCCTCAGAGGGCAACCGAGGCGAGCATCGGAGAAGGCGCCCCCACAAGCCCCCGGGTCGCACCAGAGGCAGTCGTGGGTCCGAGGCAGGACCCGGGCGCCTCGACGAGGATCGAGGGAACTGCACCCAGCAGCAGCGTGGGAGTCTCCTTGGCGCTGCAAGCGCCGCATCGTCAAGCAGCCCATCGCCGGATCGTCCTCAACCGGGCGCGGCGAGCGCTCGACGGGCTGGAGGAGCAGCTCGCCAAGGAAGAAGACGCCTTGGCGGAGGAAAGGGCAAGGCTCGGCGAAGCCTGGATTCTTCTCCACGAGAGGGTGGAGATGTGCCGCCGGCAGGACGCGTCGGCAAGGGCGGCTCGCGAGGAAGCGATCCGCTTCGCCAAAGAGACCCGCGACAGCGTCAAGCGGGAGGTGCAGGAGGTGATGGAGGAGCTCGACGCCGCCAGGGAAGCGCTCGAGGTGGAAACCACCTCCAAGCATGACGAGCTGGCGGCCGCGAAGCAGAAACTCGCCACCGACTCCGAGGCCGCCAAGGCCAGCCTGAATGAGCTCCGCGAGCAACTGGACGCCCGCGAGGGGCAGCTGGCGCCTCGCGAGGTCGAGCTGAAACGGCGCGAGGAAGAGCTCGCCCTCCAGGAGAAAGAGCTGCAGCGGCGCGAGGAGCAGATCCAGCTACTCGTGAAGGACCAGGCCACCCGCGAGGGGCAGCTGGAGGAGCGTGAGGGTCGGGTGGCCACCGACGAGGCCAACCTTGCGGCGGAGCATAAGAGGCTCCAAGAAGAGGCTGACCTCAAGGTCAAACCCGTCCGCGAAAGCCTCTCAAAAGAGTATGACGAGAAGGTCACGAAGCACGAGGACCGTCTCAAGACCAAGCGCAAGGAGCTCGAGAAGCGCATCAAGGAGCTTGAGCAGGAGGAAAAGCGGTTGACCTCCTGCCTCGAGGTCTCTCGGGAGGCCCAGGCGCGCGCTGAGGGGAACGCCTTCGCCCTGGAGAGGGACCTGAATGAGCTCCGGTAGCAGGTGGGACCTGCCGCGGCTCTGGCGGAGCGGGCACGGGACCAACGCCAGGTTGACCGGCTCATGACGCGCCAGCGCCAGAGCATCCTCCAGAGCTTGGTGAGCCGCGTGCGCGCGGTCGGGAGAGACCTGAGGATCGACGTCCCCTCCTTCTCCGCAGCGACCGACGACGAGACCTCGTACTCGCACTTCTTCGAGCAGTTCCTCGGAAAGCTTGAAGGGGTCGCGAAGAGCTTCGACAAGCGTGTCGTGGAGGAGAGTCGCTACCTCCTTGTCGTCGTCGTCACCAACGTCTTCAGCAACCTCGTGAGGCTCCAGCCCTCACTTGATCTTGAGGACGTGATGGCGCCACCGCGCGCCATCAGCGACAAAGCGCGGGAGACCGCCACGCAGGCCGCCATCGCGTACGCCAAGAAATTCGACCAAGTGGTGATCGAAGGCGACGACGAGGAAGCCCTGGAAGAGGCGGAAAACACCGTGGATCGTGCAGGTGTAACGCCCCGACCCCAGAACTATACAGTGAAGCTTTGTGCAACCGACATAGCTATCATGTATAGTAGAGAGATCAAGACTTGTGGAACAACTGGCACATTGCATGACTCTACGACACAAAAATCATATAGCAACTCATATATGAGAAAGATACACATATCACACAAAGAGGTCACTGACCCAACAATTCATCAAGCGGAAGCGAAGTAGTGTTGTCTAACAACAAGAAGCAAATATATGGCCTAAGAGGCCTGCACATAAACCAACCCAGCCAGCTTGTTCCACGGTCCCAAGCTGCCACCTGGGAACCCCGAACTATTCGTCGATGTCCACGAAGAAACCACCTAGCTGCTCGGTGTCGTCCACCTCTGAAACAAAATTAATAGAGGCAGCAAAGAGAGACTGAGTACGACGTACTCGCAAGTTTAGTAGGGCGATATAGGCCCGATGCTGACGGAGGCTCTAAAGCTGTATAAAGTGGCTATTTTGCATAAAGCTAGATTTTCTTTTAAAAGATAGAAAAGACCCATGGCAGCGACTACTCAGAAGATTTTCTGAAAAGGGATAAGAGAGTAACATTTTATCTTCGGTTCTCATTGAACCTACTTGTAGTCAAACCACTCATCTCCACCAAAGGCACTTCCCCGAATCCCCCTCGAGGAAATGAACCTTTACCACACGTTGGTTATGCAACCTTTAGCTGCCATATCAATTAGGTTAAAAATTCTCTATGATCTTATCGTCTATTCCCAAGTCGTCCATAACCGCGGACACGGCTTTTCGAAAAGATTAAACCCTGCAGGGGTGTACTAATTTACCCATTGGTACCGTCCGGCTCACCTGAGTGGCCCTCTTCTGGGGAAGGCCGGCAAGCAGGCGCGGTTAAACCTTTACCTCGCGTGAGACTATCCAAGAGTCATCTGTGGCCACAGGGCAAGTTTACCCAGCCTATTTCAGCCCCTGTCCCATCGCCACGCCCTAAACACAAATCCTCCGCAACATCTCTTTTCCACTCACACGCAAATGGAAAACCGAACTAGAGGACCCTTGGATACGCCCGCACAAGTTATTCAGTTAGTAAGGCGCCCATACACCCACCAATGGCAGCACGCTCGTCTTGGTTCAAGAGGTAAAGAACTCGCACCTAGGGGCAAGAGTGAGGCAAAACACCATCCCCGATGGCAACTCACCCAAGCCTTTTTAGCATTTTAAATTAGCACCCCACATATCCACCATGTCCGAAACATTCCATCAACATTCATCAATATGGAACTTAATCAACGGACATAAATAGCTAAACTACTAAGCATGGCTAAGCATAGCTAAGCATATGACAGCAAATATATTTTGTATCCGGCCAACACATCAACCTAGGGTTCATAGGTAGGGAGGCATGTGATGGTTCTGGGGGAAAACAGGCATACATAGGAGACTCTAGCATTGACCAGAAATTGTCATTGGAATCGCATGCAATATTATGGTGGATAAAATAGTTTTTAGAAAACAATTGGATGCTAGATGCCAAGAAGGTTAGGTTATCTCTTGCCTTGCTGCCCGGGCGTGTCGTACTGCTCGTCGGGGTAGGTAGCGTTAACCTCGACTCCGGAATCTATCGATACCCAAAAATAGCACAAAGAACAAATAAATCACCCGAGGACAAGTGCAATGCTCAATCATATGATGACATGTCAATTTCATGCAAGGATTCCATATATAGGTTTAATAGCAAAATTAAATGGAGAGCCAAATAATTAGTGCAATTATTTGGAAACAACCCCACATTTATCTTAGTGACCACATTCTTTATAATTTATTAAATTATTGGAGAGATGGTTCAAATATGCATGAACATGACATGGTTAAAAAGGGTTTCGTTCTTCTGATCATTTTGGTACCTTATTTGTAATTTTCGGAGCACCGATGAATAAATAGCGAATTAAATAATTAATTGAATTTTAATTCTTTTCATCAAATTATGAATATCCTCAAATACATATTTGTGATCATGAGGTGATGTTAACATGGTCTGATAGCATTTGGCATGTTGGTCACATTGGTATCTTAATCACAATTTTTGAGTGATTATTTCTCAAGTTATGAATTTCCCAAAATCGGAATTAAATCTGCCATTTTAATAATTTTGAATAAACAGAAATTTAAAAGATTCATTAATACATGGAAATAGAACTAACAATTATATGTTGTTTTCCTGAACATTTTGAGATCTTAATTGCAATTTTTGGATCAAAAACCATAAAGTTATGGATTTTCTAAATTTCATCTATATTCTGCCATTTTAGTATTCATTAAATAAAGGCAAATTATTTTGGACAAATAATTCTACCAAGGGCACTATCAGATATACATTTTCTTCCTGAGCATTTTGGTATATTATTTGCATTTTTCTGATTTGTAGTTCAAAAGTTATGCAATTTCAAGTTTTAGTTCATTTTCTGCCTATTTGTTTTAAAACCAGAAAAATGATTCGGGCATTTTGTACCCAGCCCCGAGCTAGTCACAGTGACGGACAAGCGGGGCCCAAGCCACGTGGGCGTCCACGTCGGCCGAACGGCCCACGGCAGGGTTGACTCGCGAGGAGGCCAAGACCGGTGCGACGAGCGCGCGGTGACCGGCGGAGCGGGCACGCACGGAGACGACGATGCACAGCATCCCGAGGCTAACGACCGGGCGCAATCGACGCGTCTAACTACGGCGGTTCAGGAACGGGCGGTGCCGCTAGGCGATGGTCGCCGGAGCGACGTGTAGGACGGCGGCAGGCGGCGGCCGGCGGCGGCTAACAGGGAACCTACGACCTAGGGAGAGAGGAGGGGGACGGAGGTGTCCAGGAGGTATCCCAACTCACCCTGAGTACGCTGGCGTGGACGGCGAGGTCGGGGAAGGTCTGGAGTGGCGGCGATTTGCGGTGGACGGCGGCGGTAGTGCTGGAGAAGATGAGGACGACGTCGACGATTCCTGGGCCCCGAGCTCGATTCCTTCCACCCGAAGAACGAGGACGACGAGGCGGAGCGGACGGTGGCTTCAGCTTGCCCGGAGGCGGTCGGGAGCGACGGCGATGATGCGCGGCGGCCGGCTTAGGTCACGGTCATGGTTTCGGTGCCGAGGAAGGAAATGGAGAGGAAGCAAAAGGGGAGAGAGCAGTGGGGGTGGTGCGGTGGTGGTGTGCTGCTTCTCTCCGTCGAGGGCTCCTTTTAAAGCGAACTGGGGGGCTCGGGAGAGGAGGCACGAGGCGGCGCCCATGCTGATTCGGTCGGGAGCACCGCGGCGTGCTGGAGCGGCTGTCTGGTCGCCTCCGGTCGCGAGGTGGCCCGGGCGCGGCGTCCAGGGGTTGCTGCGGTGTCGTGAGTGCGAGGGAGGGGGCAGGGGAGCACGGGGACGTGCAGCGCGGCGCCCTGCCGGAGAAGACACGGCGGCGGTTTCTCCGGCTACAGGAGGGAGAAGCCATTTTCCCAGAAAACCCCCTGCCACCTATTCTTTTATTTAACTTTTGTCCTTTTCTTTTCTGTTTCAAACTTTCCCTATTTAGTTGGGGCACTTAGGCAAATCCAAAATTTATGAAATTTTGTGGGAATTTCTTATTTGGTATAAAGAACTACTGGTAAAAGTTTGAGCTCATTGGAAGAAAGGTTGTAGAACAAACTTGTTTCAGTTTCATCTCTGCCCTTTATTTAAAACATTTAATTGGGATACTTAAACTCTTTCCAAAAATGCTGCAAATATTCATGTGGGTTCCCCATGTTATGTAGAGTCTCCTAAAAAAATTGGTGTTGGAAAATAAATGTTTTGAACACCAATTGTTCATAGGGTTTGAATATGGCAAAATTTAATAATTTCCAAAATCCATTTAGTTGGGGCATTTAACTATTTCCAAAATTTATATTTGAGGTTAGGGAACTTCCTGGACAAATATGTAGGTTCAATTTGAATTCTTGTTTGACCAACATTCATTCACCAACTTTGGTTTATTTAAATTTTCATTTCATTATTTCATGTGAAGCCATTTTGAATTCTCGATTTTATTTCCTTGCTTGGCAAGAAATTGCCTGTGACAAATATTTTATAAGATGTATTCTTGGAACTTCCTAGACAGTTTGGAAACTCAAGAACAATTGGTTTTGCCCATTTGAAATAAATGTATTTGGTTTGGGAAAATTAGGAAGTGTTTGCTCCCTTTTAAAGATTTTCAATGTTTGCAATATTTAATTTAGCAATTTAAATATGTATGCCATGATGCAATGCAAAGCAAAAAGTGAAAATTTGGCCCATATTTCAAGGTACCAAATCTGGGCTGTTACAGCAGGCACCTCAGGAGGCGCGACGGCCTGAGCTCCTTGCCTGTAGCTGGACGTGCCGAGGGCACATTTATCTTAGCCATTTTGATTGTAAACTTTGTAAAAACTTATCAAGTTACATTTGAGTGTGCTTGTGAATGTCCCTCGGGAAGCCTTTGTCCTTCCCCCTCATGTCTTTTTCGCTCTACGTCTTAGGACCCTCTCTTAGCGCTACACCACCGCCGCTTCGGTATGTGCGAGTCAGTGCTCCACAAGTCCGGGGGGTGCGTGAGGCCTCAAGAAGTAAGAGCTCCGCGAAGCGCGATGCTTGGGGCTCCCCTTTGACGTACAAGCAGCCCATGAGGCGTGGGAGAGAGAAAAGAGACTCGAGGAGCAAAGACCAACAAGAGGAAATTTGACCAAGTCTTTGTACTTAGCTTGACGGGGCGTTTCCGCCTTGGAGAGGGTGTTGGTGTCCTGGCGAGGCGTTGTTGCCTTGGAGAGGGTGCCTGATGCTTGTTTCCTGCACTTGGACAGATAGGCATACCCACGAGCAATATATAGCTATAAAACTTGAGCCCGTAGGTTCCTTCATGTGTGTCTTACGAGGAGAACAAGCACCAAGGTTTTGGTGATCCTTGGTGAGTTGATGTGCGCAGGATCTGACCCATGAGTTCAGAGCTCCTTGGGAGTTGACATGCATGAGAGCTGACCCGCAAGTTCAGAGCTCGGATCCCTTGAGTTTTAGGTGTTGCCGGGATGCTCCCATGGCATGGCACCCTGCTAGCCCCCGCTCGTGAGATACACAGGAGGGATCATACGAGCGAGAATAAATAGTAATAATAGCTTTGCCGAAGTCGCAAAACATGCTGGCGCGATGCGCAAAGGTTCAGAATGACCTGAAATAGGTGTTCATTACACTGGCGTGGCCAGGAGTTTTTCTTCTTTGACGACGAAGTGTTGCTCCTCCGGGAGCGCGCTCCCCTACTTAGGAGGCAGGTTGGCGCCGATGGTGACACAAGCCCCCGAGCCGCTCGCCTCCAGAGACACTTGTTTTGTCGCGGCCTTCTCCTGAGAGCAGCTGCTTCTTCTTCGCGGGGGGCCTCGGGAGGGGTTCCTCATCCTCGTCGGCGGGTGACGCCACCGCGGCAGCCTTGTAGGCCGCCTGCGCAGCGTACAGGGCGTCCGAGACCACGCCGCGGATGACAATGGTGCCACCCGAGCCAGGGAGCTTGACGAGGTTGTAGGCGTGGTGGGTCACCGCCATGAACTTGGCGAGGGCGGGGTAGCCGAGTATGGCGTTGTAGGGTAGGCCGATGTGCGCGACGTCGAAGTCGATCAGCTCGGTGCGGTAGTTGGCCTGGGTGCCGAAAGTGACGGCGAGCCTCACCTGCCCCAGAGGGGTGGTGAGACCCTCTGTCACTCCCGAGAAGGGCCTGGTAGGCATGAGCCGCTCGTAGGGCACCTGCAGCTTCTCGATTGTCTCGACGGAGATGACGTTGAGGCCAGCACCCCCATCAATGAGCGTCTTAGAGACGGCGATATTGTTGATGGTGGGGGTGCAGACCAACGGGATGGTGCCAACGGTTGAAGTGGACTTGGGGTGGTCGCCGGAGTCGAAAGTAATGGGGCACTGGGACCACCTGAGGGGCCTGGAGGCCTCGACTCCAGGAAGGGCTGCTGCGACCTCGCGAGCGAGTTGCTTGAAGTGGCGGTTGGAGCGAGGGGCATGAGCCCCGCCAAGGATGCAAGCGGCTCCGCGAGGTACCTGGTAGCCTTCATCAGCCTCGGCAGGCAGGTTGTCGTTTGCGGGCTGGGCAGCGTTGGCCTGGGGGTTCTGCTGGTAGTTGTCGTTGTAGTTGTTGTTCCAGCGTCGCCCCCCGCGGCCGCTGCGGCCTCCGCCGCGGCCTCCGCGGCCTCCGTTTGCCTCGCGAGCCTCACGAGCCTCACGAAGCCTCTTGATGTCGAAGCAGTCCTCGGTGGCGTGAGAGTGCCTGTTGTGGTAGATGCAGAAAGGACGATCATCCTTCTTCTCAGGTCCTGCGGCTGGAGTGGCAGCTTGGCGAGACTGCTTGGCGTCAGGCTCTGCCGCGAGGACCGCAGTAGTCTTGCGCTTCTCAGAGGATTTCTTCTTCTTGGACCCCTCGGCGGGGTCCCCTGGCTCGTTCTTGACGAACAAGCGGCCCTCTTCAGCCTTGGCGCACTTGTCCGCCAAGTCGAAAAGCTTGACGACGGTGGTGATGTTGTCGTGGATGCCGAGCTTCTCGAGCATCCGCACGTCTGTGACCCCAGCCTGGAAGGCCGAAATGACCTGCGCGTCGGTGGCGTTGGGGATCTTGTTGCGCACTTGGCTGAAGCGCTGGATGTACTTGCGGAGGGTCTCGCCGGGCTTCTGACGCACGGCGCGGAGGTCGTTGTAGGTGAGGCCGCGCTCGTACGTGCCCTTGAAGTTGGCGACGAAGCACCGGCAGAGCTCCTCCCAGGAGTTGATGGACTCGGCGGGGAGGTTGGTGAGCCATGAGGACGCAGAGTCCTTGAGGGCCATGGGGAACCAGTTCGCCATGACCTTGTCGTCGCCCCCGGCGGCCTGGATGGCCAGAGAATAGAGCTGCAGGAACTCCAGGGGGTTGTTCTTGCCGTCGTAGCGCGGAGGGAGGTCCGGCCTGAACTTGACCGGCCAAACGACGCGACGAAGGCTGCGAGTGAACGCGGCCGTCATGCCGTAGGTGACCGTACCGTTGGCAAGGGTGGCGCGGAGGTGGCGCCCGGCGGTGGCGACGTCCTGGACGGCGCGGTTGCGGCGTTCTTGCCCACGCTCGATGCTCACGCGTGCGTCCTCAGGGGCTCGCTGCACGATCTGGCAGTCATGCGGCGACGACGCGTGCGATGCAGCGCGGCCGTCGCGGGGAGGAGCCCCCGCTGGAGCAGGTTGCGGTGCAACCGGTGGAGCCGGAACGGGTGCGGGTTGGAGAGGAGGCGCGGGAGGTGCGCCGTGCGCCACGTCCCCCACGAGCGCAGAAGGAACCAAGGAACGAGACGGCGCAGGTGCCGCGGCGCGAGCGGCGCCGATGAGCTCGGCAACGCGGTTGAGCCAGGCCTCCTGAGCCGCCGGCGTGGGGCGGTACTGCAGCAGCTCCTACGCCATGAGGAGCGCAGTCGCCGGGCTGGGCGCAGGGCGGCCCAGCGAGGAGGCAGCACGGTCCCGCGACGGGGGCAGGGAGGAGGCCTCCTCTTCGCCGAGGTCGTCCTCAGCGTGGTCAATGTCGTCGTCGTCGGGGTGCTCGACGCGGGGCTCGGGGTCGACGCGGCGCTCCGGAGCAGAGCCCCCGCGCGGGCGGCCGCGCGGCGGCCTGCGGGAGCGGTGGCGGCGCTAGCCGTCCGGCGAGCGAGACGTTCGGCACGAGAACCGGCCATGGCTGTGTCGAGGATGAAGACGCGCCTCAGCCCCCTACCTAGCGCGCCAAATGTCGGAGATTGTCCCCGGGAACTAGGGGTGTCTCCAAGGTATCGTGTAAGGGGCTGAACACGGAGTCAAACAATCCACAACGTGCTCCGGCGACGGTGCTCGTCAGGCTCGCTGCGGACGACACTGCAGAGATTGACACAAGGTATTACCCAGGTTCAGGGCCCTCTTGTGGAGGTAAAACCCCTACGTCCTGCTTCTATGTATCGCACTGCTTGGAGAGTTTACAGTACAAGGAGAGCTTGTCGAGCTCTAGGTGGCTAACAATGGCTACTGGCTGATCTTCAGATCTAGGGTTTTTGGGTAGGCTCCTAGACTCCAAAAACCGAACCCTAACCAAGCGTCCAACCCTTTGCTAGGGCGTGCTCCTCCTCCTTTTATAGGCGCCCTGGGCCTCTTCTGCCCAAACATTTGGGCGGGAAGGGCTACCACATGGCGACGAAGGAGGAGGCGCGGTGCACCGTAAAGGTGAGGTCTACCATAAAGGTAAAGCTCGTGGACACGGTCCACGGCAGGGGAACGGCGTCACCAAAGCTGAAAAGGGGCACCGACCAGCTGGACAGTGGACTGGCGCTTGCCGAGGTGGGAGGTGACCCACGGTGACGTCGTCCTTGGAGCGTAGCTGCAGACTGTTCCCTTGTCACCAAAGAGGCAATACTCGTTGTCCGCTTTGCTTGGCTCCGCTTTGTTGACTGCTTTATACATGGAAACGGCAACTGCGGCGTTGTCGTCATCGCGCG
Organism: Puccinellia tenuiflora; assembly: GCA_012064385.1. Lineage (NCBI taxonomy): Eukaryota > Viridiplantae > Streptophyta > Magnoliopsida > Poales > Poaceae > Puccinellia > Puccinellia tenuiflora. The sequence continues at coordinate 122,620 of QRDG01000611.1, read as the reverse complement.
TAGGCACGCGCGTCACTCTGCACACGGCGCAGAGCCCATGTGCGCTCTGCCGCGGGGGCAGAGATGGCTTCACGAAGAAAGCGCTTCGCGAGGCGAAAAGCCTCGCCAAGCCCTTCAGCTTGGTCCTTGGCAGAATTGCGGGCGGCGTTGGAGACGCCTTGTCGAGGAGCGATCCCTCGCCGAGGGAAAGAACCCTTGGCGAGGAGAAAAACCCTTCGCGAGGGGAGAAAACCTCGCGAAGCTCGCCAGGCTTGGAGAGCCTGGTCCTTAGCGAAAATCATCCAAAGAATCTTGTGGGCCCTGGCAGGCCGGCCCGTGGTACCCTGGTTTCCACTGTGCCGACAACATGGAATGGTACGAGCAACAGACCATCTACTTGAAAGTCCAGTGGTTGGTGCGCACCTTCATGAACATTGACCTTGGCAACCAATTTGAGAACTTGAGCGCAATAGAGATTATCAATGAACTTAAGAGTAGGTTCATAGCGCAAGTTAGAGTTGCAAGGTTCGAGGTTCTGGATGAATTTATTTCAACTAAGATGGAAGAAAACACTTGCTTGGAACAACACCTGAGGAAGATGCATAGGCTATATTATACTCTGGTGGGTGTTTGGAACTACGAGATGACTGACAAATTGGCGATAGATGGGGTGTTGCGCTCGCTTCCTCCCAGCTCCAAGAATTATGTCAGAGACTATGTCATGAAAGGAGATTCGATCACCTTCTGTGAGTTTGTGTCTCGGCTGCGTCATGTCAAAGTAGAACCCATAGCAGGAGAAGTAGTCAATGCAGGAGGTATATTTTGATATACAAGTTATAAATGTTTAATGTCCCATTTACACTTGTGGTGAGCTAAGTATTTGATACTTGTGCTGTTTTGTGAAAACAGGGCCTGCCGTTTGAGAAGTGCATGGAGGGACTGAGTGGATTTTCGCGGAAAGATGGCAATGAAGGAGTTGATGCTAGTGACGTTCTACTTCTACTTTTATCGTTTTAATTAGAGGATTTGAATGATTTTTGTAATCGAATAAACGTGATCTTAAATTAGTGTGTCTCGGTTTAGGAGATGGTCATTCATGTTAAAGACAAATGGTTGTTCTATTTTCATGAGTAATCCTTTTTGGTGATCACGTTTCGATTATGAGATTATTGTCCTTTGTTTAATTTAAACGATGATTAGTTAAACATTTGTAAAATTGTAATGCATACTAAAATATCCAAAACTTGATGATGAGATTTGTTTTAGTTATGCTATAGTGTTGAAGAGCATTTTGATGCGCATCACTAAGTAGTGTGATTAAAATGTCATTTCCTGAAAATGCCATGAACAGCTGAAAATAAACACAAGTGTTGGTTGTATTTTTTCAGTGAATAAGAGACATCATTATTTTATGTGCTTCATCATGAATGAGTAAATAGATGTATTTATTCGAGTTATGAGGAGACCATATAAATTTTAGAAGTTAAGGATATTGAGTTAACAAGATAGTTGAGTCCTTTCGATTTGATCAAAAGAGACGAAATATTTGAGTTATTGTTTAGTATACAGACTTGTGACAAAGTGTTTTCACAAATTGCAATATTTAGGATTCATCCAAAAGTGTTTTTGATGCGCCCTAAGTATTGTAGTCACATTATATTTGATATTATGTGGTCATAGAGAAGGGATTCAAAGATAAGGGTTTATTTAAATCATTTAGATTTATTTGATAACACTCTGTTTAGAAATAAGGATCTATTTAATGATTCGCATATATTTTCATATGAGTTATGAGAAAAGGTGGTTTCATTAATTATGAGAATTTGTTGGTTGTGCTAAGAGTTTTAGTGGTTTATCGTGAAAAGGTTTCATTGATAAGAGAAACGATGGAATAAATTGAAAAGCTAAAACCTTGCTTGTTTATGTATCAAGTGGCACATATGTAAAGTGCTATGTTGGTTAAAACTTGACACGTGAAGGAATTAATGATGGTGATCATTGATTTAGCTTGTCTAAAGAAAAGTAGGATTCAGGAATATTAAATTTTGTCAGGTTACAAAATAATATTCATGAATTACTTGTCATGTTTGAGAAACAAGACATACCTACGAAACTACAAAGAAGAAATAGAAGCCTTAAATACGAAAGTGACTAAGAGTCATACTATGTTAAGTTTGAATCACAAAGTAATTGTTACTTGATTTTGTGAAAGTGATGTTTCACATATTTATTCCTCAAAATGGGGTTTTGTAGAGAATAAATAAAACTTAAAGCTAGCAAAGTACTAGCGTTTCGTATATGAGTTCTCGAATTTTTTAAAAGTTAATTAAGAATTTTGGAGGTGTCCAAAATATCGAGAAAGTGCATAAGAAACTAAGTGGGATCTAATTAAAATAGGTGGTGACATATGTTAAGTTAGAGCAGAAACTATTTTCCATAATCAAAATATGTGGTGACATATGTTTGAGTGGGAGCTAGTTAATCATGATCAAATATAGAGATAACATAATTTTGAGTGGGAGCCAAAGTGGTTTCACAATTCAATATGTGTATGGAATATATTTGAGTGGGAGTTTACAACATATTGTTTGTGTGAAATGGTGATTTCATAAATGTTGTAAATGAGTCATGAACCAGCATGTAACTTATGAAGTTTTTGTTTGAACGTCAAATATCTATGGAGATAGATGTAAGCATTATATCAAGATGTTTAACTTAAGTAAGAATTTTTTAAGGAGTTCAAAATAGAACAAGAAAAGAAATGTTCATTTGCTTATGAGAATTAAGTAAACATTGAGTGGATGACTCAGTACAAAACAGTGGTTGAAGATATGTTAGCTATGAATTGTTCATAGGTCTAAACATATAAGAACCATATTTTTTGTATTTGATAAAATATGACCCAAGTTCTTGGTCAGAAGAACATGTTAGGAATGAGGAGTCATTTCAACATGAAGATGAGATAAATTGAATCTAGAAGTGTGGTAGACTTGGTTGAAGTCATAAAACCAAACTAGATTGCGATCTCATAATATCAGAGTAGCGCAGCGAAAGGATGATCGAAGATATCGAAGTGACTTGGATTGCACTGTCGATTTGTTGAGTCTACAACATATAGGATTATATGATTAATTCGAGGATTAAAAGATATAATATTTTGGTTTGAGAAATTTTGTTTCGAGATTGAGTGAGTTCCGGATGCACATGCTATGTGAAAGTTCTTTTGACTGATCATACGTCATGTAGGCATAAAGGGAAACAAATGTCTCACTCTATAACCAAACATATTATATTCATCATATGATGATGAGTTTTATCATGGGATGATAGGAGTTTTATCATGCGATGATAAAGTAATGTCAAATTAGGTGACAGTTACAATTTTGCAAAGGACATAAAGAATTGTATAGTACAAGCAAGGACATAACCTCTTCCATAAGCAAACATGATTAGCACAGAGACTTCATGAGTGTTAGACACCATGAGTGTTGGATCGAGAAAAATGCAAACTAGATTATTGACTCTAGTGCAAGTGGGAGACTGTTGGGAATATGCCCTAGAGGCAATAATAAAATGGTTTATTAGCATATTCATGTTTATGATAATAGTTTATTATCCATGCTATAATTGTATTAAATGGAAACATAATACATGTGTGGAATATAAACACCAGGAGTCCCTAGTGAGCCTCTACAGGACTAGTTCGTTGATCAAGAGATAGTTAGAGTTTCCTAACTATGGACTTGTTATAGTCACTTGATAACGGAGTCATGTCATTGGGAGAATGACTTGATGGACATGACCCAAATAATAAAGAGTTGCAATTGATCGTGTCACAAAAGTTTCATTGTCAACACTTTAGTATATGCCAAGTATAGTTTCCTTAGACCATGAGATTATATCACTCCCGTCTACCGGAGGAATACTTTATGGACATCAAAAGTCACTTCATAACTGGGTGATTATAAAGGTGGCTTTCAGGTATCTCCGATGGTAGGTTGTTGGGTGATATGAATCAAGAGTGGGATTTGTCCCTCCATGTGACGGAGAAGATATCTCCAGGCCTTCTCGATAATATAGCATCATAAAGTCTGCAGACATGTGATTAGATTGTAATCACGGGGATCCTATGTTATGGACGAGTAAAGAGAACTTGCCGGTAACGAGATTAAACTAGACATGGGGATGTCAACGATTAAATCTCGGGCAAGTAAAATATCGTGAGACAAAGGGAATCGTATATGAGATTAATTGAATCTCCGGCATCGTGGTTCAATCGAGAAAGATTTTCGTTGAGTGTATAGGAATTAATATGGGCATCCCGGTCCCGCTATTAATTATTGATATGATCATGTCTATGCATTCCCGAACCCATAGGGTCACACACTTAACGCTCCGATGTAATTAGGGTTTGTGATGAGATAAATGATGAAATTAATGAATGGTGATTCGGAGTCTCGGATGGGATCACAGACATCACGAGGAGTTCCGGAGGAGTCCGGAGAATAAGATTCATATAAGGAAAGTGTTTCCACAGGTATCGGAAAGGTTCTGGAATATTTAAGTAGGGTACCGGAAGGTTCCGGAATGTTCTAGAAGAGTCTAGAAGTGAGGTCCATATTGTATGGAGGCCCACATGGACTAAGGGGAGGTGCAGCAGCCCTAATGGGCCAGCCGCACCAAACCCCTAGCCCAGCCGGCCAAGTCCTAGTTGGACTAGGCTTGGCCGCACCCCACAAGGAAAGGGGGGCGAACCCTAGAGGGACACGGCTTGGCTTAGGGGCCAAGCAACCCAGCCGGCCGGCCCTAGGTCTTGCCCCTCCACCTATATATATGGGGCAAAGGGGGTGCGGCACACACACAAGGGGAGGAGCCCTAGCCGCACCACCACACCCCACCTAAACCCTAACCCTAGCCGCACCCCTCTGTCTAGAGGGCTGCGCCACCACCACCTCCACCTTGAGCCGCCGCACCCTCTAGCCCTAGGGGCTGCGCCGCCTCTCTCCTCCTCTCCCTCTCCTCTTACTTGGCTTGGCGAAGCCCTGCTCGTGGAGATCGTCATCATCACCAACACAACCGTCGTGCTGCTGAGATCCATCTACCTTGTCTACCTCGCTTGCGGGATCAAGGAGTGGACGACTACATCGAGCTGTACGTGTGGATACCGCGGAGGTGCTGCCCGTTGCGGCACTTCGACGGATTGGATCTCGAGGATAACACATCTCCTCGCGACTAGATGAGTCTAGTTGCGGGGATCGACTAGCCAACCCTTGCACCGACAAAACGCGTTTGTTCGATCTTCAAGGGTAAGAGATTGGATCTCACCTTCGCTACCTTCGTCTAATAGATCTAGATCGTGGGGTTTCTTCCGCTTGTTTTGTAGGAAAAATTTTGTTTTCTATGCAACGACCCCTTCAAGAGTATCACATTTGACGATAGTAAAGAGACGAATACAAAATAAAAGCAGAATCTGTCAAAATCTGAACAGTCTGTAAAGATCGAATTTTTCGAGGCACTTCTGTAGCTCAAATCAGAAAACTCAAAACTAACTAAAGATAGATAAAAGTATCAGGCTTTCTGTCTAAAACTTTCAGAAAATATAAAATTCAGATATTTTTTGGATTTTCGAACAGTGAAGGACAGAAATATGTTTCTGGACAGCAAAACAACACCTCACAATTTCAATGCATTAGAGGCTAACTTGGTACAAAAAACCAAAAGAAAAAGATACAATGAATTTGCTACAGAGGCAACAACTTCAAGACTCAAGAAAAGTAAAAACCAAACTGAAAGTAAAATATGGGTTGCCTCCCAACAAGCGCTTTCTTTATAGCCTTTTAGCTAGGCCCAGTATTTTCAATGATGCTCACATAAGAATAAGTATTGAAACGCAAGGGAGAGCATCATGAGGGAATTATCAAACAAGTTTAAGTCTAACTCTCTTCCTATGCGTTGGAATTTTATAAGAAAATAAATCAATGAAGCACAAAGCATTAAGCATAGGAAGGTAAAGCAAGTGGAACTTCAAGACTTTTAGCATAAAGAGAGGTGTTTTAGTAACATGAGAACTCTGATAACCATATTTTCCTCTCTCATAATAATTTTCAGTAGCATCATGAACAAACTCAACAATATTGTCGGCACAGTGGAAACCAGGGTACCACGGGCCGGCCTGCCAGGGCCCACAACATTCTTCAGAAGATTTCGCTAAGGACCAGGCTCTCCAAGCCTGGCGAGCCTCGCGAGGGTTTTTCCCTTGCGAGGGACCTCTCCTCCTCGCCAAGGGTTTTTCCCTCAGCGAGGGACCTCTCCTCGAGAGGGCATCTCGGATGCCACCTGCAAATTCTGCTAAGGACCAAGTGGAAGGCCTCGCCGAGGGTTTCCTCCCACAGCGAGGGTTCCTTCCTCGCGAAGCTAGCTCTGCCTCTGCGGCAGAGCGCACATGGGCTCTGCACCCTCCGCAGAGTGACGACCGCGCCAGCGCGCGGTGACGGCAGCGCCACAGTTGCCGTTCTTATGTATAAAGGAGTCAACAAAGCTGCACCAAGCAAAGGAGCCCCAAGGATTGCCACTTTGGTGATAAGGGAACCGTCTGCAGCTACGCTCCAAGGGCTACGTCACCGTGGGACCCGTCCCACCTCCGCAGCGCCAGCCCACCGTCCTGGTTGGACGGTGGCTTTTCCAGCTTTGGTGACGCTGCCCCCTGTCGTGGACCGCGTCCATGGAATTTACCTTTATGGTGGACTCTACCTTTATTGTGCACCGCACCTCCTCCTTCGTCGCCATGTGGTAGCCCTTCCCGCCAAGATATTTGGGGGGAAGAGGCCCGAGACACCTATAAAGGGAGGGGGAGCACGCTCGGGCAAAGGGTTCAATCTTTGGTTCTTCTAGGGTTCACATTCTTCTCCGGTTCTAGGGTTAGCCATTGTAGCCACCTTGAGCTCGCCAAGCTCGCCATGTACTGAAACCTCTCCAAGCAAGTGCAATACACCAGAAGCAGGACGTAGGGGTTTTACCTCACCTAGAGGGCCCTGAACCTGGGTAATACCGTGCGTCCATCTCTGCGGTGTTGTCCCACAGCGAGTTCGACGAGCACTGTCGTCGAGGCACGTTGAGGGTTGTTTGATTCTGTGTTCAGCCCCTTACTCGATCCTTCGTGAGACACACCCAGTTCCTGGGACAATTCTCCGACATTTGGCGCGCCAGGTAGGGGGCTGAGGCGCATCTTCAACCTCGACACCGCCATGGCCGGCTCTCGCGCCGAACGACTCGCTCGCCGGACGGCCAGCACCACCACCGCTCCCGCTGGCAACCCGCGCGGCCGCCCACGCGGAAGCACTGCTCCGGAGCGCCGCGTCGACCCCGAGCCCCGCATCGAGCACCCAGAAGACGACATCGACGACCACGTCGAGGGCGACCACGACGAAGAGGAAGCTTCCTCCCTGCACCCATCGCGGGACCGTGCTGCCTCCTCGCTGGGCCGCACTGTGCCCAGCCCGGCAACTGCGCTTCTCATGGCGCAGGAGCTGCTGCAGTACCGTCCCACGCCGGAGGCCCAGGAAGCCTGGCTTAACCGCCTCTCCGAGCTCGTCGGCGCCGCTCCCGCACCGTCTCGTTCGCTGGTTCTCTCTGCACGCGCAGGGGACGTGGCGCACGGCGCGCCGCATGCACCTCCTCGTCACCCCGCGCCTGCTCCAGCTCCACCGGTTCCACCGCAACCTGCTCCGGCCGGGGCTCCTCCTCGCGACAACCGCGCCGCGTCGCACGCGTCGTCGCCGCACGACTGCCAATTCGTGCAGCGAGCACCGGAGGACGCACGTGTGAGCATCGAGCGCAACCAGGACCGCCACAACCGCGCCGTCCATGACGTCGCCACCTCCGCGCCACCCTCGCCAACGGCGTGGTCACCTACGGCATGACGGCTGCGTTCACTCGCAGCCTCCGTCACGTCGTCTGGCCCGTCAAGTTCCGGCCGGATCTTCCTCCGCGCTACGACGGCAAGAACAACCCCCTGGAGTTCCTGCAGCTCTACACCTTGGCCATCCAGGCCGCCGGGGCGACGACAAGGTCATGGCGAACTGGTTCCCCATGGCCCTCAAGGACTCCGCGTCCTCGTGGCTCACCAACCTCCCCGCCGAGTCCATCAACACCTGGGAGGACCTCTGCCGGTGCTTCGTCGCCAACTTCAAGGGCACGTACGAGCGCGGCCTCATGTACAACGATCTCCGCGCCGTGCGCCAGAAGCCTGGCGAGACCCTCCGCAAGTACATCCAGCGCTTTAGTCAAGTGCGCAACAAGATCCCCAACGCCACCGACGCGCAGGTCATTTCGGCTTTTCAGGCTGGGGTCACGGATGGGCGGATGCTCGAGAAGCTTGGCATCCACGACAACATCACCACCGTTGTCAAGCTCTTCGACTTGGCGGACAAGTGCGCCAAGGCTGAGGAGGGCCGCTTGTTCGTCAAGAACGAGCCAGGGGACCCCGCCGAGGGGTCCAAGAAGAAGAAGAAATCCACCGAGAAGCGCAAGACCACTGCGGTCCTCGTGGCTGAGCCTGACGCCAAGCAGCCTCGCGCTGCCACTCCAGCCGCGGGACCCGAGAAGAAAGATGATCGTCCCTTCTGCATCTACCACAACAGGCATTCCCATGCCGCCGAGGACTGCTACGACCTCAAGAGGCTCGCGAGGCTCGTGAGGCTAACGAGCGGCAGTGAGGTCGCAGCGGCCGCGGCGGCGGCCGCGGCGGCCGCGGGGGGCGACGCTGGAACAACAACTACGACGACAACTAACAGCAGAACCCTCAAGCCAACGCCGCCCAGCCCATGAACGACAACCTGCCTGCCGAGACTGATGAGGGCTACCAGGTGCCTCGCGGGGCCGCTTGCATCCTCGGCGGGGCTCAGGCCCCCAGCTCCAACCGCCACTTCAAGCAACTCGCTCGCGAGATCGCGGCAGCCCTTCCCGGGGTTGAGGCCTCCAGGCCCCTCAAATGGTCCCAGTGCCCCATCACCTTTGACTCCGGCGACCACCCCAAGTCCACCTCAACTATGGGCACCATCCCGCTGGTCTGCACCCCCACCATCAACAACATTGCAGTCTCCAAGACGCTCATCGATGGGGGTGCAGGCCTCAACATCATCTCTGTCGAGACATTCGAGAAGCTGCAGGTGCCCTACGAGCGGCTCATGCCCACCAGGCCCTTCTCAGGGGTGACAGAGGGTCTCACCACCCCTTTGGGGTAGGTGAGGCTCGCCGTCACTTTCGGCACCCAGGCCAACTACCGCACCGAGCTGATCGATTTCGACGTCGCGCACATCGGCCTGCCCTACAACACCATCCTTGGCTACCCCGTCCGTCGCCAAGTTCATGGCGGTGACCCACCATGCCTACAACCTCGTCAAGCTCCCTGGCTCGGGTGGCACCATCGTCATCCGCGGCGTGGTCTCGGACGCCCTATACGCTGCGCAAGAGGCCTACAAGGCTGCCGCGGTGACGTCCCCCGCTGACGAGGATGAGGAGCCCCTCCCGAGGCCCCCCGCGAAGAAGAAGCAGCTATTCTCTCAGGAGAAGGCCGCGACGAAGCAAGTGCCTCTTGAGGCAAACGGCTCGGGGGCTAGCGTCACCATCAGCGCCAACCTGCCTCCCAAATAGGAAAGCGCGCTCGTCGCCTTCCTCAGGGCAAACTCTGACATGTTCGCATGGACACCGTCAGATATGTCCGGAGTACCGAGGGAGGTGATCGAGCACCACTTAGCCGTGTGTCCAAACGCACGCCCCATGAAGCAAAAGGCGCGGCGCCAGGCACCAGAGAAGCAAGATTTCATCGTCAGGGAAGTAGAGAAACTGAAGAAAGCCAGCATCATCAAGGAAGTTGTCCATCCCACTTGGCTTGCCAACGGTGTGGTCGTCCCCAAGCACACCGGAGGAAGCCGCCTCTGCATCGACTTCACCGACCTCAACAAGGCCTGCCCCAAGGACCCCTATCCCCTCCCGAGGATCGACCAGATCGTGGACTCCACCGCCGGCTGCGCGCTCCTCTGTTTTCTGGATGCCTTCTCTGGTTACCACCAGATCAAGATGGCGAAGGAGGACGAGGAGAAGACAGCATTTCTCACCCCTTGTGGTGTGTTTGTTACGTCTGCATGCCCTTCGGCCTCAAGAACGCCGGCGCCACTTTCCAGCGCCTCATGAGGATCGCCTTGGGGGCTCAAATGGGGAGGAATGCAGAGGCCTACGTCAACAACATCGGGGTCAAGACCCACGAAGAAGACACGCTCATCAAGGACCTTGAGGAGACCTTTGCCAACCTGCGCAAAGTAAACATCAAGCTGAACCCCGCCAAGTGCGTCTTCGGGGTCCCTTCAGGCAAGCTCCTCGGGTTCCTGGTGTCTCATCGCGGCATCGAGGCAAACACTGACAAGATCAAGGACATAGAAGAAATGCAGCCTCCTTGTCGCCTCAAGGACATGCAACGCCTAGCGGGATGTATGGCCAGCCTTGGCCGTTTCATCTCCAAGTTCGGCGAGAGGGCGCTGCCATTTTTCAAGATCATGAAGAGGTCCGGTCCTTTCAAGTGGACCCCTGAAGCAGCAAAGGCCTTTGAGGACCTGAAGAAATACCTGGCGAGCCCACCCATCATGGTTGCCCCACACCCTCGTGAGCCTCTGAAGCTGTATCTTGCAGCCACTCCTCAGACGGCAAGCGCGGTCTTGGTGGCTGAAAGGGAAGAGCCAGTCCTCACCAAGCAGAGCCCTGCCTCGCCAAGCCCAGAGCCCCCCGACAAGGAAGCACCCTCGTCAAGCATCCAGCCTCCTGCCGAGCCTCTACAAGAGGGGCCTCAAGAAAACCTTGACAAGGACTCCACCCAGCCTCGAGAGGAGCCAGCCGCTGCCACGCCAACGACTACCCTCGTCGAGCATCCCGTGTACTTCGTCAGCACAGTGCTGCGGGATGCTCGCGAGCGCTACCCCATGCAGCAAAAGCTCCTCTTCTCGCTCCTCAGCGCCTCCAGGAAGCTGCGCCACTACTTCCAGGGCCATCCCATCAAGGTGGTCACCTCATACCCCCTGGAGCAAGTCCTGCGCAACCCAAACGTGACAGATCGCGTCGTAGGCTGGGGCATCGAGCTACAACCTTTCGAGCTGGAGTTTGACACCACCAGGGTCATCAAGGGAAGGGCGCTGGCTGATTTCATGGCCGAATGGACGGACACGCATGAAGAAGAGCCTCAAGAGGAGGAAGCTACAACCTCAGGAGGGACGGAACCAAGCCACTGGACCATGCACTTTGATGGCGCCTTCGCGGCCCGGAGTGCAGGGGCTGGTGCTGTCCTCACCTCACCGACAGGCGACAAGCTCTACTACGCCGTCCAGCTGTGCTTCAAGGACAACGACAAGGTCTCCAACAACATTGCCGAATACGAGGGCCTCCTCACCGGGCTCAGAGCTGCTATCGCCCTCGGCATCAAGCGCATCCTCATCAAGGGCGACTCCTAGCTCCTCGTCAACTTCTCCAACAAAAGCTACACGCCTAAGGACACCTACATGGTGGCCTACCTTGAGGAGGTACGCAAACTAGAGAAGCACTTCAGGGGCATGGAGCTCAAGCATATCCCACGAGGAGAGAACCAAGAAGCAGATGAACTCGCCAGGCGAGCAGCAAGAAGGGAAGCGCAGAAGCCTGGAGTGTTCGAGGAAAGACTCGCCAAGTCCTCCGTCAAGCAACCAGCTGTCAACATGAGCATCAATGAGGAGCTCCCACCAGCCCCATCAAGTGGAGCACCAAACTGCGGGCTCCCCTCAGGCGATCGTTTGCTGCTGACTCTGGTACGCCAAGACACCGGTTGGATCGACGAGATCAAGAACTACCTACAAAATCGAGTCCTCCCCGAAGAAGACGCTGAAGCCGAAAGGGTTGCTCGCCAGGCCAAGTCCTACTGCCTCCACGACGGAGACCAGTACCGTAAGCACCCCAATGGGGTTGCCTTGCGATGCGTCCCTGCCGAGGATGGCCGCCAGCTCATCATCGACATCCACAGCGGAGAGAGCGGCCACCACTCGTTCTTGCACACCCTTGCAGGCAAGGTCTTCCGGAGTGGCTTCTACTGGCCCTCAGTGCTTCAGGATGCAGCCGCAATCGTTCAATCCTACGACGCATGCCAATTCCACGCCAAGCAGATCCACCAGCCCGCGCAAGGACTCCAAACCATCCCGCTCTCCTAGCCGTTCGCGGTCTGGGGGCTGGACCTCCTGGGACCCTTCCCGCGAGCGCTCGGGGGCTACCGCTACCTCTACGTCGCCATCGACAAATTCACCAAGTGGCCTGAGGTGGAACCCGTGCGCACCATTCCGGGGAAATCAGCGGTAAAATTCATAAGGAGCCTGGTCTGCCGCTTCGGCGTGCCCAACCGCATCATCACCAACAACGGCTCACAATTCATCAGTGGCGCCTTCAAGTCCTACTGCGGCAGCCTCGGCGCCCAAATCTGCTACGCCTCGGTGGCGCACCCACGAAGCAACGGGCAGGCTGAGCGAGCCAACGCCGAGATGCTCAAGGGCCTCAAGACGAGAAGCTTCAACCGCCTCAAGGCCAGCGGCAAGCACTGGATCGATGAGCTCCCCTCGGTGCTCTGGTCCATCCGCACCATGCCAACAAAGCCAACTGGTGAGACGCCGTTCTCCCTCGTCTATGGCGCTGAAGCCGTCCTCCCCAGCGAGATCACCCACGGCTCTCCACGAGTCTTGGCATTCAAGGAGGCTGAGCAGGACGAACTGCGCAACCACGACCTCCTGCTGCTCGAAGGGCTCCGCCGCAATGCGGCCCTGAGAGTGGCAAGGTACCAGCAAGACCTCCGTCGCTACCACAGCCGCCACATCCGTCCGCGCACTCTCGAAGCAGGAGACCTCGTCCTGAGGAGAATCCTCTCCAGGGCAGGCCCTCCACAAGCTCTCGCCAATGTGGGAAGGACCCTACAGGGTCGTCCACATCGCCAGGCCTGGCTCCGCGCGGCCCGAGACGGAGGACGGCATCCCTATCGCCAATCCCTGGAACATCCAGCACCTGCGCAAGTTCTACCCCTGATCGTCCTCGACGAGCAATTTTTTGCATCAAGGGAGAGCCTCGCGCCATCATCCTCCACTAGGAAAAATTTCAGGCTCCCCTCTCTACTATACGTTGCCACGGGCCGTTCGAGAAGAATCCCAAGCCACCACGCCTCGGCAAGGTGACTTCTTCAAGCACCATGCCTTGGCGAGGTGGATCCCCATGCCCAGCCATGGTGGACCGCGGGCTCTAAAAGCCACCCCCGCATAGGGGCCCCCTCTCTGAGCTCTCTCTACATGCGTCGCCTCGGGCCGCGAGAGTCTCAGCCACTCCATGTGGAACCCCATGCCAGACATGGCGGATTTTGTATTTCTGGCCACGCCAGTGTAATGAACCTCTGTTTCAGGTCACTTTGAACCTTTGCGCTTCGCGCCAGCATATGTTGTTGCTTTGGTAAGCATTTATGTTATTGCTGATTCATCCTTGCTCGTATGATCCCTCCTGTGTATCTCGCGAGCGGGGGCTGGACATGGTGCCTGTGCTTCGGGAGCATCCCAGCAACGCCTCAAACCCAAGGGATCCGAGCTGTGAACTCACGGGTCAGCTTTCATGCATGTCAACTCCCAAGGAGCTCTGAACTCATGAGCCGGCTCCCGTGCACGTCAACTCACCAAGGACCTTGGTGCCTATTCTCCTCGCGAGACACACATGAAGGAACCTACGAGCACGCATGAGTCATCTAGCTATGTATTGCTTGTGGGTACGCCTATCTGTCAAAATGCAGGAAAACAGGTCCAAAGCAAGCGCCGGGGAACCGACACCCTCTCCAAGGCGAAAACACCTCGTCAGGGAACCAACACCCTCTCCAAGGCGAAAATACCTCATCAGGGAACCAACACCTCCAAGGCAAAACGCCTCGCGAAGCTAAGTCCAAACACTTGGTTGAAATTCCTTTCGCTGGTTTTCGTCCCTCGAGCCTCTTTTCTCTCTCCTGCGCCTCATGGGCTGCTTGCGCGTTGAAGGGGAGCCCCAAGCATCGCGACTTGGGAGCTCTTACCTCTCGAGGCCTCACGTACCCCCCGGCCTTGTGGAGCCCTGACTCTCACATACCGAAGCGGCGGTGGTGTAGCGCTAAGAGAGGGTCCTAAGACGTAGAGCGAAAAAGACATGAAAGGGAAGACAAAAGCCTCTCGAGGGATATTCACCAAGCGCGTTCAAACAAAGCTTAAAACAAGTCTTTACAAAGCTATTACAAATAAAATGCTAAGGTAATCCGTGCCCCTGCACGTCCAGATACAGGAGGGAGCTCAGGCCGTCGCGCCTCCTGAGGTGCCCGCTCCATCCACGGCAGCCTCCGCCTCCTCCTCCAGGGCACCCTCCTCATTGTCGCCTTCGTCCTCATCGACCACGACTTGGTCAAATTTCTTGGCGTACGCCTCGGCGGCCTCCCGCGCCTTGTCGTTGATGTCGACCGGCGCCATCATGGCCTCGAGGTCAAGCGAGGGCTGGAGCCTCGCGAGGTTGCTGAAGATGCGGCAGGTTGCGATGACGAGGAGATCGCAGCTCTAGTCCACGACGCGCTTGTCGAAGCCCTTCGCGGTCTCTTCAAGCTTTCCGAGGAATTGCTCGAAGAAGAACGAGTATGCGGCCTCGTCGTCGCTCCCTGCGGAAAAGGGGGGAAACTCGATCCTCAGGTCGTCCCCAACGGCGCGCGCGCGGACCACCAAGCCTTGGAGCATGAGCTGGCGTTGGCGCGTCATGGTCCGGCCATGCTCCGTGTTGCTCCGTGCCTCCTCCACAAGGTTCACGACCGGCCCCACCTGCTGGTGGAGCTCGCTCAGGTCCTTCTCCAGGGCGGCGACTTTCCCTTCCGCGCGAGTCTGGGCCTCCCTGGCACTCTGAAGGCGGGAAGCCATCTGCTTCTCCTCCTTCTCGAGCCCCTCGATGCGGTCCTGGAGCTCCTTGCGCTTCGCCTTGAAGCGCTCCTCCTGCTTCTTGGCCTTCTCGTCATAGTCCTTGGCGAGGTCTAGGCGGACGAGCTTGACCCTGGCGTCGGCCTCCTCCTTCAGTTTTTTCTCCTTCTCCGCGAGGCTGGCGTTGGCCTTCACGTGGCGCTCGGCATAGGAGGCTTCGTCCCTGGCCACCCGGCCCTCGCGAGCCTTCAGCTGCTCCTCGCGGGTGGCCTGGTCCGCCTCAAGCTGCTGGACCTGCTCTTCGCGTCGGCGCAGCTCCTCCTCGCGAGGGGAGAGCTCTCCCTCGCGTTAGGTGAGCTCTGCCTCGCGCTTGGTCAGCTGCACCTCTCGAGCGTCCAGCCTCTCGCGGAGCTCCTTCAGGCTGTCCTCCACGGTTTTGGAGTGCGTGATGAAGTTCTGCTCCAGGGCCGCCACCTCCTGTCGCTTGGAGGCGGTTTCCGCCTCGAGCGCCGCCCGTGCGGCGTCCAGCTGCTCCATGGTCTCCGCCGCTTCCCGCTCCACGCTGTCGCGGGTCTCTGCGGCGAAGCGCATGGCTTCTTGGCATGCCGCCAGGGCCGCCGCGTCCTGCCGGCGGCAGCTCTCCATGCTATCACGGAGGAGGGCCCAGGCCTCGCCGAGTCTCGCCCGCTCCTCCGCCCTGGCGTTGTCCTCCTCAGCGAACTGCGCCTCCAGCTCGTCAAGCGTCCGCCGCGCTTGGCTGAGGACGGCGCTACGGCGCGCCGCGTGGCGTCGCGGCTCCCGCAGTGCCAAAGTCCCCGCATCGCTGCGGGGTGCAGAGATCTCGCTTCTTGGCGGGGCGCTCGAGGCACCTCGCCTTGGGCTCACGGACGCCTCCGGTGCGGCCCGGGAGCTCGCGAGGGCGCCTTCCTTGCCTCCCGCATCAGGAGCCCTCTGGGGGCTCGCGTGGGCACCTTCCTCGCCTCCCGCGTCAGGGGCCCCCCGGGGGCTCGCGAGGGCGCCTTCCTCGCTTCCCGCCTCTGGAGCCCGCTGGGGGCTGGGCGTCTTCTCGGCCCCAGCCCCAGTATCTGTGGGCTCCGGAGGCGCCTCCTCCTCCTGCCCTTCGGGGCCGCCTTCCGCCCCCTCCGTGGTGGCCGCGCCCGCCGCGGCCGCGGGCATGTCTGCCCTCTGTGTGGGAGCCTCCTCCTCCTGAGGTGGCTCCACGACGATCTCCTCGATCGCCTCCTCCTCCGCGTCCAGCCTCGCCGAGGCTCGGGCTGTCTTTGCCGCCGCCTCTTCCTCCGTTGCCCTCTGCAGTACGGGAGGAAGAGTGGCCTGGGCGGGCGGCGGCGCCACCTCTACGACGTCGTCGTCCTCCTCCTCGCGGCGCTCGCCCGTGGGAGGAGCAGCCGCGTGCTGTGGCTCGTCAGCCACCGGCGGTGCTGCGGGGGCGTCAGCGGCCTCCCCAAGCTTGCGGAGCCGCCGCTTCTTCGGCGCCGCAGGATTCCTGAAGACAAACAAGCAGAAGATCCGTCAAGAGGATTCTCTGAAGCAAAATGCTAAAAGAAAAAGAAGAATTGAGGCTTACTCATCGGCTATCCTCCACACCCTTTTCTCCGCCTTCGGAGGCTGGGGGCTGCTTGCCCTGGCCTCCCCTT
Source organism: Puccinellia tenuiflora (assembly GCA_012064385.1). NCBI lineage: Eukaryota > Viridiplantae > Streptophyta > Magnoliopsida > Poales > Poaceae > Puccinellia > Puccinellia tenuiflora. The sequence goes on along the minus strand of QRDG01000611.1, from coordinate 106,032 downwards.
GAGGCCCTCCTGCCTCCTCTCGGGGGGCGCTCCCCCCAGCCAAGGCGTTCTTGTCGTGGAGGGCCTTGGTGCGGGGCTCGCGGCTTCCTCTCCTGTTGCCGCTCTCCTCCTCCTCCCCCTCTACGATGTGTCGGGAGCGGGCCACGCGGAAGGCGTCCTCGTCGCCGCTGGAGGAGATCTCCAGGAGGTCCTCGCCAGGCGGCACGCTCCTTGAGGAGCCCGCGTCGCCTCCATAGGGGTAGGCGCCTCTCGAGGCCTGATCCTCGCCAGAGGGGTTGGCGCCTCTCGAGGCCTCATCCTCGCCAGAGTCTTCACCCTCGTCCGACTCCGGCGATTCGCCCACCTGCTCCAGCTCCGCAGCCCACGGGTTGCTGCGGGGCCCGTGGAGTCTTGCAGGCCTGATGCCCCATTCGTCGAATCTGGGCAGGAGTTGGCGGGCTTCGTGCACGCTCTCCTCCACATAGGCGAACAGCGGCAGAGCATCTTCGTTAGTTGGGGACGAGATGGACGCCGTGGCGAAGAGGACCCTCATGACCTGCTTCAGCTCGTCCGAAGTGAAGTCATCTGCGCACAGGCGCATCCTGTCTTCCGAGCCTGAGTACGTCCACATCGGCTCCGAGTGCCACTGGAGGGGAGCAATGCGACATTTGATGAAATCCCTCGCCACCATCTGGCCGGTGAGCCCGGCCTCATGGAGCACCCGAATGCGCTCGTACACCGCCTCAAGCTTGGGTCCCTCGAAGTCACCACTCGCCCAATGCGCCCACTTCTTCGGGGGCGCCACGGGTACCTCCAGGAGGCGGTTCGACGACTTGGTGTTGACGAAAAACCACTTCTGGCGGAAATCCTCCACCTTCTTCGTTATCATGGTGACCGCATTCTCGCCGAGCCACGCGATGGGGATGTAATCTTCGCTCCTGGCGGTGGCGATGCGGAAGGAGACGCATCCGAGCCGCTCGTTCGACGCGGTGCTCCGGAGGGCGTAGAAGCTGCGGAAGAGATCCACCGAGGGATGGATGCCGACGTACGCCTCGCAGAGATAGGCGAAGATGGCGAGGATGAGTATGGAGTTTGGGTGGAGATGAAGGAGTTGGATCCGGTACGCCTCAAGGATCCCCATGAGGAAGCTGGAGAAGGGAGGAACGAGGCCGGCGTAGAGGGTGTGAAGGAAGATGGGGTAGTACCCTGCGCCGACCTTGCGGCTGTCGGCCGCCTCCATGTTTGTGGCGCCGAGCTCGTGGGTGTTGGCGGCCGTCAGGTGGCGCACCTTCTCAAGCGCCGCCGCACGGACGCGGGTTTGCGGCAGCGCCCCCTGGGGTGCAGCACTCCGCGCCGCCGCCGCCGACGTGCCGGTCTGCATCGCGGCCTTGCCCTTCTGGTCGACGGTTGCCTTCTTGGGCGCCATGGTTGCAGAAGAAGGAGTTTTGGAGGCGGAGCGCTCTGGAGAGATGGAGGCATTGGGAGGAGTGTGCAGAGGAGTAATTGTCGTGGTGGTGCACGGACAGATGCCATAGGTAGGCTTGAGTTTGGGGCCGATGGACGCTGGAGGTACCGGGGAGGGTTTGCACGTGAAGACGTACACCGAAATTCACACACACACACACACACACACGGTTTTACCCAGGTTCGGGGCTCTCATGAGGAGATAACACCCCTACTCCTGCCTGTCTGATCTATATATGTGGATTGCAACCGAGTTACAAGCTGCTCCTTGAGCTGTATATGAAAAGCTATGAGCTCTGCCACCTCTACCGAGTCTCGGAATGGCTCCCAAGCTCTCTAGGAAGTGTCTAAGTGTCTCGTGAAGCAGGGTATTTGGGCTCTCAAATGAAGTGTCTAGCGTCCCCGTAAAAGGAGCCCCTGGTGCTCCTTATATAGGGAAACCCAGGGTACAAAGTTAGGGCTGACGTTGGTGCTGGCGTAGGCAGCACTGTGGCCACGCCTGGGTCTCTGACTGCTTCCGTCACCCCCGCGTGGTATGTCCAATCCATCAACTCCTGTGCACTGCTCCCCCGTACTGCATAGGTCAGCAGTATGGAGGACTGACTGCCCATCCCATGACCACCGAGTCAAGGGTTAGGCAGTGCGTCCCATCTTGTCTGTGGCAGGACGCCTGCTCCGTGATTGTAGGGACAAGACATACGCCATGACCAGCGCCGAGATAGAGCTTCATTCTTCCCGATCCGGCATAGGCATGCCAGATATTTCCTAACTCGGTTTCTCCTCTCCTGCACATAAGAACAACAAAGGAGATTCCGACATATAGTATGCATGATCCGACATAGGGCTATGTCGGTAAGCCTTGACTCGGTTGACCACGGGTGAGCCTATGTGTATGTCGGTTTACCATTGACTCGGTCAACTCCGAGTCCACGCTTATTTCACCATATTGACCCTACTCGGGGGCTGCCCCCCGACAGTAATGGATGAAGTGAAGGGCGCCGACCGCGCGCCCAGGCTTTATTGACCGGAAACTAGGGACGTGGCGGGCCCCACCGGGTCGCCCATTGAAGCCGAGGATATCATGGCCTCGGGCGCAACCGCTGCGCCCCACGTGTCACGGCCCCGGCAGGCATCGTTGGGCCCCGACGCTTCGCCTGCGTCCATTGGCTTCGGCATGCCCGTCGCGGGCCCGGGGGCTACTGTCGGCACAGTGGAAACCAGGGTACCACGGGCCGGCCTACCAGGGCCCACAACATTCTTCAGAAGATTTCGCTAAGGAGCAGGCTCTCCAAGCCTGGCGAGCCTCGCGAGGTTTTTTCCCTCGCGAGGGACCTCTCCTCCTCACCAAGGGTTTTTCCCTCGGCGAGGGACCTCTCCTCGAGAGGGCATCTCGGATGCCACCTGCAAATTCTGCTAAGGACCAAGCAGAAGGCCTCGCCGAGGGTTTCCTCCCTCGGCGAGGGTTCCTTCCTCGCGAAGCTAGCTCTGCCTCCGCGGCAGAGCGCACAAGGGCTCTGCACCCTCCGCAGAGTGACGACCGCGCCAGCGCGCGGTGACGGCAGCGCCACAGTTGTCGTTCTTATGTATAAAGGAGTCAACAAAGCTGCACCAAGCAAAGGAGCCCCAAGGATTGCCACTTTGGTGATAAGGGAACCGTCTACAGCTACGCTCCAAGGGCGACGTCACCGTGGGACCCGTCCCACCTCCGCAGCGCCAACCCACCGTCCTGGTTGGACGGTGGCTATTCCAGCTTTGGTGACGCTGCCCCCTGCCGTGGACCGCGTCCATGGACTTTACCTTTATGGTGGACTCTACCTTTATTGTGCACCGCACCTCCTCCTTCGTCGCCATGTGGTAGCCCTTCCCGCCAAGATATTTGGGGGGAAGAGTCCCGAGACACCTATAAAGGGAGGGGGAGCACGCTCGGGCAAAGGGTTCAATCTTTGGTTCTTCTAGGGTTCACATTCTTCTCCGGTTCTAGGGTTAGCCATTGTAGCCACCTTGAGCTCGCCAAGCTCGCCCTGTACTGAAACCTCTCCAAGCAAGTGCAATACACCAGAAGCAGGACATAGGGGTTTTACCTCACCTAGAGGGCCCTGAACCTGGGTAATACCGTGCGTCCATCTCTGCGGTGTTGTCCCACAGCGAGTTCAATGAGCACCGTCGCCGAGGCACGTTGAGGGTTGTTTGATTCCGTGTTCAGCCCCTTACTCGATCCTTCGTGAGACACACCCAGTTCCTGGGACAATTCTCCGACATTTGGCGCGCCAGGTAGGGGGCTGAGGCGCATCTTCAACCTCGACAAATTATAGCTGGCCAATTGACAAGATTATAACACAAACTTAATCTAGCTATGACAAAGAGAACATGATAATATTTAAGTAGGCATCACGACAATGAACAAAGACCGTTGAGTCCAACTGCATCTTTGTCTAAAAAGTCCACCGTGGGATCGCTATCCAGCCTGTCACCCATCGGTATTAAGTTGCAAGCAACAGACATTTGTATTAAGTAAAGCGCATGAAGTAAGCAATATTAAATATCAAAATAGACTTTAACACCGATGTTTTACCCTTAGTAGTAACAGCACACCCTCGCCCTTAGACGTTTCTGTCATCGTGCCCAGGAATAAAAGGGGGCATGAACCCACTATCTAGCATAAATACTCTCTCTTGGAGATACACACAATCACTTGGCCAAAGTAACTACGCACATCGGAGAGCATGCAAGAACATAAATCAACATATAAGAATCATGCACAATCTGATCATAACTTTATAATTCATCGGATCCCAGCAAACACATCACATCTATCTATATATTAAAGCCGAACGAAATCGCGGCCTGAGAGCGCTCGGGCACTGTTCTAAGGAACAGTAGGCACTGTAGTTTACTACAGCAACTACAGTGCCTCGATCCGCGCCATTCGTTGATGATCCAACCGCCCGCACGTAGACCCCGTGACACTTTTGCAAAAAAAACCTCGAAAACCAAGAAATTGGCTCCGCAGTCCACGTAAAAGCGAGGCGAGGGACCTATACTAAATTATAGAAAAATCCAGGGACTTTTCTGCAAAACCGTCCAAATCCCCCCTCCCTCTCTCTCGCTCCCCGCGACGCCGAAATCGCCGCGCCGCCACCGGCGCGACGCACCGCCGCACCACGCCTCCTCGGTCAGATCGACGGACGCGGGGAGCTCCGACGCCGCACCCTCTTCGTCCTCGCCGGCGAACGCGTGCCGGGATGGCCGCGTCGCGCCGCAATCGTCGCCGCCGTGCCCGCGGCCCTCCACCGCATGTGCACGCTGCCAGCGATGCTCCGGCGGTCAGAATGTGGCGGCGCCGCCCCCTTCCGACACCCCGCGCAGAGGCGCGTCCAGCGCGCCTCGCCGCGCGTCCTCACACGCGTTGGTCCGACGCCGGCGTCCGCATCGCCGCCGCGGGAGCTCCGCCCACTGGTAACGTCATCCTGACGTCGCCACGGTGGGCCTGGGCTGGCACTGGACCGGTTGTTTGGGCCGGCTTGCTTGCTAGCCCTTTTTTTCCTTGGTTCTTTCTTTTTCCCTGCTTTTCTATTTTTATAAACTTTTGAAATACATGCCCAAACAAATGCAGACCAAATTCTAAACAAAAAAAATCTAAAAACCAAAAATAGCCATTTCAAATGCTCCGGTACCTTCTCAAAATTATTTGAAACCTTAATTTCTAAACAAATATACTTAAACCGAAACACAAAGTTTGAAAAAAAAAGTTCGAAAAAAAAATGTAAACATCAAAATAGTCTTTCCATATGCCTTTGAACCTTCTCTAAATTATTTTAGATCGTATTTCCCGAATAAATATAATTGAATCCGAAAAAACAACATTTAAACAAAAAATGCTTTGCATAACTTAAAACATTTCATAGATGCTACTTAACGACATTTAGACAATTTCGGAAAAGTACTACATGCTACAAAATCATAAACTTTTTAGGGTAAATTATCCGTTTGCCATCAGTTCTGTCCATGTACTCAGTTTTGCCCCTAGCTTGGAATCGTCCTCAGTTTTGCCCCTAGTATGTGCGCAAGGACTCGTTCCGTCAATTTGCGCCATCTCCGTCAGGTCAGCGTGTTTGACTCGGCCCTTACAGGTGGGACCAGGCGGAGGCCATCTCCGTCAGGTCAGCGTGTTTGACTCGGCCCTTACAGGTGGGACCAGACGCGTTACACAATCAGACCGTTGCTGGCCGATGCTTGTGGGACCCAGTAGATAACCGTTGCTTGTGGGACCCAGCAGTAAGTCGCCGTTGCTGGCCGCGGGTGTGCGATAAAATCCCGGCGGAAGGCTCCACCGGATGTCGCAGCGGTGAGCAGCAATCAGCCGAGCGTGCGACGGGGTTGGAGGTGGACACGCGCAGAGGTAGGCGGCGACCCCTGTTGGTAACTAGGAGCCGGGAGCGGGCGGCCGAGAGGGCGGCGTCGAGATCCCCTTCATCACCGGCGGCGGGAAGATTGCTGTGGAGGGCGCGGCCGTCTGCTGCAGCTAGAGGGGACATGTGCGGAGGCGTTGAGATCCCGATTGGCTGCGGGCGGCCGCCAATCGAGCTCCATGTCTTCTTCGAGCTCCCGCGCCATCTCGCGGATCGAGATTCCGGCGGGCATGGAGATGCCGGTGTTTCTCTGTCCGCGGTGCAGGGGGGAGGTTGATCGAAAGATTTCGGGGACACTAAAGAACCCAAATCGACCGTTCTATGTGTGCAAGAACAAGGGGGTAAGAATCGGGGCAATTTGACTCTTTTCGTGGTCGGGATCATTGAGCAATACGGTTGATCTGTTTGGCTTTCATGCAGGTAAAGCATTTCTTCCTTTGGGTCGATGTTCTGGCCGAGAGACTGATGAATGAACTGCTAGAGGAGCACGAGGAATGGCTTCCCATCCTGCCACAGACGGCAGCGGCCGCAGTGCGAGCTCCGGAAGAGGAGATGCAGGGCGGAGCACACATTGAATCAATAGAGGTAGCTGTTGAGCTTAGGAGGTTGAACCAGAAGGTTAGGATGCTCGAACAGCGAGCACAAAAACCCATTTGCAATTGGTTTTGCAATTACATTTGGGCATTTGTGGGTATAGTGATCGCACTCGGTGTTTTTATGAAATTGTATGGAAAGGAATGAATTTGGGAGGGATTTGTATGCTTGAAATTGTGTGAAAAATGTAGAAGAAATGGGAAATTCAGAAACTTTGCAAATTAGAAGGGTGGGTTGTGCCGGAAAAAAAAGGTGTAAAATGAACAAAAATGGGGTTTGGCTGGGAATCGAACCCAAGACCCCGTGGTTTTGGGGAGTATAGTGCTGCGCTAGTGACCGTTAGGGCTGATGGAAAGACTTTGACATGGCAAAGGAAGGAGACTATACATAGTGAGTTCTTTACTTGGTTTAGGGTTTAAAAACGCATTTTGTACTGAATGTTTTGGACACACGTGAGAGTGGTTTTCCTTTGGGTTTTGTACTTAATTTTTGGACACGCATGTTTGCATGCACACAGTTAGATTATAGTTTACTCATAGTTAGATTTTTTCAACACATTGTTTTCCCTAGAAATTGTTGTACACATACCCTTTTATAATAACTCTTTATATTATATTAGCACGGACGGGAACATATACATATATATTAAACATTGGCCCCTTTTACATATAGATAGAGGGGCCCGACGCGGATTACATATATTAAACAAAAAAAAGCATTAGGGCCCTAAATATAGAGGGCCCTAACCTAACCGCCGCCTAGCCGCCGGCGGTTGGCCTACTTCTTCCACCAGTTCCACGCCGCCGCCCTGGCCGCCATCTCCTGCTTCTGCAAGGCCCGGCGATTGGCCTCGCGCATCCTGTCGTCTTCCCTGTCACGGCTCTTCTTGATGCGCCGCCAGAGAGCCTTCTCCTCCGCCTTCTCCCTCGCCTCCTCCCACCTCGCCAACTCCTTCTCCTCCGCCTTCTCCTCGTCGGAAAGGTTCATCTCCTCGTCGGAGCGGTTGTCGACGCGGTCGGGGTCGGGGCGGTGGAAGAAGTAGGCTGGCTCGTGCAGCACCTTGGCCTTGCGCTTCCGCTGGCCTTGCTTCCGCTTGGCAGAGGGATCGATGCCCAGCGCCTCCGGCTCCCACTCCGGCTCCCACCAGGGCCGAGCCTTCGGCTGGTTGTCTTCGTCGCTGACGGACTCGGGGCTGGAAGGGAGAGAGAGCTTCGACATTGTAGAGGCAAAGGGGCTGGAGAGGGATGAGAAGAGGGAAGAGGAGGCGAAGGCGGTATTTAAAGACCCGACGACGTGTGAATTAATCGGGGTAGATGAAAGCCACTGTGTGAAAACTTAAGAAGATAGATGAAGAAGCAACGTGGAGAATCGATGCATTAGGCGTAGGACAGGTAGCAGTACGTGCGCGCATTAGGCGGTCAAAGCGGTGCCCTGCGTAAATATATGATGCGACGGTGCCCTGCGTGCATTTAAACCAGCCCATAGTTCCACGCCAAAGCCTGCATGGTGCGACGCGACATGGTGTCATCTTGAAAAACTAGGCGTGGTGCAGGCCAGCTGCGTCGCTGCAAATAGCGCTGGTGAACGTCGAGGTCTACGTCGAGGTCTACTCTGGAAAAACTAGGCATGCAGGTCTACGTCGAGTTCTGCATGTATTGGGCTGGTGAACGGAGCCCAGTAGTCAGTGGCCGTTATTGCATGCACAGCTTCATTTTCAATCGTTTGATCGTAAGGAACGGTGCAGATCGAGTACATGGATGCAAACCTCGATCAGATGCTACGGTTTTATCAGATGCTACGATGGTTTTTGTAATATGGGAATCTGTTATTTGAATTCAGAATGTAAATTTCCTATTCTTCGGTGAGTTTTTGACTTTTTTCATTTTCAAAGTTTTAAAACCACCTCATCTCCACCTTGCCTAAATAAGAAATTGACACGAAGAAACTTGTAATTTGAATTTGAACGTACTTTGAATTTCTTCAAAAGTTTGAAACTTGTGTGACATCCAAGTCATTTCTAAGTTGTTATGCTCGTGTTGGAAACAATCCTAGCCCTTTTGGTAGGGTAACATCTCCAACAACCAATCGGCTCTACAAAATGAGCTAGAAAAGCGCCCGAAAGGTAGCCCAAACAGCCCCATTTCTAATCCGACCAATTTTTCGACCTTCTCTAAATGACCTCAAACTCTAGGATTAACATCTAGTGCACTAATATAGTGTTCTTGACCAATATAAAGTCATTTTGTTAATCTATAAATGTACAACATCTCTTCACCCTTTGACTTATACGGCAGAAGTGAGAAATCACCACCATGTAAATGAATTGTTTGGTTGAATGTACTTATACTTTCTTTATCAACTGAAATGGTTAGTATATGACATCAGAAGACTACGTGTGCAGATTTTGCATTTTTCTGATGTTTTTGAATATCCTATGAATATTTGAATTTGGGTCAAACCGTAGGGTTGACCAACATTTAAACAAGTTTAAAACATGAAAATGAAAAACTAAGCCTGGATCCTTCTTATTCACTACAAAATGAAGCTTTGGGGAGGTTTCCCAAGATTTCATGTTGGAAAACTTGGATTTCATTTGGCAGAAGTGAGAAATCACCACCATGTACATGAATTGTTTGGTTGAATGTACTTATACTTTCTTTATCAACTGAAATGGTTAGTATATGACATCAGAAGACTATGTGTGCAGAGTTTGCATTTTTCTGATGCTTTTTGAATATCCTAATATTTGAATTTGGGTCAAACCGTAGGGTTGACCAACATTTAAACAAGTTTAAAACATGAAAATGAAAAACTAAGCCTGGATCCTTCTTATTTACTACAAAATGAAGCTTTGGAGATTTTTCTGATTTTTTTTGAATTATTTTGATTGTTTTCAAACCCTAAACCCTCTCTCCCTATTCTACGAACTCTGAACATGTTCATAGGTGATAGCTCATTTGTGTGAAGCCTTTTTTCATGAAAATGACCTACACCAAGTTTATATTTTTTTCTCATAACCTTGTCACATATGACGGCTATGTGCGCAAGAATTTCAACATTTTGATTTTTTTTGAATTTTTTAAAAACATTTGAACTTGATTTCGACAGATCACTTCAAAAAGTGATTTTTCAAAAAAACGCCCCTATACCGAGTTTATATTTTTTTATGGTAACTAGGTCTCCTAAATGGACGAACCCCGTTGAGTTTGTATTTTTTCGATTTTTTGTAATTTAGTTATGATTTTTTGAAATCTTGGACTTCATTTGACAGAAGTGAGAAATCACCACCATGTACATGAATTGTTTGGTTGAATGTACTTGTACTTTCTTTATCAACTGAAATGGTTAGTATATGACATTAGAAGACTATGTGTGCAGAGTTTGCATTTTTCTGATGCTTTTTGAATATCCTATGAATATTTGAATTTGGGTCAAACCGTAGGGTTGACCAACATTTAAACAAGTTTAAAACATGAAAATGAAAAACTAAGCCTGGATCCTTCTTATTTACTACAAAATGAAGCTTTGGAGATTTTTCTGATTTTTTTTGAATTATTTTGATTGTTTTCAAACCCTAAACCCTCTCTCCCTATTCTACGAACTCTGAACATGTTCATAGGTGATAGCTCATTTGTGTGAAGCCTTTTTTCATGAAAATGACCTACACCAAGTTTATATTTTTTTCTCATAACCTTGTCACATATGACGGCTATGTGCGCAAGAATTTCAACATTTTGATTTTTTTTGAATTTTTTAAAAACATTTGAACTTGATTTCGACAGATCACTTCAAAAAGTGATTTTTCAAAAAAAGCCCCTATACCGAGTTTATAATTTTTTATGGTAACTAGGTCTCCTAAATGGACGAACCCCGTTGAGTTTGTATTTTTTCGATTTTTTGTAATTTAGTTATGATTTTTTGAAATCTGGTCAAACCCTAATAACCCCGTTGACTGGCTCAAAACCCCGCAGGAATGCTCCAAACCCTAGCGTCGAACGTCCGCCGTCGGATCCTACCAAGCGCCAGACACCACCCGTCAGATGTGGGGGCAGGCATGCGCGATCCGCGCGACGCTGGTTCTGCTTCCTGATTGGCTACTCTTTGCGTCGGACGGGTGCGCTCGGGTCAGCCACAGCGATCCGCGAGACGCTCGTTCTGCGCTCTGATTGGTTGGTCCGCGAGACAACCAATCAGAACAGCGATGGTTTCTGCGCTCGGATAGGTTGGACTGCGAGACATGGTTCAACCATATGACAGAAGGAAACATATGATTTTCTATTAAAATCATCCAAACATCAGTTCAAAAAAAAATCATCCAAACATAGTTGTACCATTGGTCATTCAACATAATACAACATCATTCATAATGTTTCATAAATTATTCTTGGTTCCAACTCAATCTACACCACGTCGAGGCTTCTTTGCCGCTATGCTCCTTGTGATTCTTATGCTTCTTGCCACTGTGCTCCTTGTGATCCTTGTGGTCATTGCTTCTTCTCTTCTCCTTTTGGCAGTCTTCTTTGAAGCAACCACAGAGCTGTACAAGACAAAAAGGGCAGTGAGAAAATTTTCAAGTGATAAATGTACTAGTGTTGGCAAGATTGACATACCTGGCAGAACTCACATCACAGAATGTTGTGAACCATCAGTTGGAGCCTCATTTTGAGCCACATTGTCACCATCAGTTGGAGCCTCATTGTCATCATCATTTGGAGCCACAATGTCACCATCAGTTGGAGCCACATTGTCAACATAAGTTGGAGCCTCATTTTGATGATCATGGTCCATTTGATCAAAAGGGAAATCATTTGAACCTTCATATGGAGCCTCATAAGCAAAATCAGATGGACCATTTTGATCACCATCAGTTGGAGCCACATTGTCATCATCATTTGGAGCCACATTGTCATGCTCTGTTCCAACCGGCTGCTCATCATCATCATCATGCTCATGCTCTTGCTCTGTTCCAACCTGCTGCTCATCATCATCAGTTTCATCCAAACGCTCTCCGAACGCTGGATCTACTGCGTGATCACAATACCTACCGAAATGACCACTTCTAAACCCTTGCAGGCATCTGTATGAATTACCAACCCATTGGGATGTCCAATAGCCAGGTGCAGATTCTGGAAAAACCAAGTCCAGCTCTCCTCAGACTCTGTCTCCAGCACACCATACGCAACTGGAAATACAAAATTATGTGCATCAACTGCACAAGCTGCCACTAACTGTCCTTTAAACCTCCCTGTCAGAAAAGTAGCATCAACAGCCAAATACGGCCTGCAGCCTACCAAAAAACCCTGGCGACAAGCCTCAAAGCAGACAAAAACCCTCCTAAAGCATTCCTTGGTCCTTGTCACTCCCTTTATTTTGTACTCCACCGTGTGGTGGTCAATTTCTACAATACTACCTGGGCTGGTCCTCTCCACTTCAGCTTTGAATGAATACAATAATTCAAAACTTTCCTGCCAGTCACCGTAAATAGAATCCAAAGCTTGATTTCTACCATTGAACACCCTCATGTATGGTAAATCAATCTTGAACTTCTCTTTGATTTTCTTCATCAATTCCTTTGTACCAATTTGATTGTCTTCTGTCACCCACTTCTTTACTTCTTCAGCCACCCATCTTGACTTGGCTCTACTGATTGTTTCCTTCCTAAGTGTTGATTCCTTGCACGTGTGGCTAAATGGGTTCACCTTCACCTGAATATTTGTGCTCTTTCGCATTTTAGATGCATGCATCCTCCATTGACAACCCTCGGTTGGACAATGCACTCTGTAACAAACTTTATCGCTCTTGTCAACTTTGAAATAGCGTTCTGCCTTGATGCAGTACGTCACAAGTGCATTTCTACACTCATTCATTGATGAATAAATGGAACCTTGTTCCATCAATGGGTTCTCACGGTCCCATTCAACAGGTGGAACATCGTCTTCGACATCACTCAAAGCTTCGTTGTCTTCGTCTACAACCACCGCGTCAGCCTCATTGTTTCCAGCCCGAGATGCTCGTCGTAAATTCCGAAGAACATCAGGATATAGCCTCTCTTCTTCATCCGCATAACTGGAAGGCTCCTCCACTTCAACGGGGACCCTTCTTCTGCTGCTGCTGCCCACGCCGCTCGAGGCACCACATCCTCGTGCACTGCCTGAACTTCTCTGGCTAGAACTGCGAGCACCACGACATGATGCAGCCCGAGAAGATGCATCCGCCATACTAGGTCCAATTGCCGGCACAACCACATCATTTTGCAGTCTCACATGAAATTTCTCCTTCTCCTTATGCTTAGCAAACATGGTAGCGAGTTCTTCATCATTTGTAACTACCACCCATCTGTTTCCCCCATCGTAGTATTTGAATTCCACTTCATCATGCAAACCCCAAGGATATGGACTGCAAATTACCTCCCCAAATTGTCTAAAACTCCAATTGCAATCCACTGGCAAAGGATAATCGAAACCTCCCGTGAATTTCTTGTTATTCTCTGCATCGACGACGTACCGGTCCCTTCTAATATTCAGCAAGAAAGCAAACCGCAATTCTATCCTAACCAGAAAAATAGAGACGAATTCAGCACACCACGAAATGCGAATTCAGCACGCCAATTGCAAAATCAACACAAACCGAGTGCGTCTCATGTCTAATCGAATGTTCAAATGCAGAGGTGAGCTCCAACTTACCCCTCGGGAACCCAGTCATGGATGCGGCGGGTGTCCGGCCCGACGATTGCCTCGCCAGCTACTCCACGGTCGCATCCGCTCGCCATTTCGCCCTGGAGTTCACCCTCTTACTTCCTCTGCCTCGCCAACCCCATCGCTCCCGCCGGGCGCACGGAAGGAGCCTCGCCGCGGGTCGAGCAGCTGGTGGGCGCAGCGGGACAAGCTGGTGGCGGTGGAGCAGGTGACGGCGGAGCATAGCACGCTGGAGCACGTTGCGGTGGAGGTGTTGGCTCTATACGCGGGACGGACGCGGCGGCGCAGGTGGCGGCCGCGGAGGTGGCGGCGGCGGCGCAGGTGGTGGCGGCGGCGCAGGTGGCCGTTCGAGAGCAGGTGTCGTGCACGGTTAGGTCAGGTGGTGGCCGTTATTTTGCGCCGTCGCCGGTCCCACATGTAAGAAGTTACCTGGTCCCACCTGTAAAATGCGGACCAAGTCCACTAGCGCCTTGCCCGGTCCCACCTGTAAGAAGTAAACTGGTCCCACCTGTAAGACGCGGACCAAGTCCACTAACGCCTAACAGACGGAATCCGCTTCAGACTGGCCGTTTGGCCTCGCCATAGCAGCTGCAACTGAAGTAGTGGCAAAACTGTAAGCCATTTGAAACTAGTGGCAAAACTGAGTACTACCAAGCCTCTAGTGGCAATCTGTTAAATGACCCAACTTTTTAAAGTATTTCCTCTGAATATGGAGTTACATTAAATTTTTAAAGCAACAAAACTAACTTATTGCATCATTTGAAAAAATATTAATATTTACAGGTAATTTAACTTAACTCTCTCCAATTTTGCATACAAATTAAAAAAAATGCTAGAAGAAATAGCCAACATTTCCACGCAACCATAATATTTCCCCTCTTATTATGGTGCTAAATAAGAAAATTATGGCAAAATGGAACCATTCTCCACCAACTTAACTCTCTCCAATTGTGCATTAAAATTGAAAAAATGCTAAAAAATAGCCAACATTTCCACACACCCATAATATATCCCCTCTTATTATGGTGCTAAATAAGAAAATTATGGCAAAATGGAACCATTCTTCACCATTTCGATTTAGCTAACATATTTGGAAAGAATATAACTTAGATTCCTCCAATTCTGTAGTTACCAAACAAAAAAAAAGTTTGCTCAGATGATTATTTGAAGAAAGTGCAAGTTCACTTCCTCAAAATATGGATTGAGTTTAAATTGAATTAAAAAAATGATCAAACAATGTGTTCCCTCTAATTGTTGAGTTAAATTACATATATAAGACAATATACAAACACATTATACCAAACCGACTACATTAAAATTTACAAATAATATAACTAAACTCGCTCCAATTATACAATTCAAATTACAAAATACTCAAATTGAACTTAACTCTCCTTATATACGAAATTAAATTTAAATGATGCTTTATTACATGTAGATTTCCATGAAATCTCAAATTCTTTTCCTCCAAAGATGGATTGAATTCAATAGTTGCTAATGCAATATATCTCCTCTAACCAACGATCTAAATTACATATTTAAGGCGAAGTACAAACATAATATTTAGACATAACCACGATATATTCCCTTTAAATGTGGTGGTAAATAAGAAAATTATGCCAAAACGAAACCATATAATATTTAGACATAACTATGCTATAATTTCCACTAAATATAGTGGTAAATAAGAAAATTGTAGCAACATACATGTAGATTTCCATGAAATCTCAAATTCTTTTCCTCCAAAGATGGATTTAATTCAATAGTTGCTAATGCAATATATCTCCTCTAACCAACGATCTAAATTACATATTTAAGGCGAAGTACAAACATAATATTTAGACATAACCACTATATATTCCCTTTAAATGTGGTGGTAAATAAGAAAATTATGCCAAAACGAAACCATATAATATTTAGACATAACTATGCTATAATTTCCTCTAAATATAGTGGTAAATAAGAAAATTGTAGCAAAATGGAACTATATTTCAACATTTCAATTTACCTACCATATTTAAAAGCAATATAACTTAATTCTACCTAATTATGTACTCACATTTAAAAAAACTTGATTAGATGAATATTTCAACAAAATACAAATTTATTTAAAATTTGTTAAATAAATACTTCCACATGAACTAGAAAATGTAAACTTTATTTAAAATTTGTTAAATTAGTGTCCCAGATAATTTTTCTACTTTGTCGGAAAAAAAGGAAATTCAAAATATTACCCATTGTTAGTTCAAAAAACAAAAAAAAACCCCGGTCTCCTCCGCGATAATTTCCAGCCGATAATACTTCACACTACAAATTCCGGCAAATTTTACCGAATTTTAACACACGTGCGCGGCATGTAAATATTTGCATATTCTACAAAATATATAAAAAAAATGCTCACAAATGGCAAAATGGAACCATTCTTCACCATTTCGATTTAGCTAACATATTTGGAAAGAATATAACTTAGATTCCTCCAATTCTGTAGTTACCTAACAAAAAAAATGTTTGCTCAGATGATTATTTGAAGAAAGTGCATGTTCACTTCCTCAAAATATGGATTGAGTTTAAATTGAATTAAAAAAATGATCAAACAATGTATTCCCTCTAATTGTTGAGTTAAATTACATATATAAGACAATATACAAACACATTATACCAAACCGACTACATTAACATTTACAAATAATATAACTAAACTCGCTCCAATTATACAATTCAAATTACAAAATACTCAAATTGTACTTAACTCTAATTATATACGAAATTAAATTTAAATGATGCTTTATTACATGTAGATTTCCATGAAATCTCAAATTCTTTTCCTCCAAAGATGGATTGAATTCAATAGTTGCTAATGGAATATATCTCCTCTAACCAACGATCTAAATTACATATTTAAGGCGAAGTACAAACATAATATTTAGACATAACCACGATATATTCCCTTTAAATGTGGTGGTAAATAAGAAAATTATGCCAAAACGAAACCATATAATATTTAGACATAACTATGCTATAATTTCCACTAAATATAGTGGTAAATAAGAAAATTGTAGCAACATACATGTAGATTTCCATGAAATCTCAAATTCTTTTCCTCCAAAGATGGATTTAATTCAATAGTTGCTAATGCAATATATCTCCTCTAACCAACGTTCTAAATTACATATTTAAGGCGAAGTACAAACATAATATTTAGACATAACCACTATATATTCCCTTTAAATGTGGTGGTAAATAAGAAAATTATGCCAAAACGAAACCATATAATATTTAGACATAACTATGCTATAATTTCCTCTAAATATAGTGGTAAATAAGAAAATTGTAGCAAAATGGAACTATATTTCAACATTTCAATTTACCTACCATATTTAAAAGCAATATAACTTAATTCTACCTAATTATGTACTCACATTTAACAAAAAAACTTGATTAGATGAATATTTCAACAAAATACAAATTTATTTAAAATTTGTTAAATAAATATTTCCACATGAACTAGAAAATGTCAACTTTATTTAAAATTTGTTAAATTAGTTTCCCAGATAATTTTTCTACTTTGTCGGAAAAAAGGAAATTCAAAATATTACCCATTGTTAGTTCAAAAAACAAAAAAAAAACCCGGTCTCCTCCGCGATAATTTCCAGCCGATAATACTTCACACTACAAATTCCGGCAAATTTTACCGAATTTTAACACACGTGCGCGGCATGTAAATATTTGCATATTCTACAAAATATATAAAAAATGCTCACAAAAAATGCTACCTATTCGTAGCAAAATGAAAAACATATTTGATTTTTTTTTGAAAACTTTGAAATTTTCAACGTCTTCCAATTCTGAGCATTTGAATAACAAAAAAAAACGAATAGCTTCCCACATTCACCAATTTTTTGAAATTCAAACAAATTATAAATCAATATCTCCGAATATATCCGTTGGAAAAAAATACGAGTAATATATCAAAACAGTCAGAAAAATACATACAGACTACTTATGCTAAAGATTTTTTCCCGAATATTCAAATTTTGTCACCATTTAGAGGTAATTCAAATGCATATTTTCTAATTTCAATTTAATATTGCCGCTGAAATACAAACATGTTTGAACATTTGCATATTCTACAAAATATATCAAAAAATGCTCACAAAAAATGCTACCTATTCATAGCAAAATAAAAACAATACTTCGATATTCCATAAAATGTGTCAAAAATGCTCAAAAAAACGATATATAATTATAGCAAAATACAAATATATATGAACATTTCAATTTGGCCAATATTTCGACACCATACGAAAACACTTTCCCCAAATGTAGAATCAAATTCAAATGGATTTTTACAATTTCAATTAAATATTGACGTCGAAATACAAACATGTTTGAAAATTTCAAACCACTAAATATTTAAATATTCTACGAAATATATCAAAAAATGCTCACAACAAAATGCTACCTATTCATAATAAAATAAAAACATGTTTGAACATTCCAATTTGGCAAACATTTTCGTGAACAAAAATATATATATATTGTACAAAAAACTCACCAAGGGCGTGGCGTGACGCCACGCCAAATTCAACTAGTAGCATTACAATAATCGATCTTGATCATGTTAGGAAGCTCACAAGATCATAAGACATGAAGCACAAGAGAGAGAGACTACCATCTAGCTACTGCCATGGACCCAAGGTCCAAGGTGGGACTACTCACAAATCATCCCGGAGGAAGGCATGGCGATGAAGAGCCCTCCGGGATCGATCTCCCCTCCGACAGAGTGCCGGGATCTGCTTCAGAATCACCCCCGGACTAGCGTTTGAGTTGACGGCGCCTCGGGATGACTTTTCGGGAAAATAATGGCCGCCCCCGTCGTTTTTAGGGTTTTAGGGATTTTATAGGCGTCAGAGGAGGCCGAGGGGACCCACCAGGAGCAGGGGCGGGTCCCACCCGCGGGCCAAGGGGGGCCGTGGCAGGAGGCCGTCCCTGCCTTGTGGGTGGCCCCCAGGGCTGCCCTTTGGTCTTCTGGTGTCTTCCGTCGCATAAAAAATCTCAGTAAATTTTGAGCTCAATCCGACGATATTTCCTGTGGTGGATTTTCTGAAATACAAAAACAGCAAAAACAGGAAACTGGCACTAGGCATCTTGTCAATAGGTTAGTCCGACAAAATGCATAAAATGATTAATATGATAATAAAAACATGTGACAACATCACAAAACAAGCATAGATCAATCAAAAATTATAGATACGTTTGACACGTATCAGCCGTCTTTACATCCATTTGATGTAGCTCTAAATCAAAATGTGCAACTAATGTCATTATGATTCTGAAGGAATCCTTACGTGAGACTGGAGAAAACGTCTCATTGTAATCTATCCCTTCTCTTTGTGTAAATCCTTTTGTCACAAGTCGGGCTTTATACTTTTCAACATTCCCATTAGAGTCATACTTTGTTTTGTAGACCCATTTGCAGCCTACTGTTTTGGCTCCTTTAGGAATCTTTTCTAAGTCCCAAACATCATTGGAACTCATCGATCTCATCTCGTCTTCCATAGCCTCCTGCCACTTCGATGAGTGAGAACTTCTCGTGGCTTCTTCATATGAAGTGGGATCACCTTCAATATGAGCTATCTCTGTATTACAAACATAATCACTAGAAATAGCTGATCTTTTAGCTCTTTTAGACCTTCTAAGGGTCTTATTATGTGCCTCAACTTCCGGATGTGGCTGTTGTACCTCCCTTTCATGCTCCACAATGGGTTCAGTCGACTCCTGACGGATAGGTTCCGGATCTTCGCCCATTGTGATCATGGGTGGAGTTACAACAGGTGCTTGCACCGCAATCTCAGGGATTGTTGGTGCAGGCACAACAGGTAGCGAGAAAAATGACTCATGAATGATCGGATTAGGTGCATGCACCCTCTTCTCCTCAAGATCATTTTTTCGCGCTACCATGCTCCCCCTCATCAGTTCGTCCTCTAAAAAGACTGCATGTCTTGTTTCTACAAACTTTGTGTATCTGTCTGGACAGTAGAAACGAAAACCTTTTGATTTATCGGGATAGCCAATGAAGTGGCAACTGACTGTTTTGGGATCTAACTTTGCAATATTTGGATTAAACACTTTGGCCTCAGCTGGGCACCCCCACACCCTGAGGTATTGTAGAGAGGGCACCCTTCCTGTCCATAGTTCGTACGGTGTTTTGAGCACCGATTGCTTGGTACTCTGTTGAGAATATGAACGGCGGCTTTAAGCGCCTCCATCCATAATCCCAATGGCAAGGTGGAGTAACTCATCATACTGCGCACCATATCCATAAGGGTACGGTTGCGCCTTTCAGCTACTCCATTTTGCTGAGGCTCGCCCGGCATTGTATATTGGGCCACTATTCCAGTATCCTGTAAGAACCTCGCAAAAGGTCCAGGGACTTGACCATATGGAGTGTGCCGACCGTAGTACTCCCCCCCATGGTCAGATCTCACTATCTTTATTCTTTTATCATGTTGATTTTCAACTTCAGCTTTGAATATCTTAAATTTATCCAATGCTTCAGATTTTTCTTTGATTGGATAAATATAACCATATCGGGAGTAATCATCTGTGAATGTTATGAACGAGTCATAACTATCCACACTTTTCACAAGAAATGGTCCACAAATATCAGTGTGAATAATTTCTAGTGTTGTTGTGCTTCGGTTTGCACCCTTTTTAATTTGTTTTACAAATTTTCCTTTTATGCAATCTATGCACTGCTCTACGTCTAAGAACTCTAATGGAGGAAGAATTTCATTTTTAACTAGTATTTCTATTCTCCCCCTCGAAATATGGCCTAAACGACAATGCCATAATTTCGATGAGTCATGAGTTCTCTTTTTTTTTGTTCTTTATCCGACGCAGAAACATGCTCATTCACATTACACATAGAATAAACTTTTTCACGTAGGGATAATAAATAAAGCTCATTGTGAAGGAAATCAACCCCCACATGAGTATTATTACACCATATGGCACACTTGCCATGTCCAAAATAACATTCATAACTGTCTTTGTCCAAACGTGAAACACTAATCAAATTTCTGTGTAATGAAGGAACATATAAAACATCTCTAAGCAGAATCGTGAATCCATCACCTAACTCCAGGGAGATGTCGCTGACAGCTTCAACGTCTGCTTGGACTCCATTTGCAACTTCATGCATCTTTCACTTCTTTGCGTAGTCCGCGTCGAATGGAATCCCTGTAATGAATTTGCAACATGAACAGTTACACCTGAGTCAATCCACCAAGTAGATTTTGAAAACTGTGTATACATGGATTCATTTACAAAGGAAACAATGGTGTTACCTCTCTTTGCCATTACTGACTTCAGCCAGTCAGCACAATCTTTCTTGTAGTGCCCAGTCTTCTTGTAGTGGAGGCATGTGTCTTTGTCCATTGGGAAAGACTTTTGCTGATTCTGATAGTGCGAGGGAGCTTTGCCATGTGGCTTTGAAGGGGAATTGCTTTGGTGGCAGTTTCTCTTTTTATTATCCTTCACGTAGTTCAAAGAACCACCATGTGAGGCTTTAAGTCTGTCCTCTTCTTGCACACACATGGCTATAGTCTTTTCAATGTCCCATTTTTCAGGGGACATGTTGTAGTTGACAACAAAAGTGTCAAACTCTTTCGGCAGTGAAGCCATGACAAGGTGAACAAGGAGTGCAGGCTTGAGCTCCAAATCAGCATCCATGGGCTTAAGCTTAGCTGCCATGTTGCTCATCCTGAGGATGTCCACCTCCTGTGTACTTTTCTGTCACCAGCTATTTTACCAGCTGGATAGCATAAATCTTTGAAGAACCAGTGAACTGGCTCTTTAATTTTTCAAGAAACTCCCCTACGGAAGTACACTCTGCAATTGAGCCCACAATAGCGTTCTCAATTGTGTTCTTTAAGAAAGCCGTGCACTTTTTGTTGGTAGTGAGCCACTTTTGGTTGCTGAGGGTATACGACATCTCCAATGGAGCATAGTCCCTCTTCTTTCTCTCCCAATCATCATCAGAATCTTTGTCATCTTTGACTGGCTCTTTTGGCTTGACTGGTTGTGGAGTTTCCACAACCCAGTCCACCTCAGCACAAACAAAGGCCAGATCAACTTTCTTTCTCCATTCGGAGTAGTTGTCACCTCCGAGGGTAGGAACATCCTTGATGCAGCTCATCAAGAGGTACCCTCCTGAAAAATCACAATGAGGTGAGAACATGATAACAATTGCATGCAATAATCCAACGTTGGTCAAAATTAAAACATACAACTGTTTATGTAATTTAAAACTATATCACCATTGGGCAGAAATAGAAATAAAAGCATATAACAAACAATAATAATAAATCATGATTATGTTATTAACAACGTTGGTCATAAAATAACAGAATCATAATTATTACAATAATCACTTTGACATGCTCTTTTAATTCTCACTTTTAATTCTTTTGACCTTTTAAATTTAAAAGTGCACATTTCTCTATTTGCAGCAAAAAAACTTGAATTAAATTCTATGAACATTATACTCTATAGAAGCATTTCTTTTTACTTTTCTATTCTCTAAACAAAAATTTCGTTGGATAATTTTTGAATAGAAAAAACTAGATGAAATTTGCCATAAAATAGACAAAAAACAACTAAACATGCTTCTGGAAAAGAATAAAACAGAGAATAAACACCGTCTGTAATTTGCACGGCCTAGCCCACGGCCTGTCACTTTCGGCCCACGGCCCATTTTCATAAATGAAATAAAAATTGGAAAAGAAAACTGGCAGTGCACCGGCCTCGGCCCACGGCCCGGTCTAGCACGCTGCTCGCCCTCTTCCACTTTCGGCCCATTGGCCCGCGCTGCGCTAGGGTTTCGATCGTGACCGTCGATCTAGATCGGAGGGTCCCGCGCAGATCGCTGGAACAAAACTAGCCTCGCCGCCGCCCAGGTCAAAACCCTAGCTCATTTGCCCCTCACTCCCGCACGCTCCTCTGGCGATCTAGGGTTAGGGTTTCGCTCGCCGGTCGCCAGCGACGGCGTGGATCGCCACTGCGCCGTGCCGCTCCAGATCCTTCCCCCCTTTCTTTCTTCTCTCTCTCATTTCCTTTGCTGGAGCATGGCCGACGAGGAAAAGGAGGTGGCTCGGTGGTCTTCCCTTTCGATGGTCGCGCGTCCCCCCTTGCGGTGGGTGCGCCGCCGTCGAACGGAGAGGCCATTGTGCCCTTTGCCCCGAGCGGGGTGAGGTTCTTCGTCCGGTACCCCTACTGGTGCGCACCGGATCGAGAGGAACGGCGCGGCCATGACAGCGGCGCTCTTTGCCGGCGAGCCCGAGGCCCTACCGGTGAGTTTCTTTTGCCCTTTTTTGTTCTCTTTTCGATCTAGGGTTTGACGGGGAGGGGAACGTTTCTGTGATTTGCATCTTTGATTTCTCTTTGAATTTCTTTGCTACCGAAACAATCTAGACCTAGCCCGGTGCTCTGATACCATTGTTAAAGCCACTAGGACCATCTAGTCTAGATGTGATCGGTAGAAACCCTTCTTGTGTCGAATATGTGCTTGATGTGTGAGAGAGAACAGAGAGAGAGGGAGAGGGAGAACCTTCTCCTTGCGCTGACAAGCTCCCGGAGCCGGCCATGGTGGTGTGTGGCCGGCGATGGTGAGTGAGTGGTGGCGGCGGTGGCGGTGCTTCCCGTCGCTCACTGCGCTAACCCTAATAGTCGGGCTCACGGTCAACCTCGTGATCTGTGCGTCGCCGGCTCCCACCCCTTTAATATGCGCAGCGCGACAGGAGCCCACCAATCATATTCGGTTGGATGCCCCCGATCAGGGCGCGAGTCAAGGACCCGGTGAACCGTTGGGCTCACGCGGGACGGAGATCAACCTAACATTTAAGTCATACCAAAATTTAGTTGAGGGGATATGGATCCAATCAACTAGATTTGATGCCCTGTTATCGTACCCTTAGGGTTTTGTACTCTCGTCTGGCGACAGGTGACGAGTTCCACGTTCTACCGGAGTTCGTCTCTCAGACTGATTCCTCCCCTAGGGTTTATTAGGCGAGGGTTGTGGAGGCTGGTGGTGATTGCTGTCAGGAGTTCTCGGTTGTAGGACCATCGGAAGTTAGGGTTCTTGTGGCGGCGGAAGCAGATCGTTTGTCATGGACGATCAAAGTTCATCGGCTAGTGGTGATTCCCTTGGGCGGAGTGAATTGAAAGGGGGTCCGATGGATGCTGCATCGTCAAAAGCTGGTGAGATTGGTTCGATGTTCGAGTAACTAGATCTGGAGGGTGAGGAGTTTGACGATTTGGTTTTACCGGACGACGATCCGGAGATCGCGAAGAGTACTAGATGGCTAGCGGTAGCTAGAGTTATCTGCCCTAAGAATTTCAGCCATGAAGCCTTCTTTCAGCAGATGCACTTTGCTTGGAATTCTGCGATCGGAATAAAGATTAGACCGATCGGTAGAAATAGATTCATTATTCAGTGTTTCTGTTTAGGGGATTGGGAAAAGGTGACAGAGAAAGGCCCCTGGCTATTCCGTGAGTGGGCAGTGGCCATTGCTCCGTATGACAGCTTGTCGGATGCGGAGGCCATTGATCTTAATTTTATTTCGATGTGGATCCGGGTTCATAAGCTTCTGGAGGGTTATCGGAAGGAGGAGATTGTCAAGAAGCTTGTGGCGAGGGTTGCTGGCCAGGTAATAAAGGTGGAGATGGAACCTGCAGGAGGATTCAAGGGAGATTTTGTGAAGGTCCGGGTGAACCATGATGTACGCTGTCCTCTGACGAGATTTGTGTCAATTTTAAGAGCTGGTAAGCGTCACCTATTTGCAGTAAAGTATGAGAAACTTGGGCAGATGTGCTATGCTTGTGGGGTGATTGGGCATGGCTCCAAGGAGTGTGGCCTGGGCGTGTATGAGGAGAAGGACCTGAAATATGGTGATTGGATTTATGTCAATCCTCCTATCTTCTATAGAGGATATGCTAACTCACGGGACCTTATCGTGGGAGGTTTGATGATTCCCAGGGAAGGGAACATGGGGGAGTTAATGGTATGGCTGGGAGAGGTCGGGGTGAGTATGTAAACTGGCTTCACCCAGAGCGCGAAGATAAGGAGCTTGATGATACAGACTCTAACCCTATCAAACAGTCTGATGTTGATATGCTGGAAGTAGACCGGAATGCAAAAAAGCGATTAGCTTTTGATGGGGAAAATACTGTTAAGGGCATGGGGGCTGGGCAGATGGTTGTTCTAGAAAAGAATAAATCGAGCCTTGGGGCTGCTCTGGCTCCAGTGGTGACTGCGAGGAAGAGCACGAAGAGCTCGGACAGTAAGCGTACAAAGAGGACTGATGGACATAGTGGATCTGAAACAAACTCAGGATCGGCGGCATCCTTCGAGGATGACCGCCATCAACAATGAATCTTCTATGTTTGAACTGTCGGGGCTGTGGGCGGCCCGAGACAGTTCATGAGATTCGTAGCTTAGTTGAGCTGCATCGCCCACGGGTGGTTTTTTTGTCTGAAACAAAAATGTCAGATAAGCGTGCCCAAGATCTTCAATGGAAGTTTGGTTTTGATCATGCATACGGTGTGGCAAGTGATGGAATCGGTGGAGGATTAGCTCTTTTCTGGAATAATAACTCATCAGTGTCTCTTAAATCCTTCAGTAACTCACATATTGATGTTTTCATCAAAGATGAGATTACAGGAGAAGGGGAATGGAGGTTTACAGGTTTTTATGGCAATTCTATTCGTGCAAGAAGGAAGAGAAGCTGGGAACTTCTCAGATATCTCCGAAGAGAATTTGATAGGCCGTGGCTTTGTGCTGATGATTTCAATGAAGTGTTGAGTGCTACTGAACAAATGGGTGGTTCTAATTGAGAAGAGTGGAAGATGGTAGGGTTCAGAGAGGCAGTGGACTACTGCAGATTCTCAGATATGGGCTTCATCGGGCTGCCCTATACATGGAACAATAAACAACAGGGAGCTCGAAACATTAAAGTAAGGCTGGATAGGGGTCTTGGATACGATAGATTTATGGAACTCTTTGATAGTTCATCAGATAAGCATATCCAGACTACAGAATCAGATCATTGCGCGCTCTTAATTGAGGTGAGAAGGTCAGCATGGCTGCAGGATTCTTCTGGGCCAAGGCCTTTTAGCTTCGAGAATATGTGGAATAAGCACGAGCGCTATGTACCGGTTGTTGAGGAGGGATGGCAGGAAGGAGTCCAGAATCTCAATGAACTTCATGAGGCTCTGGGCCAAATGCAAGCTAGGCTACAGAACTGGAGTCGGGATGAATTTGGCTTGGTTAAGAAGCAATTGAAGTTTTTTAGAGGGAAATTGGAGGTCATTAGAGGTTCTTCTTTAAATTCAGGTCCAACTCGAGAGGAGTGCGATCTCATGAAGAAAATATCTGATTTGCTGGCCCGTGAAGAGGCGATGATGAAGCAGCGTTCGAGGATTCAGTGGCTTTCGGAGGGGGATTGTAACACTGGTTTTTTCATGCTAAGGCACAAGAGAGAGCTAGAACGAATAAAATTATGTCCTTGAAAGGAAGTGATGGAAATTATATCACTTCACAGGATGCGTTGGAGAGTGAGGCTATCAATTTTTATACTAGCCTGTTTACAGCGCAAGACCAGACCTCTCCAGAGCTTGTTACTCAATTTGTGGAAAGGAAAGTGACGGATAATATGAATCAGAAGCTTGATGCACCATTCTCAGATATTGATGTAGGGGTTGGCCCGATCTTCACGGATTTGAGGGGGAAACGGGGAAGAACACGATGAACACGATGAACACAAGGTGGGATCGGGGGAAATCATGGGCAAACAAAGAGGATAACTAGCAAAACATGCAGAGATCTCCACCCAACAACAACCCTCACAAGAGAAGCCTTTGGATCGAAGAATCAAAGCCAATCTTACTCTTAATGAAACCGATTGCTCTTACCGACCAGTCCACCGATCCAATAGAATCACCGCAGTGAAAGATTGGTTTGCACTACTAGAGACACCTAAGTGAAAGAGTAGCAACAACAAGATCCATCCTCAAAGAGGAACCCTAGCACAGAGGGATGAGGAGCATGGCTCACAAGTCTCAATTTTAGTCTAACCCTAGATCTGAGGGAGGCAGGGGGTATTTATAGGCGTAGTACAAAACGGGGTAGAAATGCGGGAGACCGGCCTGTGGGCCGGCCTAGGCCGGCGGGCGCAGGTGGGGAACCGGCCTGTGGGCCGGCCTAGGCCGGCTGGGAGGCCGGCAGGCGCGGGAGGGGGACCGGCCTGGGGGCCAGCCTAGGCCGGCTGGGAGGCCGGCGGGTAGCCAGCCTGGGGGCCGGCCTGGGCCGGCTGGGGGGCCGGCTGGCTTTGGTGGGTGGCCGGTCTGGGGGCCGGCCTAGGCCGGGCTGGAGGCCGGCCAGCCTGTCTCCGCCTCCTTCTTCCTCTCCTTGACCATCTTTTGGGATCTCCTCTTGGTCATCTTCTCCATCATCTTGGACCTTCTCTTGCTCATCGTCTCCACTCCATTGTAGGTCGTCGCCAAGGTGGGTCCTGAGTATGCACAAGGTATCCACTTGAGGTAGCAAGCCATCCATGGAGAAATTGAATTGATTCGAGGATAGGAGTGAGTTCACCTTATCTTGCATAGCCTTTGCTCTTGATCTTGTTATCGGGCCTGTAGGCGTGTTGGCCACGGTGTCGTCCACATGTGGGGCTACATCATCTCTCCCCCCCCCCCCCCTTGGGAAAGAGTCGTCCTCGACTTGTTATCTTCCACATCCCTTGCCTCTCCATGGTACGGCGATAGGTCGGAGATGTTGAAGGTATCATCCACCATGTACTTGGATTGGGGAATATCTACCTTGTATGCGTTGTCGTTGATGCGCTTGAGGATCTTGAAGGGGCCATCTCCACGTGGTGACAGCTTAGACTTGCGCTCATTTGGAAACCGGTCCTTTCGTAAGTGTAGCCACACAAGGTCACCTTCTTGGAACACCAATGGTTTCTTGGACTTGTTTATCTTGGTTGCATGGCTTGCGTTGTACTCCTCGAGCGTGTCGCGAGTTGATTCATGAAGTTGCTTGATGAAGTCGGAACGCTTGTCGAAGTCCATGTCGACGCGGTCGTGAAGAGGAAGCGGGAGGATGTCTAGGGCGGTGTTGGGGTTGAACCCATAGACAATCTCAAAGGGACTCCGGTTCGTTGCACGGTGTGTCACACGATTGTAGGCGAACTCGGCATGTGGGATGCATTCTTCCCAATTCTTTAAGTTTGGCTTGATCAAGACGCGGAGTAGTGTTGAGAGGCTTCGATTCACCACTTCGGTTTGGCCATCGGTTTGTGGGTGGTAAGCGGTGGAGAAGAGTAGCTTGACGCCGAGCTTTGCCATCAATGCCTTCCAAAAGTAGCTTGTGAACTTGACATCGCGGTCCGAAACAATGGTCTTCGGCACTCCATGAAGACGAACGATTTCCCTAAAGAACAAAGTTGCAATGTGTGAAGCATCGTTTGTCTTGTTGCAAGGAATAAAGTGTGCCATTTTGGAGAAACGATCGACAACAACAAATATGTAATCTTTGCCTTTTTTGTTCGAGGTAAACCTAATACAAAATCCATGCTAATGTCGGACCAAGGTGTGTGTGGTATTGGTAAAGGCATATAAAGACCATGGGAGTTTAAAGTGGACTTAGCTTTGAGACAAGTTGGGCAACGGCGCACCAAGCGCTCCACATCACGCGTCATCCGTGGCCAAAAGTAGTGTGTAGATAACATGGCAAGCGTCTTGTCACGGCCAAAGTGTCCCATGAGTCCCCCTCCATGTGATTCCTTCAAAAGCAACAAACGGAGCGAGGACTCGGGAATGCATAGTTTGTTAGCCTTAAACAAGAAACCCTTGTGCAAGTAGAAATCATCGCATCCTTTGTCAATTGTGCATTTTGCGAATATAGGACCAAAGAAAGGATTGGAGTTATAAAGTTCCTTAAGGTCATCAAGGCCCAAAACATTGATTTCAAGTTGGGTGAGTAAAATCATCTTGCGGGAGAGAGCATCCGCGACTATATTGTCCTTGCATTTCTTGTACTTCACAATGTAAGGAAAAGATTCGATGAATTCAACCCATTTGGCATGCCTCTTGTTTAAGTGGGCTTGGGTTTTCAAATACATCAAAGACTCATGGTCGGAATGAATAACAAACTCTTTTGGCCAAAGGTAGTGTTGCCAAACTTCCAAGACACGGACTAAGGCATATAACTCCTTGTCGTAAATTGGGTAGTTTAGGCGAGCACCATCTAGTTTCTCGCTATAGTAGGCTACGGGACGTCCACATTGCATGAGAATGCCACCGATGCCAAGGCCACTAGCATCACATTCAAGCTCAAAAGTTTTCGAGAAATCCGGCAAAGCAAGTAAAGGAGCTTCGGTCAATCTCCTCTTAAGTTCATTGAAAGCCGATTCTTGAGCATTGCCCCAAATGAAGGGTACATTCTTTTTGGTAAGCTCATTCAAAGGGCAAGCAATTGTGCTAAAATCTTGCACAAATCGACGGTAAAACCCAAACAAACCAAGTGCGCTACGAAGTTGAGCAAGATTAGTTGGCGGTGGCCAATTGGTGATTGCCTCAATCTTAGAGGTGTGAACTTCAATCCCTTTGGAAGAAACCACATAACCGAAAAACACAAGCTTGTCGGTGCAAAAGGTGCATTTCTTGAGGTTGGCAAAGAGCGAAGCATTACGAAGGGCCAACAAAACTTGCTTGACATGGTCGACATGTTCATGCAAGGATTTGCTATAAACAAGGATGTCATCAAAGTAGACAACCACAAACTTGCCAATGAAAGTGCGCAAGACGTGATTCATAAGACGCATAAAAGTGGAAGGAGCATTGGAAAGACCAAAGGGCATCACAAGCCATTCGTAAAGACCAAGTTTAGTTTTGAAAGCCATTTTCCATTCATCTCCTTCATGCATACGAATCTGGTGATAGCCACTTTTCAAATCGATCTTGGAGAAAATAGTGGCACCACTAAGCTCATCTAACATGTCATCAAGTCGTGGAATAGGGTGTCGATACCTCACCGTTATATTGTTGATGGGACGACAATCCATGCACATGCGCAATGTGTCGTCTTGCTTGGGGACGAGGATGACCGGAACGGCGCATGGACTCAAGCTTTCACGAACATGTCCCTTGGCGAGGAGTTCTTGAATTTGGCGCTCAATCTATTTTGTCTCCTCGGGGTTGGTGCGGTAAGGTGCTCTATTGGGTAGAGGAGCGCCGGGAATGAGGTCGATGCGATGCTCGATTCCACGTAGTGGAGGGAGTCCTTGAGGGAGCTCATCCGGAAAGACATCTTCGAATTCCTGCAAAATAGACAACATAGACGGAGGAACTTTTGTTAAGTCGTTAGTATCTTTTCCATCTCCTTTGCATAAGAGCACGAAGTGGAAAGTGGATGGGTTTGCTCTCACTTCCCTCATCTCACTTTTGGTGGCTAATAGGACTACGTCGGGTCTCACTCTTTTCCCTTTCTCACTCATATTTGGCTTGTGGCTCTCACTCACGTGGTTGTGGGTCTCTCTCTCACCACTCAACTCACTAGAGGATTGTGTTCGTTGCACTCTCACAAGAGTCTTGGAATTATCGGCAATAATTTGGCTTGGAGTCATTAGGCGGAGCACTAGGATCTTATTGTTCCATTTGAAGCTATAGTAGTTGGTGCGCCCATCATGAGTGACGGCCTTGTCAAATTGCCAAGGACGGCCAAGGAGTAAGTGGCAAACCGACATTGGAACCACATCACAATCCACCGTGTCCTCGTAAGAGCCAATCTTGAAGGATACTTGAACCGTGTGTTGAATCTTCACGGTGCCGGAGTCACTAAGCCATTGCACATGGTAAGGATTTGGGTGCTTCTTGTACGTCAAGTTGAGTTTCTCGCATAGCTCCTTGCTTGACAAGTTGTGACAACTCCCACCATCGATGATTACCTTGATTGATTTGCCATTGATGCCGGCATTTGTTTGGAACAAGTTGCATCGTTGGACGTCATCACCTTGGTTGATTGTAGTCAAGACTCGAGTGACAACTAGAGTGGGGTTGGGATCACCATCACAATAGATGTATTCATCATCTTCATCCAAGCTTTGCATCATGGCTACCTTGTTCAAGGCGTGGTACTCGTCTTCGCTCATAGACTCATAGTCTCCATTGTCATTGACGATCATCACCTTCTTGTTGGTGCACTCAAATGACTTGTGCCCTTGACCTCCACACTTGTAGCAAGTGATATATGACTTGGCGGCTTGGGGTGAGGGCGTCGTCTTCTTGGAAGTGGTTGGGGGTTGAGGTGTAGAACCTTTGACATTACCTTGAGCGTGGACTGGAGTCGTGGGTTGTGTTGATGATGAAGCTCTAGTGGCAAAGAATGACTTGGCCTTGACATACTTGAGCTCTTCCGCGACTTGGCGCTCGACCTTCATGGCTTGGTGAACTAGCTCAACAAGGTTCTCATATGGTTGGAATTCCACTATCTTCTTTATGGGGTACGTGAGGCCGTTCAAGAAGCGTGCCATTGATTGTTCCTCGGACTCGACAATGTTTGCGCGAGAGAGAGTTGACTCAATCTCCTTGTAGTACTCGTCAACCGTCTTGAGACCTTGTTTGAGTTCTTGTAGCTTCTTGTACAAATCGCGCGCATAGTGATGTGGCACAAAACGCTTGTGCATTTCCTTCTTCATGTCATTCCATGTGTCGATTGGGTCTTCGAAGGATGCTTGGAGTTGTTCCCACCATAGTTGCGCATAGCCTTCGAGCTCTAGGGATGCGAGGTCAACTCGTTTATCTTGTGGCACCTTGTAGACGCGAAATAGTTTGGAGACCTTGGATTCCCATGCAATGTAGTCCTCCGGGTCGTTGGTGCCATGGAACTTAGGAATGACGAGCTTGGGAGGATTGAAATGGTTTTTGTGCTCATCCTCATCATCATCATCATGGTGGCGATGGCGGTCTCGGGGACGATGCCTTGGTTGGTGGCGTGGAACATAATCCTCATCGTCTTCAAGATCAACATGATTATCGGCCAATGGCACTCGTTGGCCGCGATGTGGAGGTAGGTCATGACGATGATGTCGATTATCCTCGTGGCGGTGTGGGGGGTCCAAGTTAGCATTTGGTATTGGTATGTCGTGACGATGTTGATCATGGCGTTGTTGAGGATCCAAGTTCGCTTGTTGATGAGGCATCTCTTGGCGATGGCACTCTTGATTTGGTATCGCTTGACGATGGCGATCTTGGTGTTGTTGATGATCCAAGTTCGCGTGTTGATGAGGCATCTCTTGGCGATGGCGCTCTTGATTGGGTATTTCTTGACGATGGCGATCTTGGTGTTGTTGAGGATCCAAGTTCGCTTGTTGATGGGGTATCTCGTGGCGATGGCGCTCGTGGCGTGGACCTTGACCAACCTCACTTGGAACTTTGCTTCTTGCGTCGGAACGGTGTCAAGACCTTGAGATTGAACTTGAGGAGTGCCGGTTTCGTCTTTCGAGAAGCTTACTCATCGAATCCTCGAGGCAAACGGAATGCTCATTGTTCTCGCGTTGAGCATCTTGTATTTGAGTGAAACGCTCATTGTTTTCACATTGCGCGGCATGATGGCGCTCCTCATAGCGGCGTAAGTTGTCGTCGGTGTACCTCTTGAGAGCCTCCTCTTGCTTGCTCATGCCGGCGTCTTGTTCTTCCCTAGCCATGACAAGCAAACACAAGTGATATGTGGAATATGTGGTGGCTAATAACCGCTCTTACCTTTTGTTGATAATATTGGACAAGTGGACTCGCCTTCCGAGACAAAGGTATCACAAGAGTAAGAGTTGGTTGATTAGCAATCCAAAAGCGACTCACACACACACTTATGAGGAGCTTAGATATGGCAAAGTGGCAAGAAATCGAAACGAAGCAAATGATAAGGCTATTGCAAAAAGTAGAGGATAACAACAAAGATCAAGAGGCAAAAGAGACTAACCACACAATCCGAGAACAAAGGAAACTCACATGTGGAGACAAACGTGGATGTTTCGACTATGGGGATGAGCAACTTGGACCTAACGAAGACTATGCTCGTGCCGCACCACCGCTCGAAGGACAACTAGCTCAAGTGTATAGGATGGAGCACCCGATTTGCACAAGTGGACACATTTCTCTATTGGGACGTTGATGTGGTAAAGAGGACTAGGATCACGGCTCGGCTTTTCTATTTTCTCTTTTTTTTGAATCTTTCCTATTTTCTCTTTTTGCTTTATGCTTTTGCCCGAACCGAGTCCGCTACACGTTGATGCTCGCAAGATTATGATATGCCTACTTGGTGTCACACTAGTGCAATGCTCACACTTTGAAGAACTATCTCCTAGGAAAAAGTTTCGCGAAAAGGAAAAGGATGTGTCGCAAGTTTTACCTTTGGTTGCGTCAAGGAAGCGAGGAAGCGACACGAAACGCACGTCGGTGAAGACGCGTGCTGGCGGTAGTACCGGTGGACTCGAAACTGCACGGGCTTCTTGAGCTGGGAGCGGAATTGGCTCCAGGAAATCTTCAATCCGACGAATTTTGGGCGAAATTGGCACAAGGGAACACCAAAGGAAGGTGGGGAAAAGTCTTAAGCACTAGATCCGTGGATCAAAATCACAAATCGCTCACCAAATTGAGAGATCGAACGAAATCCATATGGGCTATTTTTTTGTGAATTTTCGAAATTGGTATGGGAAAGAAAAATTTTGGTGGGAAATGGCTAATAAAAGGTGGAAACACGATCCAAATCCGTGGAAACCCTTGCTCTTGATACCATATGATGTAGGGGTTGGCCCGATCTTCACGGATTTGAGGGGGAAACGGGGAAGAACGCGAATAACACGATGAACATAAGGTGGGAATCGGGGGAAATCGTGGGCAAACAAAGAGGATAACTAGCAAAACCTGCTGATATCTCCACCCAACAACAACCCTCACAAGAGAAGCCTTTGGATCGAAGAATCAAAGCCAATCTTACTCTTAATGAAACCGATTGCTCTTACCGACCAGTCCACCGATCCAATAGAATCACCATAGTGAAAGATTGGTTTGCACTACTAGAGACACCTAAGTGAAAGAGTAGCAACAACAAGATCCATCGTCAAAGAGGAACCCTAGCACAGAGGGATGAGGAGCATGGCTCACAAGTCTCAATTTTAGTCTAACCCTAGATCTGAGGGAGGCAGGGGGTATTTATAGGCGTAGTACAAAACGGGGCAGAAATGCGGGAGACCGGCCTGTGGGATGGCCTAGGCCGGCGGGCGCAGGTGGGGAACCGGCCTGTGGGCCGGCCTAGGCCGGCTGGGAGGCCGGCGGGCGCGGGAGGGGGACCGGCCTGGGGGCCGGCCTAGGCCGGCTGGGAGGCCGGCGGGCACTGGTGGGTAGCCGGCCTGGGCCGGCTGGGAGGCCGGCGGGCACTGGTGGGTGGCCGGCCTGGGGGCCGGCCTAGGCCGGGCTGGAGGCCAGCCAGCCTGTCTCCGCCTCCTTCTTCCTCTCCTTGACCATCTTTTGGGATCTCCTTTTCGTCATCTTCTCCATCATCTTGAACCTTCTCTTGCTCATCTTCTCCACTCCATTGTAGGTCGTCGCCAAGGTGGGTCCTGAGTATGCACAAGGTATCCACTTGAGGTAGCAAGCCATCCATGGAGAAATTGAATTGATTCGAGCATAGGAGTGAGTTCACCTTATCTTGCATAGCCTTTGCTCTTGATCTTGTTATCGGGCCCGTAGGCGTGTTGGCCATGGTGTTGTCCACATGTGGGGCTACATCAGATATGGAGATTCAGAATGCTCTTTTCATGATGCACCCGAATAAATCTCCAGGCCCGGACGGCTTCACGGCGGGTTTTTATATTAGGCATTGGGATTTAATTAAAGTGGATGTGTTTGCTGGTGTACGACAGTTTCTTAATGGTGGAGAGCTACCTGAAGTCGTTAATAGGACTATTTTGGTCCTTATTCCAAAAGTGAAGCAGCCACAAGACCTGACACATTACATACCCATTGCTCTATGCAATGTTCTTTATAAGATAGCTTCTAAGGTGCTAGCTCTGCGATTGAGACCGATCCTTGATGAAATTATTTCAGAAGAGCAGAGTGCTTTTGTGCCTGGGAGGTTAATCACTGATAACGTTCTAACAGCCTATGAGAGCATACATTATCTTAAGAGGAAGAAGGGGAAGTCTGGAGCCTGTGCAGTGAAGCTTGATATGGATAAAGCATACGATCGTGTGGAGTGGTCGTACTTGCGTGCAATAATGGCGAAGTTGGGTTTCTCTGATCATTGGATCAATTTGGTGATGAAGGGTGTCGAATCAGTTTCTTTCTCTGTTCGGGTTAATGGTCGCTTCTCAGATTTCTTCAAACCAAGCAGGGGTATTAGGCAGGGGGACCCCATCTCCCCCTACTTGTTTCTTTTATGTGGAGAAGGTTTCAGCTCAATTTTGAAGGCGAGTGGGCTAGCGTTTTTGGCGCGTGGAATTAGAGTTGGCGTCCATGCCCCATGGGTGTCGCATCTGTTATTTGCGGACGATTACCTGATTTTTACTCAAGCTTCTGCGATGGGAGCGACGAGACTAAATGCTATTTTGGAGGCATACCATAGAGGGTCTGGTCAAACGGTTAATAAAGGTAAATCTGCAATTTTCTTTAGTGCTAATTGCAATGCCGACATGAAAACTATAGTGCATACAGCTACGGGTGTGTCTACTGAAGCCAAAATTGAGAAATACTTGGGCCTGTCGACAGCCCTAGGCAGATCAACATATGATGAGTTTGAACACACTATTACTCGAATCAAAAAGCTTGCTCGAGGTTGGTCGCCCAAAACCTTGAGTAGTGCGGCCAGGGAAACTCTTGTCAAATCAATTTGTCAAGCAATTCCGACGTACTCGATGAGTTGCTTTCGGTTATCCAAGAAGTTGTGCAAAAAGATAACTAGTTGTGTGGCGAGATATTGGTGGGGAGGTGATGAAAATAAGAGGAAAATCCATTGGAAGAGGTGGGAGGATATTGCGTTTCCAAAGTCAGCTGGGGGGATGGGATTTAGAGACTTCCAACTTTTTAACCAAGCTTTGCTGGCCAAGCAGGGTTGGAGGCTCATATCAAATCCAAACTCCCTTTGTGCGCGTGTGCTTAAAGGAAAATACTATCATGAGCGTGATTTTATGTCGGCTATGAGGAAGAGGAACTCTTCACATATATGGAATGCTATTTTACATGGAAGGGAGGCTATGAAGATGGGAATTATCAAACATACAGGCGATGGGTCTACGATCAGAGTTTGGGATGATCCTTGGATCCCCGGTAATTTTAACAAGAAACCTATTGTTAGAATGCCAGGAAGCCAGGCAGTCATGGTCAGTGAACTCATTAATGACCAAATCCCATGCTGGGGTCAGGCGCGACTTGAAGAAAACTTTATAGCTCCTCATGTTAGGGCTATCAGATGCATCCCTATTGGGAAGTTCACTGAGGATTTTTGGGCTTGGTCACTGGAAAAGAATGGGAATTTTACGGTGCGATCTTGCTATAGGAAGTTGGTGGCATGGAGACAAATAAATGACCAGGCGCCAGGCTCAATGGTGGATAATGTTCCTCACTGGAAAAGTCTCTGGAAACTACAAGTTCCACCGAAGGTTAGAACCTTTTGGTGGCGTGTGATCAAGGGGTTTATACCCTGCCGTCAAGTTCTTCACCGGAGGAATATGGAGGATATTGCTTTTTGCAAGACGTGTGGTGTGGAGCAAGAATCTATATTCCATGCTTTCTTTGAATGTACATGGGCAAGATTATTCTGGGAAGAATTGAGGAAGGTCACGACAGTAAAAGTCCCAGATCTGCACCCTATTTCTTGGGCTACTGATTTAATCCAGGGCTCAAGAGTTACCAAAGAGGAGGCATGTATTATTTTATGTGGCTGTTGGGCCGTTTGGACTGAAAGGAATGCTGTCTGGCATGGGAATGTGAGGAGATCTGTTCTACAATCAGTCCGATGGGTAACAGAGCTTACCTATGATCTTGCTCAGATAGGAAAGAAAAAGAAGATTTCTAAACCTCTGAAAGTGGCTCCTGTTTGGCACAAGCCGGAGCAGGGGAGATTTAAGATCAATGTCGATGCAGGCTTTCATGAGGAGGCGGGTGAAGGTTCTACAACTTTGGTACTACGAGATCATGAGGGTTCCTTTCATTTAGCTCAAGCGCTGTGGTATGATGATGCGGCGAGTCCGCTTATTATGGAGGCGCGGGCTATCCGTGATGGTGTTCAATTTGCGGTGGATCGCCATCTTCAGGTGGTGGACATAGAATCAGATGCCAAAGAGGTCATTAATCTGTTGAATGATCCAGGAGGGGGAGATCGGAGATTGCATGCTTATGCAAGGAGATCAAGGAGCTTAGTGGGTTTATTTCTAGTTTTACTGTTAGTCATATTGGGCGGCTTGCTAATGAGGCTGCTCATGCTTGTGCTAAAAGAGCTAGTGGTTCTAGAAGAAGGTGCTTGTGGGTCAATTATAAACCACCCTTCCTAGAACAGATCTTGTGGAAAGATTGTAACCCCACATGTTTAAGTAATGAAGGTCCTAATTCGCAAAAAAAAAAAAAAAAAAAAAAAATCAACTAGATTTGATGATGAAAACTACTATCTGTCCCTGAATGTAAGGAACGGAGGGAGTATACTTGAATTCATTCTCAAAAAAACACATTCCTCTTTTTTAACGTGAAACAAACACATTCTTTTTTTTTTTGAAAAGGAAACAAACACATTCTGATAGTATAAAGAAGCCCGACTTTTTTTTTTTTGAGAAAGCGAGGACACAAGTCACACAACCGTCTTCTTCCGACACTTCTCCATTCTCCTCCTGGCCGTCTCCGTCGCCGCCACGCCCTCGCCTGCGCCGTGCAGCTCCCCCGCGCCTCCTCCCCCTCCTCTCCTCCGCGCAGATTCCCCGGCCCCTCCTCCCGGTCCACTTCCCCCGGCTCCCCGCGCCTCCATCCGCGCACACCATGCCGCGATTCTTTCTCCCGCGATTCGGACGGCTCGGCGACTACTCCGGTGGTTCAGCAGCAGCAGATTGAGGTGGCGCGATGGATTCTACCCTGCTCCTCGCCGCATTGTGCACTTGTGCCTCTCACTCTCGGGCGGCGCCGCGGCCAAGCACAGCAGCAAGAAGTCGTACGAGGCCATCTTCAGCATCGGGCACTCGCTCTCCGACGCCGGCAACCTCATCGTAGACGGCATCCCCAATTCCCTCACCGCCGCCAGGGCGCCCTACGGCATGACCCACCGGTCGCTGCTCCAACGGCCGCGTCGTCGTCGACTTCCTCGGTAATACTTGCCTCAAGTGTGAAACTCTGCTCACAAGTCTGAAACTGTGCTCTCAGCTTGAGCCCCTGTAACCATGCCTTAATAGAACTTCTTATGCTTGATAAACATCACTAGGTAGGTAATGCTTGTATGAGCAAATTAGAAACAGAATGTCCAACTTAGTTTACTAGGTAATGCTTGTATGAGCAACTTGGTTTGAATCTAAGATGGCAAGAGGGACTTGCTAATTGGAAAGAGGAACTAGGTAGGAAGATGCCATATTGCCATGCATTGCATATTGAATAACTAGGTAGGAGTATTTTTGCTTGTATGTGTAATTCTGTACAAGGGGATCAGGTTATATCCTTTTAGCAGCTTATACACCTACCTAGTTTTATATCCTGTAAAAGGAGTATCTTTTTAGATGCTTGATCCTTAGCAGTAGTCCAATTTACAGTTTGCTCAACTTGTCTACTACTCCAATAATCCATGTAAATTGGTGAGGTAGATAGCTGAACTTATGTACCTTGTACTCCAGGAGAAGAGCTAGAGTCCAGGAAGCCATCAGGAGTCAGGTTGCAGGAGTAGCTGTCCTGTGTTGTTTTCGGTGTCCATGAGTATGTTTTGTCTAACATAGTTAGCTGAGACCATTTTAGAGAATTTAAAAGACCAACTTTGAGGAATTCTTGGGTTTCCCTTCTTTCAGTTTTGTAATTCTTGTCATAATGGAGTAATTAAGTGCAAATTTTGTGTCACTGCTAGAGTGTATAGACTAGATGTAATTGGAATCTGCCCATCAAGCACTGCTTTATGTGTAGTTTCAGAATTCGATGTATTTGTGCCCAGTTTTATTGTGTCGATCAAATTACACAGACCAAATTCTTGAGTTCCAGATCAAATTCCAATATAATTTGTAATGAATCAAAACTTATATTCTGGATGTAGGGTAAACCAAATTTGGAATGAATCATAATTTGGAATCAGAACTTATAATTTCATTTAACAATTCAAAGTAAATGGACTAGCATTGTAAATGGAGTATTTTACACACATCATCGATAAAATTTCCTCAGTTTACACAATATGGGACTATAAATCAGATATTTCAAATATGCGTGCATGTCAACTAGTGACTGTCAGTTTGGGTGCACATCCTTCACATCAGTTTGCCTTGTCCTAATTAGATACTCCTGTATTTTTCAACTAGAAACTGTATTTTCAACTGGAGTAGATGATGCTGCCATAGAAAAAGTTGATTTCAAGTATTTTCAATCTCCAGAATGTCAACAAGTTCAGCACAATATTCAGTTTACAGAGTACAGTTTACACAATGTGCAGACATGAAGAAGCTTACACAATACAGTTTTCTAATCTGTATTCTTTCTCCTGAATTTAGCACACTGCGGTTTCCACTGAAGTCTGAGTATTTCATCTTTTTAGACACTGAAACACTCTAATTTACACTGAAATCCTAATTTCTTGTCAGTATGAGCAGCACCAGATGGAGTACTCTCTTGCTGATCTTCTAATTTCTCTCGTGTGCAACTGAGTATATCATCACGCATGCGTACAGTATATAGCAAAGATCATGCCAGAAATGCATATACATCAATGATTCTTCGTGTAAACAACAACCAGTACCTTCTTCAGGGAAGAACTCTGAATCTCGATGGCAGGGGAGCAGCAGCAACACGAGCTCCACCGACGGTAGGGGAGAAGCAGCACGCGAACGAGCGTGGGCGACACTTGAGTAGCGGCGCTGCCGGTTATTGGTCACCAGAGGAGCTATGGTGAACCATGACCTTGAGAAAACACCAAACTATGGTATACAATGCACTAAGCACAAATAAATGAATTAATGTTGGCCTATATGCCACATAGATGATTTGGATGGTTTATCTTGTTTCAGGGCTGGCCAGGAGCCATACAAAGTTGTACTGTTAGTGTAGACATTATGCCAATATCCATTCCCATCTGATCTATAGTATCCTGGGACAGCAGTGCTTTATGTTAAGTCTCTTGAAACATGATAATATTGATTCTTGTGAACCTTAATACTGGCTTCTTGCTTGCTACTGTATCTGTAGGATGTAATCTGATAACAAAAAATGCTTCCTTTATGCAGGGAATTGGCAAGAGATTTTGTGGTTTCTGGCACTGCTTCGGAATCTTTATATGGTGCTTGAGAGTCCATGTATAACCAGACATGGTTCGTTTACTTGAGATATGTGTTACATCATGATATGCGATATCATAGAAATAATCTATCATGTAGTTCATCCTGCAGAATGCTATTGTAATTTCTGTTATCAGGTCTTGCGCAGTTAATTTGATAATTTTCTTTCAAATTTTATTTGGTAAAGGAACCTGAAGTATTGTTCGAGACAATCTTACAAGCACAAGCATTGTTGTCTTCTGTTGACCGTGATTGCTTGAGTTGCTGGGGAGGTTATGCTCTCACTGAGTTAAGTTCCACATATGTCTCAAACTCTTGCATGTTACTGTAGTAATATTCCAAGTAGCACATGTCGAGTTCAGAGAGGAATGTGCTTGCCAATTCCTCTCAAGTCCTTCCTCATATTATGAAACCTTGTTTTCCTAGTTGCAAACACCCACTGAAGTTCAGGAAAGAAAGGGCTGAGTTTGTAGCACCTGCAGCCCTAGATAATGTAGGAGTTCCTTCATTCCACCTAAAAGCTGTGTGATCCATTTATTTCACAAACTAAAGAACCTTAAGCATGAAATGTATATATATGATTGCAGGCTCTGTTTTTCATTCCTACAAATTCGAAACATGTCACTGAAAGCACGTGTTCCTGTGTATGTTCTTGTTACAGCACGTGTCCACTGAAGGGGGATCATTTGCCGCAAAATAAAACGTGGCAAATCATCAAATCCCCACTGAAGGAACCTGAAGAACTATTCGGGATAATCTCACAAGCATTGCTCTCCTCTGTTGACCATGATTTCCTGAGTGGCTGGGGAGGTTATGCTCTCAGTAAGTTCCACATATGTCTCAAACTCTTGCATGTTGCTGTGCCAAAAATATGCATGTGCATATGTAACCATCTCTCTGCTGACCGAATACGTACGTAATTTCATTGTTTGGGCACTTGGTGTTCTAAAGTTCACCTCTCATAGCTAAGAACCCCTTCAACTACTGTTTGATATGTGAACATCAGATTTATTGAACCAGCACGGTTTGTCACTATGCACCATAGAGTAGTAATTTTCGAAGTAGCACATGCCGAGTTCAGAGAGGAAGGTGCTTGCCAATTTCTCTTAGGTCCTTCCTCATATCATGAAATCTTGTTTTCCTGGTTGCAACTTGCAAACACCCACTGAAGTTCAGAAAAGATTGCTCAAGGGAAGAATGGACTGAGTTTGTAGCACATGTATCCCTAGATCACATAGGAGATCGTTCCTTCATTCCACCTAAAACCTGTGCGATCCATTTATTTCACAAACTAAAGAACCTTAAGCATGGAAGATACAGATGATTGCTGGCTCGGTTTTTCATTCCTACAACTTCGAAACATGCCACTGAAAGCATATGTTCCTGTGTATGTACTATGTTACAGCACACCTTTGAGAAAATAGGTTGGAAGAATTTCATTTGCGCATCTTGCGATCATTGCTCTTGTCTGAGCACCTGATGATACCTCATATGCCTCTATGATAGTTCAGACTGTTTGGTTCGTTCCGAGTTAGTGAGATCAGACCACTTGGGGTCAGACGTCTTGGTGCATTGAGCAGCTGTTTTTATAGTTCCCAAGCGCTCGGCGGGCACCAGAACACGCACAAGCTGGTGTGGTGGTTGCGTGCATCGTACATCCAGAGGACGGTTGCGGGCAAGGACGAAGGAAGGCGGCGGCAATGTAGATAGTGAGTATTGAGGTGGAAAATACATATCTGAACCTAGGGGCATATGCCTCGTTTTCAAAAAACATATTTCGAAATGTGAAAAAAAATTAGGGGCATACATAGACATAGTCTATGTGTGCACTCAAAGTTTTGCGGAAAAAATATATTATTTTTGGTCCGCGTAAAAAAGACAAAGGAATTATCTTTATAAAGTTATTTTTCAAGCACTGGAATTCAACTTTTTTGTGGAGGCAAACAAAAAAGTCATAGTTTTTGCAAAACTTTGTGCAGCACATATATTTTGCCGAGATGTACATATACAATTTTGCTTCGACATTTTTGGACATATTAAAGTATGTTTAAAATGTATTTTTCTAAAAACAGGGTAAATGCCCCTAGGTGAAGATCGTGCACTCTCCTATTGAGGTGCAAAATCTGTATTTGGATGCAAAAACCAGGATAACAAAAAAGATATAACTATTTTAGAACCCATCTACTAGCTATGTAGGAAATCATTGGTAAGTGAGTGAGAAAGTTGTATCTGACCAAGATTGTTGTATCTGACGAAGAGTGGAAATCTGTGTCATCCAATATGAGATTTGACTATTCAGTAGGAGCAGACTTTGGGCTAGCCCCTGGCCTTGTTGGAAGGATTCGAGTGGCTGATTTATCCTTGACTGACGGACGATAGATTGCAATTACAAGTGATTTCGACAACACAAAGGAAAGCAGCAATTTTGGAATTTTGTATCTGACGAACAAAAGAACGAAATCAGGGGCAAGAAGGAAAGGAAGCACACGTGTACGTACGAATACGTGCTTGGGTCGGTACGATAGGAATACGTGCTTGGGTCGGTACGAATCGAATCGAATTCGAATCAAACTCGGATTCAAACGACCGACCGACCAGGTTGCGTGAAAGTGAAGCGATCCGACCGACCGACCAGGTTGATTTGCCCTAATTCCAGCCAAGGCAAACCCCTCCTCTGCTTTCTCTGCTAATCAGATTCGCGCGAAAACAAATCCATCCGCC
Source organism: Puccinellia tenuiflora (assembly GCA_012064385.1). Taxonomy (NCBI): domain Eukaryota; kingdom Viridiplantae; phylum Streptophyta; class Magnoliopsida; order Poales; family Poaceae; genus Puccinellia; species Puccinellia tenuiflora. The sequence continues at coordinate 63,612 of QRDG01000611.1, read as the reverse complement.
CGAAAACATCCAGCTTTCCGCTACTCGCCGCCGTCATGCCGCGCCGCCGCCGCCGCCGCCGCAGCTGGCTCTGCCGCATCCTCTCCATCGTCGGCGGGGTTTTAGCGGGCCTGCTCTTGCTCTGCGGCGTCTGCGCCAGCACCCCACACTGCTCGCCAGGATCGATCTCCTTCGGCCTCGGCGCCGATTCTTGGCGGCTGCAGCAGCCGCGCCTCTTCCCGTCGCCGCCGGAGCTGTTCACCCCGCCCCCGACCATGTTCCAGAGCTCGCCCGAAGCTGATTTTTCCTTCGCGCGCCGACTACTGCCCTTCCGCCACGCTGCTGACCAATCCGCGCCGCAGCACGAAGACCAGGACGATGCCGTCCTGCTCCCGGACCAGGAGGTTCTCGTCCTCACCGCTGAGCCTCGTGGCGAGGGGAACGCGATGTGCGTCTTCCAGGGTGGGGAGTCGTCCCCGGCGCGCGCGCTCGGGAGGCTGCCGGGGCCCGGGCGCTACGCCTACATCTGCACCATGCCCCGACTGCTTCCCTCCTCGGCTGCCCCTGCACCTGCCCCGGCCGCCCCTGCCCCTGCCCCGAGGGCATGGCTTGGCAAAGTCAGAGGATCCGTCTCCCTCCCGCCCCGTGGGTTGCTAGATTGGAGCGACAGGCTCGTGTTCGATTCCGCTGTGCTCCACGGAGGTGATGTCCTCGTCTTCGCCAAGGGCCTGAGCCGCAGCCAAGACCCTGCTGATGTCCAGTGCCTGTACAGCGCCGATGGCATGGTCGCCTCCTTCACGGCCGTCACTTCGGCCCAGCAAGTCGTCAGGTGCCCTCCTCCACCCACATTTCTCAACTCTGGCCGGGTCACACTTGCGCTCAAAGGCGAGGAACCTATTCCCTCCCTTGCGACCTACACTCTAAACCAGTCCACCCTCTCCGTGACACATGGGAAGAAGAACTTGGTCTGTGCGTGCACCATGGTGCGCGATGTTGCCAAATTTCTCCACGAGTGGGTGCGGCACCATGCAGCAGTAGGTGTCGACCACTTCTACCTGTACGACAACGGCAGCGGAGATGATCTTGCAGACCAGGTCGCTAATTTGCAGGCTTCCGGGTACAATATTTCCACCGTGGCCTGGCCATGGGTCAAGACGCAGGAAGCTGGGCTCTCCCACTGCGCAGCCATGCACCAGACCTCGTGCGAATGGATGGCGTTCATGGATGTGGATGAGTTTATCTTTTCACCACACTGGAACAATTTTGAGAGGCCGTCCAAGTCCATGCTTGAACCACTTGTTGCCAGCCTAGATCCGCAAGTTGGCCAACTCTACCTTCCGTGCTACGATTTTGGCCCCTCGGGCCAAACATCAAACCCAAGGGAGGGGGTCTGCCAGGGGTACACGTGTCGACTGAACAAAGTGGAACGACACAAGTCGTTGGTCCGACTTGACACCGTTGACGATTCTTTGACGAATGCGGTCCATCACTTCGACCTCAAGCCCGGTTTCCATGGCAATTGGACCAGACTCGCTCGTATAAATCACTACAAATTCCAGGCCTGGTCAGAGTTCAAATCAAAGTTCAAAAGGCGCGTTTCTGCCTACGTTGCCGATTGGAAAGACCCCGTGAACCTCGAGTCCGGTGACAGGGCCCCCGGTTTGGGAGTAGATCCCATTGAGCCAGATGGCTGGGCCAAGAGATTCTGTGAGCGTATCGACACCACCATGAAGGAGGTGAGTATGAAGTGGTTCGGCTTTGGAGGTCGTCGACAGGCCGGTGATATCTCCTCCTCCCCCTCCCCCTCCCCCTCTCTTAGATAGTTTATAGTAGTAAAGTATAAAACTTCGTATAACAAACACTAAACTTGCCAAAAATAAAAAAATAGCCTTTGAATTGAATAGTATGCACATTTTTGCAAAGAATCATGGCATGCCACTTTTACTGTTTATATCTCCATATTAGAATGCAAACACAGTACCGGAATTCCTTCCTTTATATAGGTGGACTCCATATTGTCGATAATCACCAGAGGTGCAATAATGAAAAAATGGTTAAGAAACACAGGTAAACATACCTTTACAAATACGTTTAGGAGAGCCGAATTTCTTTTCTGCTACTATATACTGAGGTGTTTCTACTGCTTTTGTTATTTTTTGTTAACTTGTTTTTTCTTCTAGTTGAGCTAGTTTAGGACTCTTCTGGCCAGTGATGATATATTTTGCGAAGCTGTTGCAAATTCGACCTTTGTTCGGAACTGCAGCAATATGCACTGATGCACCAAATTTGCCTTCTTTTTTTTTTGTTATTTTTTGCCAACTGATGCTCTTGCTTGCTGAAAGTGTAAAAACCACAATACAGATCATCATAATTTCTTCTCTCTTTCGATTTGCAGTTTTGACTTTTGTGGTGCAAATGATTGGAAAAAACTATTCTGAGGTGAATCATCTTTGTGTGGTCTATTTGGCGCAAATTCTGTATGAATTAATCTTTGGCCTTCTGTTTTCTTGCATGCTTTCTTCTGGTGCAAATGATGTGCATGAATTAAGCATAAGATCTGAGGCCAGATGTGGCTTAGCTTTTGCATCTGGTTATTGCTTTGGCTTTTGCAGATTATTGGTGTGTGCTTCTATTCTGTTGGCATCGGCTGTTCTTGTGGGTGCAGGTACAGTACATTTGGGTTTTGGGTGTTTAGTTTTTTCTTCTTGTTCTGATTTTTGATCTGTTGACTTATTATTTTGCGGGTGTGGTTTGGTGGGCGCTGGTGGCTGCTATTGTCGTTTTTTTTGGTGTGCTATTTCTTTCTAGATGTTTTGGTTCTTCGATAGTTTTGTGAATGTGTTTTACTCTGTGGATGCGAAGCTGCTGGGCTCGTTTGCCCGAGAATCGGCATCATCCTTCCCACCGGTGGCCCAGCCTCAGGGTGTGTTGGCGCCGAGTGAAACGAAATGATTTCTGGTTGCTGGAGCCTGGCGGCGTGTGATTTCCGACGGAATTTGCCTGCTGGAGAGAGTTGAGGGTCACCGAGTTCTTTTTTTTTTCTGTAGGGGGATAAAGCTGGAGTTGGCAGGTAGTTGCGCAGATCCATGGGAGCATCCAGTTGCTCCAGTGAATTAGTAGTAATAGAAGACACCGTTCGCTAGTTGTGTTTCCTCATATATTGATCACATCATTGGACTAGCTAGTTAAGAGTCAAGACACCGACCCTGAATTGCCTAGTAGTGTGCATGTTCACTGAATTGGTGGACGCCAAATTCTTGCTGTGCGGTTTGCGAGTACTAGTTTCTTGTCATCTTAAGCTCAACTGCATGTATTGTTCTACTCGATTGCGGGTGCTTGTTGGAACTATATTGCTATAGACCATAGAGAGGCCACTTTATTGATGATTATATTGGTCATTGTGCTGAGGATCTATAAAAATTGCCAAAAATAAAACATTGCCTTTAAATTTAGTAGTATACACATTTTTGCAAAGAATCATGGAATGCCATTTTGGCGTTCAGTGCTTGGTTCTCTGTTTTTCTTTTGACTGCACGGTAGTTTCTGGTTTTGCATCAGGTTATTGGTGTGCTTCTGGTCGGTTGGCGTCGGCTGTTCTTCTGGGTGCAGGTACAGTACATTTGCTTTGACACAATGACATACATTTCCTGGAATTCCTTCTTTTATATAGGTGGACTCTTTATTGTCGATAATCACCAAAGGTGCGTACTAGGTACCAGCGGCTGGTGTTTAAGCACAAAGCAGAAATCGTTCTAGCTGCGGGAGGAGAGGGACATGAAGCCTGAGACCTTCGCCAGCGTTTTCTCTGCCCTCCTCTGCAAGAAAAGGTGAGAAGTTTCAAGCCCTGGGAACTTGATTTGTAGAAGCGCGCAAGGGGGTTGGTGTTGAGAGTACTGATTTATGTGAAAACGTGAACCACTGCTGAAGATATGAAGTAAATTTAGATGTATTGAATTGTGGTGATTGGTGACCCCGTGACCCTGTGCAAAGTAGGCGTGCCCTTCTATTGGGTTAATCTGCACATGAATTCATGATTTACAAAAATCGACGATATTGCTGCTGCCGCTTAAATGTTATCTTCTGATATGTAGGTCAATACTTTTCATAGTTATGCTGACGCAGTTGTGCAATTGCCCTTCTTGTTGTTATGAGTCCTTTATTTTCTCAATCGATTCATAAATCATATTTTTGATTACCTGAAATTTGTAGGATGTTTGTCGCATTGCTGTTATTTTATACTGGTCCTTCTGTCTTATTACAACCCCTTCTATATCTGCTGAATTATGGAGACGGCTAACAGAGTTATTTCCTGATATGTCGGTTTGGGCCATACTTCCGGAAACCAATTATTGCTGGGCTAGGAGAAAACGATCAGCCATTTATATGTGCCATGGACTGCATTGGTGCCAAGTATGTATGGGTTTTCGTCTTTCTGCGACTTTTTGTGCATGTTACTTTCTTCTCAAAAGTCCAATTGATTGAATATGCCTTTGTTCTATGTTTGATTCATGTACTCTCATATATATTCACGGGCATTTGTATCAGAGTGAAGAGTATTCTCTTTATCAGCTTTGGTTCAGTCATAATCCTCAGTTGTATATAGTCCCAGGTTAAGATTGATTATTTTCCAATTGTCACCCATTTGATCCCTATTTCTATCCAGTTTAAACCAAGAACTATGCAAAGGGCAATGCTACTGTAAAATGTATGAAGAATGCCTTCCCTGACAAAACATTAATATTGAACCATGAAGTTCAGAGAGCACCAAACTTGGGTATAAAAGCACAACGGACAAATAAATGACTTAGTATTGTACTATATATTGCTACATAGATGTTTTGGAAGGGTTATCTTGTTTTAGGATCGGCCAGGAGCCATACAAAGTTATGTTGTTAATATAGACACTATGCATATCCATTCACATCTTATCTGTAATTTCCTGGAACTGCAGTGTTTCATGTCTAGTCTCTTGAAACACGATAATATTGATTCTTGTGAACCCTAATACCGGCTTCTTTCCTGGCTATTATATCTGTAGCAGGTAATCTGATAAAAAAGCGGTTTCTTTATGCAGGGAACTGGCAAAAGATTTTGTGGTTTTTGGCACTGCTTCGGAATCATTATATGGTGTTGTGAGTCCTTGTATAAACCAGACATAGTTCGTTTACTTGAGATATGTGTTGCATCATGGTACGTGAACTAAGTTCTGGTAATCGATTATTTATTGGTTGGTTTCGTATAAGTTCCTGAAAGTTTTGTAAACGTTTCTAACCTTTCTAGTCAGATATTTTATTTACAAGTAGTTGGCCTTGTTCAATTCATGATGTGTTGGTGCATTCCCTTTCAGGTAGGAGATGGCTCTCACCAGAATTGGTCTTGCTGGCCTCACGGTTATGGGGCAGAACCTTGCCCTTAACATTTTGCAAAGAAAGGGTTCCCCATCTCAACAACAGGAAAACCTCCGAGGTTGACGTGACTGTTCACATGCCAAGATTGAAGGAAGCCTTCCTTTGTATGGCTTCCGTGACCCTGCATCCTTTGTGAACTCCATTCAGAAGCCAATGTCATCATCATGCTTGTCAAGGCCCATGTACCTGATGACCAGACCATTGCTACACTCGCAGCACACTTGGAGCAGGGTGTCTGTATCATCGATGGAGGAAACTAGTGGTATGAGAACACAGGAAAGGAGGGAAAAGGGGGTGGAGGAGCGTGGACTCCTCTACCTCAGGATGGGTGTCTCTGGAGGTGATGCCTGGAGGATCATTGGAGGCATACCAGTACGTTGACCTCGGGATGGGTGTCTCTGGAGGTGATGCCTGGAGGATCATTGGAGGCATACCAGTACGTTGACCTCGGGATGGGTGTCTCTGGAGGTGATGCTTGGAGGCTCATTGGAGGCATACCAGTACATTGAAGATATTCTTCTCAAGGTGTCTGCTCAAGTCCTTGACAGTGGCCCTCGCCGCCTTGCGTCACATACATTGGAAACGGGTGTGTTAGGAAACTTTGTCAAGATGGTTCACAAAGGAATCGGGTACGGTGATATGCAACTGATCGCTGAAGCATATGATGTTCTCAGGTCTGTTGATAAGCTCACAAACAGGGAGCTGCAGCAGGTTTTCTCCATGGCTGCTCCTACCATCGAGGCCTACTCGGATTCTAGGTTCCTCAGCGGGTTGCAGCTTTCAAGATCTTCCAAGGTGACTACACTAGTGAGGTACCTGTCGACAAGACACAGCTGACTGAGGATGTGCAGAAAGCCCTCTATGCCTCGAAGATCTGCAGTTACGCGCAGGGCATGGACATTATGACGGCCAAGAGCACGAAGTTAGGATGGGACCTCAACCTTGGTGAGCTAGCCAGGATTTGGAAGGGTGGGCCCATCATTCCTGTACCGCATCAAGAAGGCCTATGACAGGAATGCCGAGCTTGCTAACCTTCTCATAGATGTGGAGTTTGCACAGGAGATCATGGAAAGGCAAGCTGCGCTTGGAGGAGAGTCATCTGCCTCGTTATCAACAACAGTGTTAGCACCCCAGGCATGTCTGCAAGTCTGGCGTACTTTGACTCATAGAGGGGACAGGCTACCCGCGAACCTGGTGCAGGCGCAGAGGGACTAGTTTGGTGCGCACACCTATGAGAAGGTCGACATGCCAGGCTCCTTCCACACTGAGTGGTACAAGATGGGGAACTCGAAGATCTGAGCTGCTGCCTCTCCACTGCGCGACGCCTCAGCGTGGTTCCGTCTTGTCGGTACATTTGGTGTCCAGTTATGGGGTTGTTTTCCAGTAGGGGCGAAGTGTTGTTTAATTGTATTTGGGTAATGAGTGCTGCATTTAATTTCGACATGGAGGTCCAATTTATGTCCACTGCTTGTCACAGTTTCATGTAATCAACCCTGGAGGGGAAACATTTTTAATTTTCGGATCTCATGATTCTGAATTTAGTATGAATAATAATGTGCATTTTCACGCTTTTGTGTTTCAGAGCCAGTGATCCCGCTTTCTCCCCCACTACTGATTTGTCAGCAGATCCATTCTGTTTGTATGATGAATCATATGATTCACCAAAAAATTCTGTTGCTTTCCATGAAGCCGTCAATGATGGTATTAGTGACAAAGTGCTTCCTGTCTGGAAGAGGGGCCATATTTGCCTATGCTCATGTTCATGTCCTTTTTGTCATTTACAGTACCTTTTGCTCCTGTTCGTGTTCTGATCCAGAGATGGCAATGGACTGGAGTAGATGAAACAACTATACAGTTTGAAAAACTAGGCACCTTGTTGTGACTAGTAATCTTGCACGCGCAATGCGTGTCCCACTAATATAAAATTATAAATTGTGTAAAAACAATTATATGCCCATTAGTAAATCTCATGTCTTTGATGGCACTTCAATAAAGACGATTTAAACCTTCTTAATTATACAAGGTTTATATAGCATATTATTAAAAAAAACTTACGATATGTTCTCATAACTTCAAAATTACATGCAAACCCACATAATATAGAGAGGTATAAACTATCATACAATCGTATGCAAGTATTATCAGTCTCTGGGTGGCATGACAAAGTATAATTATGTATTCGGGCCATCAAAACATGAAGAAAACAACCAGTTTCACAAAACCGTCTATAAAAGAAATAGTCTCGTTGTAAAGCATAAAGGAGCAAATAATAAGTCTCAGATTAAGATAAAACATGTTTCAAGTAGCTAAGTATTGTTTATGCCATGTGGCTCGACATTCGACAACAGTAAACAGCACTCTCAAAATTGAGAAATTGTGTGTAATATGGGAAATACCAAAATTCAGAATGAAGAATACATGCCCAATAGAAAATGAATCTGGCTCCTCCATCATCTCAAAATGGTATAATTTGACTTGATCTGCAATAAAATAAAATGTGTAATTCAAGCACCAACTAAATGATCTTACCTTTTTTGCTTTATTTGGCATGTGAGACTCGAACCTTTCAATTTTCATTCTTCTTTTAGTTATAAGTCAGGATGCAGGTGGACTCAGATTTGTCTTTTTTTCCTAGATCAGAATATAACGAATTGGTCTTGAAATTTTTCACAGTGGTGGATCAATGTATTATCTACAACTATGAATTTTGTCAAAAAAAGAAAATCGAAACGAAAATTTGTGGATTCAAAAAATTATTTTTTTTGGAAACCGAGCTTCCTGGAGCTCGGCCTCCATATCACCGCGCTCCTAAACAATATGGACATCATTGACAGAGAAATGGGTGCATTTTATGCCACTGGATGAATCCTGATAGGTATTATGGTTGACTCCTGTTCATGCTTCTATTGGTTCAAAATCAAGTAACTCATTCTGTATCTGCTAACTTCAGCAGAAAAGGTTAATTTTCTACTGCAGTTGTTTAGACCATTATTCTTGCACGCAATGTGTTATTCAACGGCACCACCTGTTGTTCATGTTAATAGACAGAAGAATTCATTCAAAGAGACACCAAAATATGTGGTACCAGCTAGGCGTCAAGGTATGGGAAAATTTACTGTCAAGATCACTCCAACAGACAAGGTAGAACCACGGTTCAGAACCCCAAGTGAGTACCTGATCATTGGCTCAATTAAAATCCCAATTCGTTTTTAGCATGTACTGGAGCTAGCTGCTTGAGGAGTTGAACGTCCATGGACCATCCTTTGAATGGACGTACCCATATTCTAATTAGTTTCCTTTCCTTAGTAGCGTATTTAGATAAGAGTCAAGGGCCATGTTGGCTTTCTTTCAGGCGCATGTGCCTTTCTATTCTACGTGTCCGACTAGAATACATGTACGTCGGCCCCTTGGGTCCTTATATTCCAGTCAGTCATGTAATTAAGGTTAGACAATGTTTTGGAGAGTTAATTGAACCAGAAAATCGCCGATGCTTGGCGGCGGCATATTCTGCGTGTGCTTCTTGTTGAATACTTGATCTGGTGTGTGTTTCCTGGGAGGAGATTGGAGCGCTGGTCTCTAGTCTGCTGCTGATCTTTGATATCGTCCACGTACTTCCGGCCGGCCTTGTTTAGATCGATTTGCATCTTGTAAACCAATCTGCTACTGCTGTTGACGATCTCACGTGGCTAGCTGAATTATTGACGTGAGACAGGAGTTCATGGTATTTTTTGCTGCTCAGATTAGAATCGTACCGTGAAATATCGTACAAACAAACTGCGGCTGGCTACGCCGTATCATCTTGGTATCAGAGCAGCGTTGTTCACGGTGCAATTTTTTTCTCGGCAATTATTTGTCTGATCGTGCTACTCTGTGAAGATGTCGCAACACGATGAGTCTGATCTGGAGGGAGGGGAAATTCCTTTGGGTCCAGAAGTCACTGAAGATCTGCGTATCCACTTGATGCCGATCAAAGGCGCTAATAGAAAGCTTCATGGAAAGGTTGAAGATTTGTCTGCTGAAATTGCGGGTGTCGAGGACCGGCTTAATGTGCGTTTGATGACTAGTGATCGTCAGCGGGATGACAGTCTGCGAGTGGTGACCGAGAGCCTTAATCGGCTGACCGTGGTCGTTCAACGTCTAGAGGCACGGGAAGCGAGACCCCGGCAGTCCCGTTCACCGTTGCGCAGCCAAGGCCACTCTGATGGTGATGTTTCAGATTTGTCGGATGCTCGTGCAGGCCAGCAGCACCGACCACGATGAGGTCTTGAGGTTCGCCATGGTGCTGCTCAGCGGTGCAACCATGGTCGTGAAGCTTCTCGGGAGGATGATGGTATCAGACGCATAAAGATCACCGTACCGGAGTTCTCGGGACGTTCTGATCCAGAGAAATATTTAGAGTGGGAGATGCGTGTAAATCAGATTTTTGACAATCACAATTATTTGGAAGAAAAGAAGCTTCGTATTGCATCCTCAGAATTTACAGAATATGCTCTTGTTTGGTGGAATAATCTAAACCGCAATGGGGAGCGTGCTGCAACATGGGTTGACATGAAGCGTGTTATGAGGGACAGATTTGTGCCTGCTAGTTACACTCATCAACTTCATAGTAAATTGCATCGTCTTGTGCAAGGCACCAAAACTGTCGATGAGTACTACAAGGAGATGCAAACATTGATGATACGGACAGCAGTACGTGAGTTTGCGGAGGCAACCATGGTACGACTCTTTGAGGGGTTGAATGAAGATATCCGTGACCGTGTTGATTTGATGCAATACAATGATATTCATGAGTTGATTCACCAAGCTGAGCGTGCTGAACGCTGAGTTCGTGAGAAGCAAACTACAGGTAGTCGTCCAACCTACAGTAGTACGCGACGTATTTCTTCTCAGGTTGATGGTGGATATAGTGCTAAACCGCCTGTTTCTTACAATTCGGCGACCGTTGAACAAAGCAAGATCGGAGTTGCACCTAAGGAGGTTTCTCAAGATGCGTCAAGCTCATCTCATCATAGCAATGTTATATGTCATAAGTGTGGGGGACGAGGGCACATGATGCGCGAGTGTCCGAATCGGAAGAAGATTTTGCATGTTGACAACACATATATTTCAGAATCCGAAGATGAGATGCCTCACCTAGAGGATGATACAGAAAAAGATAATGGTAACGTCTTGGAATGTTATCCAGAGCTTAATGTGTCGAGTTTGCTAGCCCATAAGGTCCAGCGTGATGACAAGGTTATTGTTGAATCTGGACAACGGCGTAGTATTTTTCAAACTGCATGTACTATCAAGGGAGAAGTGTGCAAACTGATTGTTGATGGTGGCAGTGCAAGCAATATGATTAGTAAGGATTTGGTGGAGTCCCTTTCTTTGCCTACATGGGAGCACCCGAAGCCGTACTATATATGCAGTGGATCAACGGCGTGGGCAAGTTGAAGGTCACCCATCGAGTAAAAGTTCCTTTTTTTGTGGATGGATATGTTGATAAAGTGGAGTGCGACGTTCTACCATTAAAGGTTTGTCATCTTTTATTGGGACATCCATGGCAACATGATGTCAATGCACTTCACCATGGACGCACGAACAGGTACACATTTATGCACAATGGTGAGTTCTACGTTTTTCTTCCCAAATCTGCAAAGGATATCAAGTGTACTGTCGAGGTGTTCAAGACAAAGTCTGCAAGGAGTAGGTCGAAAACGAGGACGGTTTCCCTTCAAGGGAGGGAGGATGATGCGGCACCACCTATTGTTCATGTTAATAGACACAAGAATTCATTCAAAGAGACACCAAAATATGTGGTACCAGCTAGGCGTCAAGGTATGGGAAAATTTACTGTCAAGATCACTCCAACAGACAAGGTGGAACCACGGTTCAGAACCCCAAGTGAGTACCTGATCATTGGCTCAATTAAAATCATAATTCGTTTTTAGCATGTCATGGAGCTAGCTGCTTGAGGAGTTGACCATCCTTTGAATGGATGTACCCATATTCTAATTAGTTTCCTTTCCTTAGTAGCGTATTTAGATAAGAGTCAAGGGCCATGTTGGCTTTCTTTTAGGCGCATGTGCCTTTCTATTCTACGTGTCCTACTAGAATACATGTACGTCGGCCCCTTGGGTCCTTATATTCCAGCCAGTCATGTAATTAAGGTTAGACAATGTTTTTGAGAGTTAATTGAACCAGAAAATCGCCGATGCTTGGCGGCGGCATATTCTGCGTGTGCTTCTTGTTGAATACCAGTTGATCTGGTGTGTGTTTCCTGGCGAGGAGATTCGAGCGCTGGTCTCTAGTCTGCTGCTGATCTTTGAGATCGTCCACGTACTTCCGGCCGGCCGGGTGTGCGTGTTGTTTAAATCGATTTGCACCTTGTAAACCAATCTGCTACTGCTGTTGACGATCTCACGTGGCTAGCTGAATTATTGCTGCTGCTTGTTGACGTGAGACAGGAGTTCGTGGTATTTTTTGCTGCTCAGATTAGAATCGTACCGTGAAATATTGTACAAACAAACTGCGGCTGGCTACTGTAACAGACCTAGTTTTGTACTGAAAAATACGAAGAATTTTTCCACTTTTACATACTTGTTTGCATCCTGGCATGCATTCGAATTTGCTCTCGAATTTACTCTCTAACAAGCAACTTTTGGCAACACTTAAATTGGGGAAGCAAACCTTCCATAAACCTCCAAACCAAATACAATGGCTCAACTTAGCAAATCAATAAACTTGAACTTCCAAATTGTTTAGGAAGTTCCAAGTTTACTTTTTATAACTAATTGTCACATTTCAATTCTTGCCAAGCAAAGAACAGAAATGGAGATTTCAAATTGGTTCAATACAAACTCTATTTTTGAAACCAAGCTAAACCTTCCCAAGCTTCCATTTCCAATACAATTGCTTAACTTGTCAACCAAAGTGTTCTTGGACTTCCAAATTGTTTAGGAAGTTCCAAGTTGACATGTTATAACCAATTCTCCAAACCCAATAATTGACAAGCCAAGATTTAAAATTTGAGAATTCAAAATTGGCTCAATTCTATTTCTATTTTTGAGACCAAGTTGAGCTTTCCAAAGATTCAAAATAAAATCATGGGGAGCTTCAATATTATCCTGAGAGCTTCCATGAATATTTCCACTATTTTTGGAATTGTTCAAGTGCTCCAAATAAATACAATTTGGAAATCATCAAAAATGATCTTAATTAAAACCTATGAACAAAAATGGTGCAAAAAAATTATTGTGCCACACCAATTTTGGTGGAGCTGCTAAAGGTCAAGGGGAGGCCACTTGAATTTTTGCAGAATTTATAAAAATGTTAAAATCCTCAATTTAAATCCCTAAAGTGCTTCTGGACCTAGTTGCAATTAAACTTTAAATCAGCCAGGGGGGTTTCTGTAATTTCGGCATTATCCTCTCCACTGTAGCGCTAGGGTCGACACTGGCGCCATGCCGCACGCTGCCCTGCCGCCGTGGCCATGCTACCTCGCGCGTGCCGAGCCCCCTCCGTGGTCAAAGACTCGCTCACCTGCTCCCCCGCGATCCATTCCTCCCATTCCCCTCCACCTGCTCCCTCTCCGTTCCCCTCCTCTTGCTCGTCACGCCGCCGAGCTCGAGCTCGCGCCCACCATCGAAGTGCCGTCGCTAGGGGACCCGGGAAGCAGATCGAAGCTCACCGGGAGTTGCGCCTCTCTTCCCTCTCCGTCGTGGTCCAAGGAATCAAAAGGGGGGGCGCTGGAGATCCACACCGTCGCCGTTCTTCTCCGGCACCGAGAGCCGCAGGTCGCGCACACGCACGTCGCCGTCAGCCCTCCCCGCTGTCGCCGACCACGGCCTCGTGCTCAGGATGAGCTCCGCATCCGTTCTTGCTTTTCCCTGCTTCCCCATCTCCCTCTCTCGCCGTCGATTTGCCGCCGGTCACCACGTCTCGCACGCCACCGTGAGCCCGGCCTGGGCACCGGCCTGTCCGGCCATGAGGCCGGCTGGCTCGGGAGACTGCCCGGCCTTGCTCTCGGCCTGGGCCGACCAAAAGGCCGGAAGCCTCTGGCACCCTCCTGGCCTAGCGCCCAGCCTGGGCCGGCCACAAGGCCGACCGCTTCGGGTCACCCCCCGGCCTGTGCCCTGGCCTGGCCGGTTTGGAGGCCGGCCTGTCTGGGAATTGTTTTTCTTTTTTGGAAATAAAACAAATTTGAATAATTAATAACTATTTAAATATTGCTCCAAATTTAGCAAATAAAATACCAAGTTGTTCAGAAAAACAAACTCTACATGTTAGAATAATTGTAATGGTCTTTTGAAATCATATTCTTGCTGTTTACCTAAGAATTCCTAAAATGGCATAAATAATACCAAATTGGAAAAAATCATAACTTGTTAAATAATTAACAAAAAAATTGTGAATAAAATATCAATATGATCAGCACTTCAAATGCTATCAAACCATGCAATTATCAAATCATGATCACAAATTTTCCTTTGATGTTATTCTTTAATTGATTAAAAGAATTAAATTCAATTAATTATTTAATTCACTATTTATTCTTCGATAATCGGAAAATCACAAATGAGGTACCAAAATGATCGGAAGAACAACACCTATCCATTCATATCATGTTCATGCATATTTAAGCCACTTCTTCAATAATGTAATAATTTATAAATAGTGTGGCCATTAAGTTAAATGTGGGGTTGTTTCAAAATAATTGCACTAATTGTTTGGCACCTCATTTAATATTGTTAGCTAAAATTATATGTTGATATCATTGCATGAAATTGACATACCATCATGATTGTGAATTGCACTTGTCTTCGTGTTATTTATTTGTTTTTCTGTTATTGCTTGGGTATCGATAGATTCCGGAGTTGAGGTTAACCCTACCCACCCCGACGAGCCGTAGTACACGCCCCGGCAGCAAGGCAAGAGATAACCTAACCTTCTTGGCATCTAGCATCCTATTGTTTTATAAACTTATTTTATCCACCATAATATTGCATTCGATTCTATGTCAATTTTGGTCAATACTAGAGTATCCTATGAATGCATGTTTTCCCCGAACCATCACATGCTTCCCCTCCTATGAACCATAGGCTTGATGTGTTGGCCGTTGACAAAGTTATAATAGTTGTTTACATATGCTTAGCTATGCTTAGCCATGCTTAGTCAAATGCTATTTATGTCCGTTGTTTAAATTCCATAATTGTGATGTTGATGGAATGTTCGGACATGGTGGTTGCTGTTGGTACTTAATTAAATTGCTTAAAAGGCTTGGATGAGTTGCCATCGGGGATGGTGGGTTGCCTCATTCTTGCCCCTAGGTGCGAGTTCCTGTCTTCGGAACCAAGGTTTGAGCGTGCTGTCATTGGTGGGAGTATGGGCTCCTTACTAACTGAATAACTTGTGCGGGCGTATCCAAGGATCCTCTAGATTTGCGCTTTCCATTTGCGTGTGAGTTGCAGGTGGACGAAGGCGCGATGAAGAGGATGTGTGTGGTGTTAGGGCGTGGCGATGGGGGCAGGGGATGAAATAGGCTGGGTAAACTTGCCCTGTCGCCACAGATGATTCTTGGATAGTCTCACGCGAGGTAAAGGTTTAACCGCGCCCACTTGCCAGCTTTCCCCGGAAGAGAGCTAACTAGGCGAGCCGGACGGTACCAATGGGTAAAGTAGTACACCCCTGCAGGGTAAATCTTTTCGAAAAGCCGTGTCCACGGTTACGGACGCCTTGGGAATGGATTTACGGGATCATAGAGAACCTTAACCTAATTAATTAATTTGGCAGCTAGAGGTTGCACTTCAACGTGTGATAAAAGGTTCATTTCCTCGAGCGGGATTCGAGGGAGTGCCTTTGGTTGAGATAAGTGGTTCTGGCTACAAGTTGGTTCAATGAGAACCACATATGAAAGTTTACTCTCTTATCCCCTTTATGAAAAATACTCTGAGTAGTCGATGCCATGGGTCATTATATCCTGGTTTATGAAAACTAGCTTTATGCAAAATAACTACTATACAGCTTTAGAGCCTCCGTCATCATTGGGCCTATATCGCCCTACTAAACTTGCGAGTACGTCGTACTCAGTCTCTCTTTGCTGCTTTTATAACTTGTTTCAGAGGAGGACGACACCGGGCAGACAGGTGGTTTCTTCTTGGACATCGACGAGTAGTTCGGGGTTCCCAGGTGGCAGTTTGGGACGTTGGAACAAGCTGGCTGGGTTTATGTTTATGTGTAGGCCTCTTAGGCCATATATTTGGATCTTGTTGTATTAGACAACTACTTCGCTTCCGCATGATGTACTGATGGGTCTGTGACCCCCTTTTGGGTGTAATTTGTATCTTTCTCATATAAGAGTTGCTATATGATCCTTTTGTGTCGTAGAGTCTGTGATGTGCCAGTTGTTCCGTAGTCTTGATCTCTCTACTATACATGATAGCTATGTCTGAGCTTATGGCATGATCGAAGTGTTGCGTTGCCGATGATCCATTCCGAGCATGCCTGCCAAAGGTTTTGGCCTGGGATTGGTAACCCCAGTAACCTTCGATTGTGTAGCATGACCGGTTGCACAAAGCTTCATTGTATAGTTCTGGGGTCGGGGCGCTACAGCTATGCCATATCATCTTAGTATCAGAGCAGGGTTGTTCACGGTGCAATTTTTTTCTCGGCAATTATTTGTTTGATCGTGCTACTTTGTGAAGATGTCACAACACGATGAGTCTGATCTGGAGGGAGGGGAAATTCCTTTGGGTCCAGAAGTCACTGAAGATCTGCGTATCCACTTGATGTCGATCCAAAGCGCTAACAAAAGGTTACAATACAAAGAACCAAAGAACAGCGGAAGTGAAATAGCGTCTGACTACGGACAAGAAACAAATTGGACTAAGAGCCCTGAAGATAAACGAAGGCACCATATCCCTGCCCAGGCCAAGCCGGAGAGATTCCAAAGCTAACGTCGTCAAACTTCAAACCTGTCGGCTGCATTGGAATAGCAGCCCCGAAGGGGTCAGTACTATAAACAGTACTGGCAAGTAATACTCACAAGATATCAAAGCTGGAATTCCGGGGGAAGAGGGTTAGCGATTGAGGCGGCGGCAAGCAGCACTAACAACTTACAGAGACACACTACAACTTTCGTCTAAAAGAGACAAGGTAAGAGAGCGCAAAAGAAACCAACTATACTACTCACCACATCAAAAACCCGTCCAAGTATTACTCCCTCGATCAACCGCCCACGAGGAAGCAATCAGGGCAACTCACACGGTGGACAAGTTTTATCGGTTATTATTCAAGTGATCTATCTTACTAGTCAAGTTATAATCATTAGGTGCAAGTTGTCTATGATCTTTTTAGCCAGCGCATTTCACCAAGTCGTCCATAACCGCAGATACGGCTTTTCGAAAAGATTTCACCCTGCTGGGATGCACCAATGAACCCACGCGCATCGAAACACTCGCTTAGAGGTGTACCGGTGGAGCGTTCGACGCAATACTTCCCTTCTCTACAAACAAGTCCAGGGAGCCACCTAGCTAGGTCTGATCCACCTTGAGAGTCCGGCCGAAGCTTCGCAGTGGGCCTAACCGATGCGTGCACGGCTTCGGGAGGAACACTCATACGATTGCCCTCCTTCCACATGCGGTAAACGCTCATGTCGCAAGCCCTGCCGTAAAGTAACCACGTAACCATCATCATCTTACCTTCTCATCATCATCATCATCATCATCGTTGTACGCGCGCAAATGGAAACACCCGAACTAAGTTGTGGCTCCTGGACAGGTTTGAGGATCCGGTAATAGATTGCGAGGAGGCCCATAGAACTCCCACATGTGGTTAGTGCGCTCAGTCTTGGATCAGCGGAAAAGAACTCGGGTCCTAGGTGACACTAGCAGAACAAAACACCACGATTGGCCTTCCGCCGGTGCCTTATCTTTATTATGTTATTCCCATCGCAACAGAAATTAAAGATTACCATTTAGGTTGAGCCTAGCTATCATATTATAGACAAGACTAGATAAAGAGATAACAAGACTCAAGCAAAGCACCTAAGCATGCACTACGACTCGCAAGGCTAACAAGGTAAACAAGCAACAGGTTAATAGGATGTGGAGGTGTGGCTATATCATGGCTGCAAGGTAAACATGCAAATAGGATCGAAACACAAGCATCGTGATATAAGGCTAGCAAGGAACAAAAGATAGGACGAGTAAGAGACAGAAAACAAGCAAAGATAGCAAGGGAGTATCACTTGCCTGCAATCCTGTAGAGGTAGCAGAACCTGTCGTTGCTCACATCAACGCAATGTCCTATTCCCGAAGAAGCAACAAACACTGGAAGCGGGAAAGAGGCATTTTACTACTACGGCAAAAGAATTGGCATGTTGATGACATGTATGCATGACAAATTAAATGTGATCCAATTTTATTCCCTAATATATAGCAAATCATTTTAAATGGGATTGGTGCATAATATAAATGCATCGAACAAAACCCCATAATTAAATTTAGTTGTTTTAATTCGACTAAATGGATAAAGTTTCGATGTTGATTAAGCATGCATGATTTTAGATAAGATACGCATATATGGTATATAGGGTATAGGGTTGGGGTCACACATCGGATTGGGGTCTTCGGATTCGGAGCGGAAGTAGTCGAAGTAGTTGTTGTAGTCGACGTCGTCGAAGTAGTCGTTCGTCCGGAGTCGAAGTAGTCGAGGTAGTTGACGTCGTCGAAGTAGTCGTACTCAGGTCGTCGTCGTGGCGGACCTTGGCGTTCCGGGCTTCGGGGTCATCGGGGTTTCACGGTGGTCGGGGATCGGGCTTCACGGACGCGCATGAAGGCAGCCGTCACAAAACGCACACGGAGAACTTGGCGGGTTCCGGTTGGGGTAGATCTTGTCGTATCCGTCTTCGGTCATCGGGTCGGAAAACTCGGATTCATGGAGTCGGGGTACTCGGTCATCGTACTCGGTCGTCGGGGAAGATCTTGTCGTTGCACGACATCGGTCATTGGGTTCACGGAGTCGTACACGGACACCGGCTTCACGTCGCGAAACATCGGAGAACTCGACCGTTGGGAATGGGAACGCGTCGGGGATGCGTCAGGGAAACGAATCGGGAAACACGGCACAGAGGCGTTGGGTCGGGGAACACGTCGGGGAACCGCACCAGGAATGGAGGCAACGAGTCGGGAACACGGGTCATGAACGGGAACGTGCAGCGGGCGGCCACGGACAGGAGGCGATGGACACGGCCGTCGGGGACGGACACACGACACGGCCATCGGGGAAGGACTGGGCTAGCAGCAGCTACTGCTGGCCACAGCTCGGGAGAAGCAGAGGGGGCGGGTGAGGAGCTTGGGAGGAGGGGCGGCGCCGGGAAGAAGCTGGGTCGTCCAGAGCTGCTGGGGAAGGGCGACGGGGTGAGCAGCGGCTGCAGGTGCTGGAGGGGGCGGCGTCGGGAGGCCGGCGGCCGAGAGGAGAAGGAGGGGCGGGCACGGCTGTCGCGTGGTGCGGGAAGGTGAGGCGGGGCGGAGCAGAGGAAGGGGGAGGCGTGCGGGTGGAGGAGCTCACAGGGAGCAGGCAAGCACGGCGGAGGCGGGCCGCGGGGAGGAGGTGGTCGGCCAGGGGAGTGGACGGCGAAGGAGGGCGGAGGCTGGTGAGGTTGACGGGTGGTGGTAGAGGAGCGACGGGGAAGCTCGAGTCGTGGGAGGATGGGGAGCTTGATGGGGAGGTCGGGAGCAGGGAGGAGGCCGGGACCGACGGGGAGGAGTGGGGCGTGGGGAGGGCCGGTCGCAGGCGCGCTTAGAGGGAGCTCGGGGACGACGCGCCACGGGAGGAGAGCACGCACGGGCGCAGGGATAGGAGAGGGTGCGTGCGGGGATGGGGAAGAAGAAAGGTGAGAGGGAGAGAGGAAAAAGAAAAGGGAAAAGAAAGAAAAGAGAGAGGAGGGGGGGAAAAGGAAAAAAAGACAAGGGTGGAAGGGAATTTTTGCAAAACGGAAAAAGATGGGGAGGGTGGCTGCAAAAAGGCAGGGGGTGGAAAAGGAAAAATCCAGAGGGAAACCCTAGGGTTTGGAGGTTAGGTGGGCTTGGGCCGGTTTTGGGCTACTCTCTCGCTCGCTCAAATTTATTTTTCTTTTGCAAATTATTTTGGCAAATAATTTTAGAAAACGGAGACGAACGTCTCGGTAAAACTTTTACGACAATTTTAGCAAAAATAAAATAGGGTTTAATAAAAATAGTTTTTGTTGCCAAAAATATGCAATGCGCATGATGCTGATGTCATGATGATGCAAAAAGGAAAACAAATAAAATCTAATTTGGGGAAAACCCCGGGATGTTACAATCGACACCACTAACAAGGGATCTCGCCCCGAGATCCATGCTACCGTCGGGGAGAAGAAGAGCAAGGTTACACTATCGAATCTTCTCGCACCATGGTGATCTTATCGACACCACTAACAAGAGGTTCTTGCTCACGTTGATGGCGTTGTTCGCCTGTGGAGATCCTTCCGAAGATCGAACCTATTAGAATTAAAGGCAAAGAGATCGCCCACCCACAAAGATGCTATGACTCGGAAGATAGATAAGAGATAAGATTTAAATCATATAAGGTAAGAGGAGGAATAGAATAGAGGTAAGGAGTAAACAAAAATTCCTATTGAGATCTTTTCAAATTAATTTTTAGTGAAATAGTTTGGACACTCTACAACAATGACCATTAGCTAGGGTATCCTACAGGCAGACTAGACCAACGGGGTATCGAAGAACCATGGCTCTGATACCACTTTGTAACGCCCCAAGATCGGCACTATGCAGACTTAAGCGTTCCAGCCAAATCCGCATAATAACGATCCTAGGACGCCCACCAGGCATAACGTGCACGTCGCAACACACACGTTATGTGGGTGGAATTGTGATAACATTACAACAGTTCTCGATGGAACCCGCAAAAGAACATATATACAACAATGACTCACCGAGTCAAGAACAACAAAAGGTTACAATACAAAGAACCAAAGAATAGCGGAAGCGAAATAGCGTCCGACTACGGACAAGAAACAAATTGGACTAAGAGCCCTAAATATAAATGAAGGCACCATATCCCTGCCTAGGCCAAGCCGGAGGGATTCCCAAGCTAACGTCGTCACACTTTAAACCTGTCGGCTGCATTGGAATAGCAGCCCCGAAGGGGTCAGTACTATAAACAGTACTGGCAAGTAATACTCATAAGATATCAAAGCTAGAATTCTGGGGGAAGAGGGTTAGCGATTGAGGCGGCGGCAAGCAGCACTAACAACTTATAGAGACACACTATAACTTTCGTAAAAGAGACAAGGTAAGAGAGCGCAAAAGGAACCAACTATGCTACTCACCACATCAAAAACCCGTCCAAGTATTACTCCCTCGATCAACCGCCCATGAGGAAGCAATCAGGACAACTCACACGGTGGAAAAGTTTTATGGGTTATTATTCAAGTGATCTATCTTACTTATAATCATTAGGTGCAAGTTGTCTATGATCTTTTTAGCCAGCGCATTTCACCAAGTCGTCCATAACAGCGGACACGGCTTTTCGAAAAGATTTCACCCTACTGGGATGCACCAATGAACCCACACACATCGAAACACTCGCTTAGAGGTGTACCGGTGGAGCGTTCGACGCAATACTTCCCTTCTCTACAAACAAGTCCAGGGAGCCACCTAGCTAGGTCTGATCCACCTTGAGAGTCCAGCCGAAGCTTCGAGGTGGGCCTAACCGATGCGTGCACGGCTTCGGGAGGACACTCATACGATTGCCGTCCTTCCACATGCGGTAAACGCTCATGCCGCAAGCCCTACCGTCAAGTAACAACGTAACCATCATCATCTTACCTTCTCATCATCATCATCGTTGTACGTGCGCAAATGGAAACACCCGAACTAAGTTGTGGCTCCTGGACAGGTTTGAGGATCCGGTAATAGATTGCGGGGAGGCCCATAGAACTCCCACATGTGGTTAGTGCGCTCAGTCTTGGACAGCGGAAAAGAACTCGGGTCCTAGGCGACACTAGCAGAACAAAACACCACGATTGGCCTTCCGCCGGTGCCTTATCTTTATTATGTTATTCCCATCGCAACAGAAATTAAAGATTACCATTTAGGTTGAGCCTAGCTATCATATTATAGACAAGACTAGATAAAGAGATAACAGGACTCAAGCAAAGCACCTAAGCATGCACTACGACTCGCAAGGCTAACAAGGTAAACAAGCAACAGGTTAATAGGATGTGGAGGTGTGACTATATCATGGCTTCAAGGTAAACATGCAAATAGGATCAAGACACAAGCATCGTGACATAAGGCTAGCAAGGAACAAAAGATAGGATGAGTAAGAGACAGAAAACAAGCAAAGATAGCAAGGGAGTATCACTTGACTGCAATCCTGTAGAGGTAGCAGAACCTGTCGTTGCTCACATCAACTCAACGTCCTATTCCCGAATAAGCAACAAACACTGGAAGCGGGAAAGAGGCATTTTACTACTACGGCAAAAGAATCGGCATGTTGTTGACATGTATGCATGACAAATTAAATGTGATCCAATTTTATTCCTTAATATAGAGAAAATCATTTTAAATGGGATTTGTGCATAATATAAATGCATCAAACAAAACCTCATAATTAAATTTAGTTGTTTTAATTCGACTAAATGGATAAAGGTTCGATGTTGATTAAGCATGCATGATTTTAGATAAGATACGCATATATGGTATATAGGGTATAGGGTTGGGGTCACACATCGGATCGGGGTCTTCGGATTCGGAGCGGAAGTAGTCGAAGTAGTCATTGTAGTCGACATCGTCGAAGTAGTCGTTCGTCCGGAGTCGAAGTAGTCGAGGTAGTCGACGTCATGGAAGTAGTCGTACTCGGGTCGTCGTCGTGGCGGACCTTGGCATTCCGGGCTTCGGGTCGTCGGGGTTTCACGGTGGTCGGGGATCGGGCTTCACGGACGCGCACGTAGGCGGCCGACACAAAACGCACACAGAGAACTTGGCGGGTTCCGGTTGGGGTAGATCTTGTCGTATCCGTCTTCGGTCATCGGGTCGGAGAACTCGGATTCATGGAATCGGGGTACTCGGTCGTCATACTCGGTCATCGGGAAAGATCTTGTCGTTGCACGACATCGGTCATCGGGTTCACGGAGTCGTACACGGACACGGAGACCTTGGCGTCGGGAAGCGGCTTCACGTCGGGAAACATCAGAGAACTCGGCCGTTGGGAATGGGAACGCGTCGGGGAAATGAATCGGGAAACACGGCACAGAGGCGTTGGGTCAGGGAACATGGCGGGAAAATCCGTCGGGGAACTGCACCAGTAACGGAGGCAATGAGTCAGGAACACGGGTCGTGAACGGGAACGTGCAGCGGGCGGCCATGGGCAGGAGGCGATGGACACGGCCGTCGGGGACGGACACACGACACGGCCATCGGGGAAGGACTGGGCTAGCAGCAGCTACTGCTGGCCACAGCTCAGGAGAAGCAGAGGGGGCAGGTGAGGAGCTTGGGAGGAGGGGCGGCGCCGGGAAGAAGCTAGGTCGGTCGGAGCTGCTGGGGAAGGGCGACGGGGTGAGCGGCGGCCGCAGGTGCTGGAGGGGGCGGCGCCGGGAGGCCGGCGGCCGGGAGGAGAAGGAGGGGCGGGGACGGCCGTCGCGTGGTGCGGGAAGGTGAGGCGGGGCGGAGTAGAGGAAGGGGGAGGCGTACGGGTGGAGGATCTTGCAGGGAGGAGACAATCAAGGTGGAGGCGGGCCACGGCGCGGGGAGGGGGTGGTCGGCCAGGGGAGTGGACGGCGGAGGAGGTCGGAGGCCGGCGAGGTCGACGGGTGGTGGTGGAGGAGCGACGGGGAAGCTCGGGTCATGGGAGGATGGGGAGCTCGATGGGGAGGTCAGGAGCAGGGAGGAGGCCGGGACTGACGGGGAGGAGTGGGGCGCGGGGAGGGACGGTCGCAGGCGCGCGCAGAGGGAGCTCGGGGACGATGCGCCACGGGAGGAGAGCACGCGCGGGCGCAGAGATAGGAGAGGGTGCGTGCGGGGATGGGGAAGAAGAAAGGTGAGAGGGAGAGAGGAAAAAGAAAGAGAAGAAAAGAAAGAAAAGAGAGATGAGGGGGAAAAAGGAAAAAAAGACAAGGGTGGAAGGGCATTTTCGCGAAACAGAAAAAGATGGGGAGGGTGGCTGCAAAAAGGCAGGGGGTGGGAAAGGAAAAAGCTAGAGGGAAACCCTAGGGTTTGGAGGTTAATTGGGCTTGGGCCGGTTTGGGGCTACTCTCTCGCTCGCTCAAATTTATTTTTCTTTTGCAAATTATTTTGGCAAATAATTTTAGAAAACGGAGATGAATGTCTCGGTAAAACTTTTTGTTGCCAAAAATATGTGATGCGCATGATGATGCAAAAAGGAAAAACAAACAAAATCTAATTTGGGGAAAACTTACATTATTTGTTCCAACTTTTTTTTTTCAAATTTCGATTCTTTCAACTTTTTTTTCAAATTTCGAATTTCCCACTTAGCCGCACACTTAATCTCAGGTCAAAATACTTAACTTAATCAAACTTCCTGTTCGGTCACCCATCTTCAAATTGCTCTAGCCCAAGCCGCTTAACTATTGAGTTCCTTCCAAATTAGCTTCCACATGAGATGTTAGAACTTACTGATATTAGTATCCTATCAACCATATTAACCCATGGGTCATTATGATACACTTTTTATTGTTTAAATTTTGAAAATTTATTTGAATAAGTAACAATGATTATGTAATAACATTTTTTGAATAAATAACAATAAAATTTATTTTACTTTATTTTCTCCATTTTACATTAATATGGAATAATTAATATCTTTAAATCCGTAAATCAAAATTTAACAAATAAAATGTCTAAATCGATTAGAAAAATGAGAGGAATCCAAATATGACATCCATATCATATTTTACATCATGTATATGACTTTTTGCAACATATTTTTGGTACTTGCTTAATAAAAAAAAGTCATTTTGAGACTTAAAAAAAGGAAAAAAATGATATTTATAAAAATATTTTAAACAATAATTTTTGGCAACAATGTTTGCCATATCAAGACACACCTATGTGTCAAATATGGGCACATTACCACAAACTATGGCACGGGGATGATCATATCTAGGTCATTTGACTCGAAACTTATACATGTCTATAGATGATTCACCTTTTGTGAAGAAGTTTTTTGGAAACTATGTCAAAACTCAGGTTTATCATTTTTCCTAGCAACTAGTACACATAAAAGGATTCCATGCCAAAGGATTTCACTTTTTGATTATTTTTTTCACTTTCTTTTATTTTGTTCAAAAAAGGTTAAAATGGTCGCCGTGCCTGTTCATCCAAAGGGGTCTCATTTTTCGAAACTATCGATGGTTCTGTGATATAACAACTAATCGTGTATCTTAAAATGATTTTTGTAAAAACATTAGAGCAAACTATCACACACTTGTAGTTCAAAATTGAATTACTTTCGAAAATAGGCATAAAGTCATTTAAATAGGCGAAATGAGGTAGAAACCGAGAAATTCCTAATATTGATGGATTATCGATAAAATATGGCCTACTTTGTGTGAAAATTGTACGGGCGCCATTTTGCACCATATTTGTCGTACTTGCTTCACAAAAATGTCATTTTTACAATTAAAAAATGAAAAATGATATTTATAAACATAATTTGAAAAAACTCAGTTCTGCAACATTGTTTGTCATAACAAGACACACCTATGTGTCAAATATGGGCACATTATCACAAACTATTGCACGGGGATGATCATATCTACGGCATTTGACTCAAAACTTGTACATGTTTATAGATGATTGACCTTTTTGTGAAGAAGTTTTGTGGAAATTTTGTCAAAACTCAAGTTTATCATTTTCCCTAGCAACTAGTACACATAAAAAGACTCCATGCCAAAGGATTTCACTTTTTTTTTGGAAAAAATGTCAAAATGGACCCCATGCCATAATTTGTGATAAGGTGTCCATATTTGACACATAGGTGTGTCTTGGTATGGCAAACATATTTGCCAAAAACAATTTTTTAAATATTATTATAATTATCATTTTCCATTTTTTTAAGTACCAAAAATGACTTTTTCTATTAAGTAAGTACCAAAAATATGTTGAAAAATTTATATACATGATGAAAAAGATGATATGGATGTCATATTTGGATTCCTCTCATTTTTCTAATCGATTTAGACATTTTATTTGTTAAATTTCGATTTGCGGATTTAACGATATGAATTATTTCATATTAAATGAAAAATAGAAAAAAAAACATATCTATGCCGACGGCTTTGCCTAGAAATATCTATGCCGATGGCTTTGCCGTCGGCGTAGCCCAGCATACCTATGCCGACGGCTTTGCCGTCGACGTAGCCCTTTACGTCGACGGCTAATCTGAGCAGTCCAACTCGGCCCCTACGCCGACGGCCCCAATAAAAAGCCGTCGGCGTAGGCGGTGGCCATCGGCGTAGCTACGCATTCCTGTAGGGGTTTCCTTTCCTTAGTAGCGTATTTAGATAAGAGTCAAGGGCCATGTTGGCTTTCTTTCAAGCGCATGTGCCTTTCTATTCTATGTGTCCGACTAGAATACATGTATGTCGGCCCCTTGGGTCCTTATATTCCAGCCGGTCATGTAATTAAGGTTAGACAATGTTTTGGAGAGTTAATTGAACCAGAAAATCGCCGATGCTTGGCGGCGGCATATTCTAAGTGTGCTTCTTGTTGAATACCAGTTGATCTGGTGTGTGTTTCCTGGCGAGGAGATTGGAGCGCTGGTCTCTAGTCTGCTGCAGATCTTTGAGATCATCCACGTACTTCCCGCTGGCCGGGTGTGCGTGTTGTTTAGATCGGTTTGCACCTTGTAAACCAATCTGCTACTGATGTTGACGATCTCACGTGGCTAGCTGAATTATTGCTGCTGCTTGTTGACGTGAGACAGGAGTTCGTGGTATTTTTTGCTGCTCAGATTAGAATCGTACCGTGAAAGATCGTACAAACAAACTGCGGCTGGCTACGCCGTATCAATATGTGTATAAGCTACTCCAAAGCATTGAAAACTCCTCCCAGGTCGCTCCTGCCCGAGCGACTCCGGAGGATCTAGATCGATCCCGCCGAGCCTCCCCCCGCCATCATCTTCTCCTGGTCGTCGCCGTCGCCGGTGCTGGCGGCGGTGGCGGCGCCCTCCTCGTCTTGGACAGAGAGATGGGGAGGGCATCGCGGCGCCGCTGCATGGGCGATGGTGGGGCGGTGGCCGTGGTGCCGGGCGGCGCAGACTTCTGGTCCGGGGCTTGAGGCCGGAGCACTGAGGTGGAGACGGGCGGTGGATGCCTCCTACTGCGAGGCCGCCGACGGCGTAGGTGGTGGGTCTGATCTGGGTCTCAAGGCCAGATCTGGGCCGACCGGGACTGCTCTAATCTACAATATCCCCTCGGTTGCACTGACCGGCGGCGTGGGGGCTGGCTGGTTTTGCTGAATAATGGCGGTGGTCCTAGGGTTCCGCAAGCACCAAGAAGAAGATCTGCTTGTCACCTGTTTCTTTGATCTAGCTGGATTGTCAAGTTCCGGAAGGCTCCGTCGGCGAACTCCATTGGGCAATCAAGTCTGGAGATTGTCGGATCGGGTCGAATTCGGTCACGCGCAGCCATGTTTTTTTCTGACCGTTTGGTTTCAGAGGAAGCGTTGCGGAGCTCTGCTGTCTGTTGCATTGGTGACATGCCATTGGAGGAGTGTGGAGAAGGACAAGGAGGCCTAGATTTTAAGACTAGTAATGGTGGTTCGATTCCTGGTGGTGTTGAGGAATTTGCTTGGTGATTTGTAACTTGGAGGAGCGGCAACGGCAAGTGGGGGCGATAGCACAGGAGTTCAGGGTCCAAACTGTGGCACCCCCCTCTGACACATGTCGCCAGACAAGCGGTCACCCCGTGCGCCAGCCCAGGATATCCGGACGCACGTTATGACAATGCAACATAGTGGAAAATATCATTACACAATCAGGCCCAAAGGGCTACAAATGGTTTACAAGGCAATCAAGGCATGAAAAATTATCATGGCCAAGTATGGCACGGGACAGAGTTTAACTGGCAGTGGAAGACAAAGATACGACAACGGCATGGTGCGGCTCCATTCCACAGGCATCTGGCTGGGCTACTGATCCTAGCACGCTCTTTCTCCAACTCCTTGGTATGGTAGTAGATGAATCCTCTCAACGTCTGGGCACATGAAAAGCCAGTCTGAGTACAATGACGTATTCGCAAGAAAATAACCACAAGACATGAACAGTCAAGCAATCAGGCAACAAGTAACTAGCAACCGAAATAATCTAAACATGGCAAGGGTCTACTTACGACAGTCCAGCAGGATGACAACATGGCATCACAATAAAACATGGCATAAGCAAACAACGGGAGTACCACCAGTACAGAGTCCAAGCCAGGTGGGGTTGGATCGTATACCGGCGATCACACAAAGAGCTTACCTGTGACGAATAACGGGTGTACCCATTGGTACCAAGTAACCCAACAAATCATATTATCACAGCTAGGCTCACTGGCCTCTAGCCCCTCAAGGCTAATCTCATCTGTCACCACTGCTAGGCCCACTGGCCTTATCACATTTCCTTATCTCAAGTAATGTTCCCTGCATCATCTTATTGTTTATTAAGTGTGGTCAAGTCATTCATAATTCTTTCAAACAAATCTTAAGTTTAACCCCCGGACATGACAAAGACACACAGTGTGACTGACACTGAACTGTTGTTCCATATCCCAGGAACGAGGCTAGCTGGCTAGATTGAGTCTCTCGAGAGTTTGCTTTACCACCTATCAGAATGCACCCCACTCAGCCGACGCTCCAGGTTTCTCACGCCCAAAGTCGTACTAAGCAAAATACATTCTCTTGACGGTCCACTTGCTAAGACACTCTCCTGCACCACCCTATACGCATGGTACAACGGGCAAGTAAATCCGGCACATCCCCCGGCGCTACCGGGTATGCCTAACTCCGGACTCCCTGTCACAGTTGAACCCGTGCCTGTCGACTACTACCCTCGGACAGCACAACCGAACGACTGCGCCCAACGGATGGCACAAAAGGGGCTTAACAACCTACTAGGTCACGGTTTCCATGGGACAACGGTGGTATCGCGTTCAAGGGTTCAGATTAATGGCACTATGGATAGACCTTATCGTTGTTTGGAGGGGGTGTTTCATTTAATCAAGTTTCATCATTCACATGTCCAAGCAACAAAGGATTAGTCCAACACTACAACCACAATAACATAATAATATATCATCAAACAACAAAACATTAGCAACACAATATTTCAAGCAATAGATAGTTTGCATCAACCGGGCGACTGTGGCGGAGATGCCTCCGGCCGGTGCCAGCCTCAGGTTGATAAAATAAAAATAAAACAATACAGTCAACCGGGCGACTGTGGCGGAGATGCCTCCGGCCGGTGCCAGCCTCAGGTTGATAAAAGAAAAATGAAATGAAAGCAAAGCCACGATATCTCGTGACGCACAGTTCACAGGGGATCAGCAATCAAATACACCTATGACATGGAAATGTGCAAAGAAACAAACATCGCTTGAGTATTATAGCAAGTGCTTAGCTTGCCTTCGACGATCGATGCCTTTTGGTTTCGACGGTCACGGACGCCACGGTTTAGGGTATCGGTTTGCCGGTACCGCGGGATACCTATACAAGCATACAAGCGTGCTGAGAATCTAAGAATTTCAAAAAAATACAAAACCTATACCACTGGACAGAGATTTTCAAACTAAGAATTTACAAATTTGAATCACCTCAAACGGAGCTACGGATCAAAAGATATGGCCCGGCGAAGTTTAACTATCTGCTGCCCACTCTGGAAAAAAACAGAACGGGCCGAAACTGAACTGGACCGGACTGGTCGCGCACTCCAGAGAAATACGCTTCTTCTGCGGGAAAGCGGAGAAGCGCCGAGGGCGCCTCCACTTAAACGATGTGGCAGCTGGGCCAGGCTGGGCCCGCTTGTCGGCGACTCCAGGGAGCCACGCTGGCTGTCTCCCCCTTGCGTTGAAGAGGCTCGGGAGAGAGCCCGATGCGGGCGCCCCTGGGCTCGGCCGGCCGCCGGAGCTGGCCGCCACCGAGGGAGAGCCGAGGACGGCGGGGACGGGCCTGTGGCGGCACGCCGCGGTCGGGGGAGGGGCTAGGGAGCCGGGGAAGGGCGGAGGTTGCCGCCGTGGTCGACGCATGCGTCGGCCATGGCGTGTCCACGGGAGGCGATGGTGCGGCGATGGGGTGGGCCGGGGACCTCGGTGTCGGCGGGGAGGGACCCGGGGAGGCATGCCGCGGCCAGGGGAGGAGGAATCGGAAGCGGGGGTCGCCTCCCCCGAGCTTGCCCGAGCTCGCTGGTGCACGGCCACGGTGGCCGATTTCTTTTTTTTTGTGTGTGCTCTCCCTCACTCTTGAGAACCGAACAAGGAGGGCAGGGGAGAGGGAAGGGAGAGGAGTGGCTAGGGTTTGTTCGGGGTTGCTCGGAGGTGGCGTTATATAGGCCAGAGGGGGGGAGAGGTGGGTGGTGGCCGGTTTGGCCATTGATGGCCACCTAGGTCATCCATGACGTTCCCCTTCCACAGGGAGGAGATAAGGAGGAGGAGGGGATGAGGCTGCCGTGCTGGATGCACAGTGGAGCACGAGGCACACTGCAGCAGACGGATTAGGCACCGACCACGGCAGTAAGCGGGAATTAGGTCTTGCCAAAGCGCGCGTCCCGGACGTCCAGAGCGCGACACGGCGACATCGTCGCGTTCCCGACGACTCGGAGCCCCAAACTGAAAAAGGTTTGCACCACTGGGTTCACGAGGACAAGACCAAGACAGCCAAACTGGCCACACTCAAAAATTCCACACTTCGCAATACAAGATTTTCATAAAACCTAACGCACACCAGGTGCTCGATGAAATGATCAAGGCTTTGCACATCTCAGAAAAATCCCCAAAATTCACAGTAGGCTAGGATAGGTGTGTGCAGTATGTATGTGAAGTTTCAGCTCAATTGGATACCTGGAGTTTGGTCAAATAATTTGGTGTCCGAAAATGCCCTAATGGCATGGGTATGCCAGATGCACTTCCTCAAATGGTCTTGATCTGATATTGGGGATGTGGGGTTGTGTATGGGATCTTGTCAACTTGGCAAAGTGGCAATGCCAAATGATTTTTGTAGCTAGGGGTTGCTTTGGAAATCACAATTAGGCATAAAAAGGGCATTACAAAGGAAGTACCTCAAATATTGCTCAAATGAGGTTGGGCCAATGGAGTGAAATGTTCAGGAGGTCAAATCATGCACCTCAACAAAATTGCAGAATTTTTGGATGAGTGGAAGATGTCCAGATAATTTTTGGATTGGAATTGGCATAATAGGAAATATGAATAAACTTGGAATTATTGCATGGGACTATGAAATGTTTTTCCATGGGAGTGAGGTATATGCATGAGGGAACCATATGGTATTCTTGGTGGAATTTATTTCAAGGTACAATTGTGGTGGTGGCTTTTGGTGGGATGGACATGAGGGGTTTTGGAAACTCCAAGTGGGACCAATGTTTGACCGACAAAACAATGGTATGAAGTTATGGTGGGGTCGACAAAGATCGGGGATTTGTTGGAAAAATTTCTAAGAGAGCGAAACCAAAGTCAAGTCAAAGACCGTCTGGTTCAAAGAAAACATTTTGAAAGTACAAAAAGTTTTCCAGGTGTGGGAAAACACCGCTAAAATTAGGGACGAATTTCTGGGGTAACCTTCCCCCCTTAAAAAGAATCTCGTCCCGAGATTCGGAGACTAATAGAGATTCCCGGGGTTATACAATATATTTCTTGTATGGTTTAATCTACCCCTATATTTAAAATATTTTAAAACCTTTTCTACAAAATATTAGAGGTTAACATTCAAAAAGATTAACACTCAGCAGGTTATTTATAAAACAAACATTATCAAGGCATGATATTTTTATCCCACTCAATGCATTCTAAGGATGGCATGGCAGGGGCTCACGCAACTCAATCAACATAGGACATTCTACTACGGTTGTATAAAAATTTAAATCTAAGGTTTTAGCTCAACCAACACAAACATGGCAAGATCAAACAAGATCTACACACAGGTCATCAATTAATGATCAAAGATTTAACTTGGGCAAATATAATAATTACCCAATTTTGCAATACGAAATGCTAGGGATATGCTAAACATGCCCCTCGTATAGATTTTTTTTTTTGAAAAGCTGTATATACTTTTCCAAGTACACACAGGTTTGGAAAAAGAAAACAGGGCTTCTTTTCAAAATAAAGCATCTGCGTTGCCAATAATTGACTAACAGACACTGTGGGGTAGGGCCATCCCCAAAATCATTTTGGCAAAATTTTCCCTACGAAGCACGGGAGAGACGAGGGACTGATTTCCTGAGAAAATGATAGAAGCACACAGGGGCTATTTTCTTGCTTGCTGACATGTGGGACCGGGGTCCACCTGGCAGTCTCCTCCTTCCTTTCTCTCTTCTTCTTCCTCACAATATCTTCATCCGTACCTGGCTGGCTCTGAGTGTGCGAGGCACTCCTTTACGGCACTGCGGGTGCGGTCCAATTACGCAGCGGCCATGACGGCTTTGGGCGCCTCGATGATTTCGCGCCAATTTGGCCGAGCATTGCGCGTGATTCCTCTCTTTTCCCACGCGAGGCTGAGCTAGGGCGGTGTCTAAGCTCGCGGCTATAAACGTGTAACAGCCCAGATTTGGTACCCTAAAATATGGGCCAATTTTTTTTACTTTTTGTTGTGCATTGCATCATGGCATCCATCTAAAATTTGCTAATTCTAAATAAAGCAACACTTGGAAATTAAAAACTAGGGAAGCAAAACCCTTCCCAAAATTTTCAAACCAAATACATTACTCAAATTGGCAAAACCAATTATTCTTGAGTCTCCAAATTGTCTAGGAAGCTCAAGGATATATTTTATAAATGATTGCCAAGGGCTAAAATTCTTAACAAGCAAATAAATGAAATTGAGAATCCAAAATTGGCTTAATTCAATTTCTAATTTTGGAACCAAGTTGAACTTTCCAAAGATTTTAAAATAAAATATGGGGTGATTCATTACTATAATATGAGCCTCCATAAATATTTTCATAATTTGTTGAAATGTTTAGATGTTCCAAATAAACCTATTTTGGAAATTATCAAAATTTGCTCTAATTAAACTCTAGTAACAAATGTGGTGCAAAACTTTTTAGTTTGCCACCCCAAATTTTGTGAAGCTTCTAGTTGATCTTGAGAGCCCACATGAATTTTCCCAGATTTTTCTAAATTGCCTAAATAGCTCTTTTAAATAGCTAAACCTTGCTGTTTTTAAAAAATCAGAAAAAGAAATTTGTAAAAGGTTAAATCGCTGACAGTGGGGCCCACTGTCAGCCTCTCCTCTTCCCTCTCTTCTCACTAGCGCCATGCCTCACTGGCGCCATGCCGAGGCCGCGCCCTCCCATTCCGCCCTGCCCCCTGCTCGACCTGCTCCCTGGAGGACAAGGAGGGCACTGCGCCCCTACTCCCTCTCACTCGTTCCCCAGCTCACCTGCTCCCTCCCCCGTTGCTCTCTCTCTCTTCCGTCCTTCCGACACGGAGCTCGCGCGCCCGCCGTCACATGCCCGCCATTAGAGGCCGCCCCGAGTAAATCGGAGCGTGGCAGCAGACGCGCCTCTCATCCCTCTTCGTTCTGGTGCGAAGAATCGCTGCCGGGTCGATCCAATCGTCAACGGCACCGCGTTTTCCTCGTCGACTTCCGCGATCCCGACCGAGCCGCCGTGGACCGCGCCGCCGCCACCGACCATCTTCGGCCTCCCCAGGCCCGGGCAGGATGTCCAGGAACTCTGCCTCGTCGTCCCCTACCTCTTCGTCGAGCTAATCGAGCTGGGAAGCTTCCGTTGATGAGAATCGGGCTCGTCCACCCCGCCACTGTCCGACCGACGGTCGCCGCTTGCCGAGCACTCGCTCGCCGCTGTTCGGCCTCTCCGTCCTTCTTCGACCCCGTCGATACGCTCCTGGTGAGGATCCCGTTCTCCCGGACATCTTCTTTCTCTTCCTCCCCCTTTCCTCGCCATCGCGCCGTCGCTAAACGCCGCGGTCGTCGCCGTTCGTCCGCCGGTCGTGGTTCTGAATCGCACGCGTGCGTGACTGGCCTGGCACCCCGGCCTGGGCCGGCACGAGGCCGGCCTCTTCTGCCTCTGCCCCGGCCTGCGCCCGGCCCGGGCTGGCTCTGGGCCGGTGCACTCGGGCACCCACCCGGCCTGCAGCCCGGCCTGGCCGGCACAAGGCCGGCCTGTCTGCTCCTTTGCTTTTTCTTTTTATGAAATAAAGTGAGATAAAACGATTTGTATCTTTTTAAATATTGATCCAAAATTTGCAAATTAAATATGACAATGCTCAGAAAAACATTTCCTATCTTTGGGTAACATTGTTTTTCCCTTTTGTCTAAATAAAATTGCTGTGTTTTAAGAATTCCTAAAATGGGGTATTTAATACCCAAAATTGGGAAATTCATAACTTTTTAAATAATTGTCCGAAAATTATGAATTAAATATCAATGTGATCCACACTTCAAATGCTATCAAGTTATGCACTTATCACATCATGATCACAAATTCTTATTTGATGTTATTCATAATTTGATTAAATCAATTAAATTTCAATTATTTAATTAATTTGTCATTTATTCATCGGTGATCCGAAAATTATAAATAAATTACCGAAATGATTGGGATGACAAATCCTATCCATTCTTGTCATATTCATGCATATTTGAGCCACCTATCTAATAATTCAATAATCTATAAAGAATGGCCACTAAGATAAATATGGGGTTGTTTCCAAATAATTGCAATAATTATTTGGCTCCTCATTTAATTTTGTTTTTAATTTATATAATGATATCTTTGCATCAACTTGACATGTCATCATGTGATTGAGCATTGCATCTTGTGTTCGTGTGATTTATATGTGCTTTGTATTTTCTTTGGGTAACGATAGATTCCGGAGTCGAGGGTTCCCTCTCCTACCCCGACGAGCAATACTACGCTACCCGGCAGCAAGGCAAGAGATAACCTAACCTTCTTGGCATATAGCATCCTATGTTTTGATCAAATTATTTTATCCACCATAATATTGCATGCGGTTCAAAGGTCTCTTTTGGTAAACATAGAATCCTATGAATGCATGTTTCTTCCCCGAGCCAATCGCATGTATTCCTACCTATGAACCTTAGGTTGATGTGTTGGCCGGAGACAAATTATAATTGTTGTATTCATATGCTTAGCCCTGCTTAGCAATGCTTAGTTGAGATAGATGCTTTATGTCCGTATTATTTCCATAATTGTTGATATTGATGGAATGATTCGGTCATGGTGGATAATGGAGATGCTTAATTAAAATGCTAAGAAGGCTTGGATGAGTTGCCCTCGGGGAGGGTGGTTTTCCTCATTCTTGCCGCCTAGGATGAGAGTGCTTTTAGCTAGAACCAAGAACCGAGCGTGCTGCCATTGGTGGGTGTATGGGCGCCTTACTTACCGAATAATTTGTGAGGGCGTATCCAAGGGTCCTCTAGTTTGCTATTTCCATTTGCCGTGTGTGTGAGCGGAAAAAGGATGATGAGGATGGTGGTGTTAGGATGTGGCGATGGGGCAGGGGCTGAGGCTGGGTAAACTTGTCCTGTGGCCACAGATGACTCTTGGATAGTCTCATGCATTGTAAAGGTCTAACCGCGCCCGCTTGCCGGCCTTCCCCGGAAGAGGGCCAACTAGGTGAGCCGGACGGTACCAATGGGTAAAATAGTACACCCCTGCAGGGTAAATCTTTTTGAAAAGCCGTGTCCACGGTTATGGACAAACTCTTGGGAAAGGCGCATTAGCTCATAGATAACGTTAACCTAATTGATATGGCAGCTAAAGGTTGCATAACAAACTTGTGATAAAGGTTCATTTCCTCGAGGGTGAGTCGAGGGAGTGCCTTGTGTGAGATGAGTGGTGATGGTTATGAGTAGGTTCGTCGAGAACCGAAGATGATAATGATACTCTCTTACCCCTTTGTAAAATACTCTGAGTAGACGAATGCCATGGGTCACTTATATTTCTGTTTATGAAAATTAGCTTTATGCAAAAGAACTACATATAAAGCTTTAGAGCCTCCGTCAGTCATTGGGCCTATATCGCCCTACTAAACTTGCGAGTACATCGTACTCAGTCTCTCTTTGCTGCCTCTATGATTTTGTATTTCAGAGGCGGACGACACCGAGCAGCTAGGTGGGTTCTTCGTTGACGTCGACTACTAGTCTGGGGTTCCCAGGTGGCAGCTTGGGACCGTGGAACAAGCTGGCGGGGATGATGTTTATTGTAGGCCTCTTAGGCCATATTTTGCTTCTTGTTGTTAGACAACACTACCCGCTTCCGCTTGTTGAATTGTTGGATCTGTGATCCTTTTGTTTGTAATATTTGTATTCTTCTCGTTATATGAGTTGCTATATAAATGTTTTGTGTCGTAGAGTCATGCTTTGTGCCAGTTCTGTTCCACAAGTCTCGATCTTTGTTTTATACATTGATGGTTGTGTTGACTACATAGCCTCTCTGTATAATTCCGGGGTCGGGGCGTTACAACTTGGTATCAGAGCAGGACTGCCTGTAGGAAACCCTCTCTATTGGTCGATGTCGAGTCTAGTTCGTGAAAATTATTTTTAACCTAAAAATGAGTTGTGAAAACCCTCCTAGGATTCTTTTTACTCCTTATCCAATTCACTCTGATCTTGGTGTTGTCTTACCTCTATTTGATTTTAACGGTTCTTCTGATCGTCGGCAAAGTTCTAAATCTTTAGGATCACGGGGTTGGGTTTCTACCTCTAGTTACTAGTTATAGCTACTCGTCTGCCAAATCTAAAACATGAAGAAAGAAAGTATAGTGGTTCGTCAAGATATTTCTTGCCTTAGCCCAAGATCTTGAACCGAGGGTCCCGGATTGTGCTAGGGCTCCGGTGTAATGTTTCATGAGGATTGCCACCCTTGTGAGCATTATGCTATTGTGGGTCCCAGCGCATGAAGCTGATCTTTAACCCAAGATCTTTCCCGTGAATCCTGGTGTTAAAGGTCGAACCCTACATCAGGTTGGCAAAAATTGAAGTTGGTCTTCAAAACTCGAAATTGCAGTCGTAATTGGTTTCCTCGACAATGCTCTTCGTCGTCACTAGCTTACCTAGGCTCTCTGTTAGGGAACTATCTGAATCACGACGGGATTGCTCTTAGCGAGCTTTTCCATCAATAATTGTGTGTCCTCCACTAACACCCGTTCATGAAACCCTTTCGGCACTAGTTGTCGTAAGAGTGCTAACACGGGCTTCTGCAATATCCTAAATTGTTGTTAGCCCGTTGCTTAGTCCAAATATGTTATCAGTTCCCTATCTGCATGCAGACAATCAAGTGTATCGTGCATTGGGGTGTTCTGATGCATGTTATTCTTGTGCTTCGTCAAGGCCTTCCACTTCGGGATGTCAGGAGAAACAAACTCCGGTACCCCTTCCATTTCCGGAAAAGGGTCAAAGTTTTGTGATTCGCGGAGTAAAGGCTGGTCTAGTTTTTGTTCCGTTCCATCTTGGAGTGTCACACTATTTTATATCGAGAGGTCGTGCTTAGTCTCACGACGCACTTGATGAAGTGATGCTCCTACCCTTCCTTATCCATCTACCTCCGAGCTTTTCGGGCTCGAGAGTATTGAGGATGAATATCGTTGTGGTAATCGGAAATTCTTAACAATTGTTATTGTTTTGAAGTCCATTCGTTCAGGTGCACCCCTCGGTCAACAAGTTAGACCCATGTCGAAACTCTTAAGACCACATCTTTTCCTTGAAAATCAACCACTATCCATGAGTATCATGGGTAGTTTATCCTAATAGTTCCCCTAAGGTCCTTCCTCTATCTTCAAGTATGATTTTCGCTCGAGGATTGATTGAAGGCTATTCTGAAGCCGGAGTGTGATGTCTAGTATCTCAAGGAGAACCTCGCTACGGAGTTGCAAATATCTATCGGTCAATCCTCCTACCCTATCTGTCATGTGGCAATATCTCGTTATGAGGTTTTACCTCTCTAGCTAATTGTGGATCCAATGCTATATCCTTCCCACCTCGGTGAAATCAAGGTTTGCCCAATCACACGGACGTTGGGTCATTTCACCAGTCACCTTAGGGCCCAATCCTCAATCTTATGGAGATCTCTTGTGTATCTGAAGTGTGGAGTCCAGAAGATGCCCTTCTCCTCACGGTGCCAAATCTCTACGGTCTACCCAACGGATGGTTTGAAGTGATGTCTTGGTGATCGGTTGTCCTATCCTCGGCTCGACCTTTGTTTGGTCAAGTCGTTCCTTTTCCTCTCAATAACCTATGCTTTTGGGCAAGAGTCATTTTGTCTAACGCCTTTAGCTTTCTCCTGTTCTTTCCGCCTTTGTGGCATGTCATGTTAGTTAGCCAAATCTCTGCAACGAGTAAGATGTGTTGTCATGTTCCTTCCTCCCTCTTCCTACTCTAGAATCTCGGGACGAGATTCCTGTAAGGGGGGTAGAATTGTAACAGCCCAGATTTGGTACCCTAAAATATGGGCCAATTTTTTTTACTTTTTGTTGTGCATTGCATCATGGCATCCATCTAAAATTTGCTAATTCTAAATAAAGCAACACTTGGAAATTAAAAACTAGGGAAGCAAAACCCTTCCCAAAATTTTCAAACCAAATACATTACTCAAATTGGCAAAACCAATTATTCTTGAGTCTCCAAATTGTCTAGGAAGCTCAAGGATATATTTTATAAATGATTGCCAAGGGCTAAAATTCTTAACAAGCAAATAAATGAAATTGAGAATCCAAAATTGGCTTAATTCAATTTCTAATTTTGGAACCAAGTTGAACTTTCCAAAGATTTTAAAATAAAATATGGGGTGATTCATTACTATAATATGAGCCTCCATAAATATTTTCATAATTTGTTGAAATGTTTAGATGTTCCAAATAAACCTATTTTGGAAATTATCAAAATTTGCTCTAATTAAACTCTAGTAACAAATGTGGTGCAAAACTTTTTAGTTTGCCACCCCAAATTTTGTGAAGCTTCTAGTTGATCTTGAGAGCCCACATGAATTTTCCCAGATTTTTCTAAATTGCCTAAATAGCTCTTTTAAATAGCTAAACCTTGCTGTTTTTAAAAAATCAGAAAAAGAAATTTGTAAAAGGTTAAATCGCTGACAGTGGGGCCCACTGTCAGCCTCTCCTCTTCCCTCTCTTCTCACTAGCGCCATGCCTCACTGGCGCCATGCCGAGGCCGCGCCCTCCCATTCCGCCCTGCCCCCTGCTCGACCTGCTCCCTGGAGGACAAGGAGGGCACTGCGCCCCTACTCCCTCTCACTCGTTCCCCAGCTCACCTGCTCCCTCCCCCGTTGCTCTCTCTCTCTTCCGTCCTTCCGACACGGAGCTCGCGCGCCCGCCGTCACATGCCCGCCATTAGAGGCCGCCCCGAGTAAATCGGAGCGTGGCAGCAGACGCGCCTCTCATCCCTCTTCGTTCTGGTGCGAAGAATCGCTGCCGGGTCGATCCAATCGTCAACGGCACCGCGTTTTCCTCGTCGACTTCCGCGATCCCGACCGAGCCGCCGTGGACCGCGCCGCCGCCACCGACCATCTTCGGCCTCCCCAGGCCCGGGCAGGATGTCCAGGAACTCTGCCTCGTCGTCCCCTACCTCTTCGTCGAGCTAATCGAGCTGGGAAGCTTCCGTTGATGAGAATCGGGCTCGTCCACCCCGCCACTGTCCGACCGACGGTCGCCGCTTGCCGAGCACTCGCTCGCCGCTGTTCGGCCTCTCCGTCCTTCTTCGACCCCGTCGATACGCTCCTGGTGAGGATCCCGTTCTCCCGGACATCTTCTTTCTCTTCCTCCCCCTTTCCTCGCCATCGCGCCGTCGCTAAACGCCGCGGTCGTCGCCGTTCGTCCGCCGGTCGTGGTTCTGAATCGCACGCGTGCGTGACTGGCCTGGCACCCCGGCCTGGGCCGGCACGAGGCCGGCCTCTTCTGCCTCTGCCCCGGCCTGCGCCCGGCCCGGGCTGGCTCTGGGCCGGTGCACTCGGGCACCCACCCGGCCTGCAGCCCGGCCTGGCCGGCACAAGGCCGGCCTGTCTGCTCCTTTGCTTTTTCTTTTTATGAAATAAAGTGAGATAAAACGATTTGTATCTTTTTAAATATTGATCCAAAATTTGCAAATTAAATATGACAATGCTCAGAAAAACATTTCCTATCTTTGGGTAACATTGTTTTTCCCTTTTGTCTAAATAAAATTGCTGTGTTTTAAGAATTCCTAAAATGGGGTATTTAATACCCAAAATTGGGAAATTCATAACTTTTTAAATAATTGTCCGAAAATTATGAATTAAATATCAATGTGATCCACACTTCAAATGCTATCAAGTTATGCACTTATCACATCATGATCACAAATTCTTATTTGATGTTATTCATAATTTGATTAAATCAATTAAATTTCAATTATTTAATTAATTTGTCATTTATTCATCGGTGCTCCGAAAATTATAAATAAATTACCGAAATGATTGGGATGACAAATCCTATCCATTCTTGTCATATTCATGCATATTTGAGCCACCTATCTAATAATTCAATAATCTATAAAGAATGGCCACTAAGATAAATATGGGGTTGTTTCCAAATAATTGCAATAATTATTTGGCTCCTCATTTAATTTTGTTTTTAATTTATATAATGATATCTTTGCATCAACTTGACATGTCATCATGTGATTGAGCATTGCATCTTGTGTTCGTGTGATTTATATGTGCTTTGTATTTTCTTTGGGTAACGATAGATTCCGGAGTCGAGGGTTCCCTCTCCTACCCCGACGAGCAATACTACGCTACCCGGCAGCAAGGCAAGAGATAACCTAACCTTCTTGGCATATAGCATCCTATGTTTTGATCAAATTATTTTATCCACCATAATATTGCATGCGGTTCAAAGGTCTCTTTTGGTAAACATAGAATCCTATGAATGCATGTTTCTTCCCCGAGCCAATCGCATGTATTCCTACCTATGAACCTTAGGTTGATGTGTTGGCCGGAGACAAAT
Organism: Puccinellia tenuiflora; assembly: GCA_012064385.1. Taxonomy (NCBI): domain Eukaryota; kingdom Viridiplantae; phylum Streptophyta; class Magnoliopsida; order Poales; family Poaceae; genus Puccinellia; species Puccinellia tenuiflora. Next base: position 23,007 of record QRDG01000611.1, on the reverse strand, counting down.
TATAATTGTTGTATTCATATGCTTAGCCCTGCTTAGCAATGCTTAGTTGAGATAGATGCTTTATGTCCGTATTATTTCCATAATTGTTGATATTGATGGAATGATTCGGTCATGGTGGATAATGGAGATGCTTAATTAAAATGCTAAGAAGGCTTGGATGAGTTGCCCTCGGGGAGGGTGGTTTTCCTCATTCTTGCCGCCTAGGATGAGAGTGCTTTTAGCTAGAACCAAGAACCGAGCGTGCTGCCATTGGTGGGTGTATGGGCGCCTTACTTACCGAATAATTTGTGAGGGCGTATCCAAGGGTCCTCTAGTTTGCTATTTCCATTTGCCGTGTGTGTGAGCGGAAAAAGGATGATGAGGATGGTGGTGTTAGGATGTGGCGATGGGGCAGGGGCTGAGGCTGGGTAAACTTGTCCTGTGGCCACAGATGACTCTTGGATAGTCTCATGCATTGTAAAGGTCTAACCGCGCCCGCTTGCCGGCCTTCCCCGGAAGAGGGCCAACTAGGTGAGCCGGACGGTACCAATGGGTAAAATAGTACACCCCTGCAGGGTAAATCTTTTCGAAAAGCCGTGTCCACGGTTATGGACAAACTCTTGGGAAAGGCGCATTAGCTCATAGATAACGTTAACCTAATTGATATGGCAGCTAAAGGTTGCATAACAAACTTGTGATAAAGGTTCATTTCCTCGAGGGTGAGTCGAGGGAGTGCCTTTGTGTGAGATGAGTGGTGATGGTTATGAGTAGGTTCGTCGAGAACCGAAGATGATAATGATACTCTCTTACCCCTTTGTAAAATACTCTGAGTAGACGAATGCCATGGGTCACTTATATTTCTGTTTATGAAAATTAGCTTTATGCAAAAGAACTACATATAAAGCTTTAGAGCCTCCGTCAGTCATTGGGCCTATATCGCCCTACTAAACTTGCGAGTACATCGTACTCAGTCTCTCTTTGCTGCCTCTATGATTTTGTATTTCAGAGGCGGACGACACCGAGCAGCTAGGTGGGTTCTTCGTTGACGTCGACTACTAGTCTGGGGTTCCCAGGTGGCAGCTTGGGACCGTGGAACAAGCTGGCGGGGATGATGTTTATTGTAGGCCTCTTAGGCCATATTTTGCTTCTTGTTGTTAGACAACACTACCCGCTTCCGCTTGTTGAATTGTTGGATCTGTGATCCTTTTGTTTGTAATATTTGTATTCTTCTCGTTATATGAGTTGCTATATAAATGTTTTGTGTCGTAGAGTCATGCTTTGTGCCAGTTCTGTTCCACAAGTCTCGATCTTTGTTTTATACATTGATGGTTGTGTTGACTACATAGCCTCTCTGTATAATTCCGGGGTCGGGGCGTTACAAAACGGGGTCTCTGAAATTCCTTCCTCTTCCACTCCCTGCATGGGTTTCCTTTCAGCCATCTTCGACGAATTTTACGCACACCGAGAGGGAGCGGGATTCCTCAATCAGCTGTTCGTGATCGTGATCTTCTGGATCACGGCTTCGGTGGTGGTAGCACTGTTGTATGTGGCGGTGGTTCTCCTGTTGGTGGCTCTGTACGACTGGTGGTGCGGCACTGGCGGTGATGCTGCTGCGGTGCCGGCAGTGGGCGAGCTGGCGGGGCCGGCTGCGGGCGAGCAGGTGGTGCTGCCGCTGGTGGCTGATGCAGCGGTTACTCCGGCTGGCGGGAAGCTGGCGGCTCGTGCCATCCGTCGTCGTCGTCGCGCGGCTCGCGACCTGTAGCGCCCCGACCCCAGAACTATGCAATGAAGCTTTGTGCAACCGGTCATGCTACACAATCGAAGGTTACTGGGTTTACCAATCCCAGGCCAAAACCTTTGGCACGCGTGCTCGGAATGGATCATCGGCACGCAACACTTCGATCATGCCATAAGCTCAGACATAGCTTTCATGCATAATAAAGAGATCAAGACTTGTGGAACAACTGGCACATCACAGACTCTACGACACAAAGATTCATATAGCAACTCATATATGAGAAAGATACAAATATTACACACAAAAGGGGTCACCGACCCATCAGTACATCATGCGGAAGCGAGGTAGTGTTGTCTAACAACAAGATCCAAAATATGGCCTAAGAGGCATACAGATAAACAATCCCAGCCAGCTTGTTCCACGGTCCCAAGCTGCCACCTAGGAACCCCGAACTACTCGTCGATGTCCAGGAAGAAACCACCTGTGTGCTCGGTGTCGTCCTCCTCTAAAACAAATTATAAAGGCAGCAAAGAGAGACTGAGTACGATGTACTCGCAAGTTTAGTAGGGCGATATAGGCCCAATGCTGACGGAGGCTCTAAATCTGTAAAGTAGCTATTTTGCATAAAGCTAGTTTTCATTTATAAAAGTATAAGTGACTCAAATGGCATCGTCTACTCAGAATATTTTTCGAAAGGGGATAAGAGAGTAAACTTTTCATCTTTGGTTCTCGTCGAACCAACTTGTAGCCATAACCCACTCATCTCCACCAAGGCACTCCCTCGAATCACCCTCGAGGAAATGAACCTTTATCACATGTTGATTATGCAACCTTTAGCTGCCATATCAATTAAGTTAAGGTTCTCTATGATCTTATCGTCTATTCCCAAGTCATCCATAACCGCGGACACGGCTTTTCGAAAAGATTAAACCCTGTAGGGGAGTACTAATTTACCCATTGGTACCGTCCAGCTCACCTGATTGGCCCTCTTCCGGGGAAGGCCGGCGAGTGGGCGCGGTTAAACCTTTACCTCGCATGAGACTATCCAAGAGTCAACTGTGGCGACAGGACAAGTTTACCCAGCCTATTTCAGCCCCTGCCCCACCGCCACGTCCTAAACACCACCATCCTCATCATTTCTTTTTCCGCTCACACACATGCGCAAATGGAAATAGCAAACTAGAGGACCCTTGGATACGCCCGCACAAGTTATTCAGTTAGTAAGGAGCCCATACTCCCACCAATGGAAGCACGCTCGTCTTGGTTCAAGAGGTAAAGAACTCGCACCTAGGGGCAAGAATGAGACAAAACACCATCCCCGATGGCAACTCATCCAAGCCTTCTTAGCATTTTAATTAAGCACCACAAGTATCCACCATGTCCGAAACATTCCATCAACATCAACAATTATGGAATTAAACAAAGAACATAACTAGCATTCGACTAAGCATGGCTAAGCATAGCTAAGCATATAAATACAACAATTATATTCTTGTCTCCGGCCAACACATCAAACCTATGGTTAATAGGTGGGCATACATGTATTGGTTCGGGGAAAATCATGCATTCATAGGATACTCTACATTGTGATCAAAAGTGACATTGGAACCGCATGCAATATTATGGTGGATAAAATAAGTTAATAGGATGCTAGATGCCAAGAAGGTTAGGTTATCTCTTGCCTTGCTGCCGGGGCGTGTAGTACGGCTCGTCGGGGTAGGTAGAGAGACCCTCGACTCCGGAATCTATCGATACCCAAATAATACAAAAGAACAATAAATCAACCGAAGAAAAGGTGCAACGCACAATCACATGATGACATGTCAAGTTTATGCAAAGATAGCATCATTTAATTTGTCTAACAATTTAAATGGAGTTCCAAATAATTAGTGCAATTATTTGGAAACAACCCCATATTTATCTTAGTGACCACATTATCTATAAATTATTACATTACAAAAGATGTGGCTCAAATATGCATGAAAATGACATAATTAAGTAGGTTTTGTTCTTCTGATCATTTTGGTGCCTCATTTGTGAAATTCCAATTATCGAAGATTAAATAGTGAATTAAATAATTATTTGAATTTAATTCTTTTAATCAAATTAGTAATAACATCAAAGGAAAATTTGTGATCAAGGTATGATATTAGCATGGTTTGATAGAATTTGACATGTTGATCACTTTGATATTTTATTCACAAATTTTGGTTAATTATTTCTCAAGTTCTGATTTTTCCCGAATTAGGTATTATTTATGCCATTTTAGGGTTTCCTAAATAAAGGCAAAAATATTTACTCAAAATAGCATGTCAATGTTACCAATATATAGGTATTTTTTTCTGAACAATTTGATATTTTATTTGCAAAATTTGAAGCAATAAATAATTAGTTATCAATTGTTTTATTTCATTTTAATTTCCAAAAAGGAAAACCAAAAGCCAGACAGGCCGGCCTCCAACCCGGCCAGGCTGGGCTCAAGGCTGGGTAGGCACCCGAAGTAGCCAGCCTTTGGCCAGCCTTTGACCAGCCCAGGCTGGGCGCTAGGCCGGGCTGGTGCCCGAGGCAGCCAGCCTTTGGGCCGGCCCAGGCCGGGGGCAAGGCTGGGCAGCCCGAGCCAGTCGGCCTCAAGGCCGGACAGGCCGGTGCCCAGGCCGGTTACGCTGTGCCGGCGGGAAACGGCGGCGACGGACGGAGACCGGCGGCGGGAGAGGGAGAGAGGAAGCGGGAAAGGCGCGCACTCGAACGGGGAACTCACCCTGGGGGTTTGTGGGTGCTCGTCGGCGGCGGGGGTGGACGGCGTGGCCGGAATCGGCCGGCGGAGCGCGGCCGAGGCGGGGGACGTCGAGGACGATTCTGTCGAACCCCGGCTACCCCAGATCAATTTCGCCAGTGAGGAGGGAGAGGGGGACGCGGCGATGCTTTATGCCGACGTCGATTAGCTTGAGAAGGCCCTGGATGACAACGATGCAGCGGCGAGCGGCAGCGGGCGGCGTCGGTCGCGGGAGAGATAAAGAGAGGAGAACGGGAGAGCAAGGGGAGAAGAAGGAGCAGGTGAGGAGCAAGGCGTCGTGGCGTCCTCCTTTGCGTTCTTGACCATGGAGAGGGGGTCGCGGAGTGGGGGCATGGCGCGGCGGCATGGGCGCGGGAGGCATGGCGCCAGTGCCTCCCGGCACTGTGGAGAAGAGGAGGGAAGGGAGAGGCTGACAGGGGGGGCCGGTCAGATTTTTAAATATTTAGGCTTTTCCTTTTTCAATTAAAAACCACAAGCACTTTTAGGGATTTAAATAAGGCACTTCAACAATTTTAAATATTCTGCAAAAATTCATATGGGATCCCCATGTCATGAGGAAGCTTCACAAAATTTGTTGTCCCAAAATAAAATGTTTTGCACCACATTTGTTCATAGGGTTTAATTAAGGTCATTTTTAATAATTCCCAAATTGTAATTATTTGAAGCACTTAAACATTTCCAAAAATAATGAAATTAATCATGGAGGCTCCTAGTATGAAAATGAATCTACCCATAATTTTAGTTTGAATTTTTGGAAAGGTTTAGCTTGGTTTCAAAATAGGATTTGAATTTAACCAATTTTGGATTCTCAATTTCATTTCCTTGCTTGTTAATAATTTGCATTTACCAAATAATTATAATTGGATGATTGAACTTCCTGGACAATTTGGAAGTTCAAAATTAATTGTTTGCTAAGTTGAGCAATTGCATTTGGTTTGGATGCGTTTGGGAAGTTTGCCTCCCCATCGTAATTGCTTGCATATGTTGGTTGTTAGAAATAGCAAATTCATATGGACGCCATGATGCCAACAAGAATGCAAAAAGTGGAAAAAAAATCTTCGTATTTTTCATTACAAAGCTGTGGCTGTTACACGACCCGGCTTCAGGTGAGCTTGTCTCATCTTCAGGTGACGCCACTGAGCGCGAGAAGGAGTAGGATTTTTTTCTGGGGTGCTCTTCTGTATCTGCACTGCGGTAGTGGTAGTGTTGTATGTTGGAATAGAGCTTGTATCCTCTGTTTCTGAAATTTTCCTTATGTACTGAACTCAGTTGATGTATCAAACTTGCCTTCGCTGCTTATTTAGATCCAGATTTGCATTCCTAAGATTTTTCCTTAGCAGTCATAGATTTGTTCTTGCAGCAGAGAGAATTGCAGAGGCACTATCACACAGATAGCAGAACTTGCTACTCGGGGAAAATATCATTTTAGAAAGTAATGTTGTATTTTATGGCCCCAAAACTTGAAGCAGCATGGCACAATCATTTTAATCCTACCAGATAACAAGCATGCAACGGCTACTAAACACTCGACACAACACAAACACACGTACAAGCAAACATAGGAATCACAAACATTCTCACAAACTCTCATCTAACTGCTTACGAGCGCCACTCAGGCTAAACTAAACATATCTTACTCCGCTTGACGATCCTTCACAAACGGTGGAGTGCGGCCGAGCCGGAGAGTGGTGTCTACGTCTCCTTCTTCCGCAAGGTCGCAGGACACAGGAACACCTTCGAGGATCGGAACCTGCTCTGGGACTCGTTGGGATGGGCCGGGATCTAGAAGTGGAAGTCCGCTACTTCGAGATTCCCTATAGGTGAGGGCAGGTGGGTTCTTCCCTAGAGACAACTGCAGACGGGTAAAACCAAGATTTCTTCTTGTGGCCACGAGTTCCTCCATCAAGAGGTTGTTGAGGTTCGTCATTGCGATGGCGTAGGCAACTTGGTTGATTAGTGCTGGGTCGGACTCTTTCGATACGTCAGCTTGGACCATCTCTCCATGGGGCTGTGGTCTGGCCGGAATGTAGTAGAACTCTCGCGTTTCAGCCAGCAGGGGTTCGGAGGACCGAAGACGGACGAGGCATTCCCAGGCTGCTACCTGGATGGCTAGCCCCAGAGTAGGCATGCGGCCACCTTGAATCACGTAGGGCTGATTTGTGCCTCGGGGACACGGGCTGATCCTCACATCGGCCCGGAATTCATCCCCGGTATACATGAGTGAGCTCCAGAACACCACATACACGGGGCGAACGGAGCTACCAAGGATATGGTTGACAACTCTCCAAAGGATCAATCGAAAGCTCGAATGCTCCTCGGCGGTGGTTTCCAAGATGGCATTAGGGGTCACCATCGAATTTTTTTTTCTTGGGGTTCTAGATTTTTGGAGGGGATAAGGATGCGAGGTTCCTCTATGGGATTCTACTTCAAAAGAGTTGGGTTGCCAGGGAGAGCTGGCGAGGGTGGGTTATAAAGCAACTAGGACTGGGTCTCCAGTTCACTGGGTAAGGTCGGCTGCTTCTCATGGAAGAAACCATCTCGTCTTGTTGGGGAAATGAAATTGGGACAAGCCCTACTATACCAACTGTTGACCAACACCGGCCTTGCCGGTTAGGCCGAAATGGGTTAAATCCATCGGGTCATTGTCGGGCAAAAGTAAGGGTGGACTTTCCATGCTAGGGTAGTCTACAGCCAGCCTGGTGCTCTGATACCATGCTCTGTGGCACCCCCCTCTGACACATGTCGCCAGAGAGGCGGTCGCCCCGTGCGCCAGCCCAGGATATCCGGACGCACGTTATGACAATGCAACATAGCGGAAAATATCATTACACAATCAGGCCCAAAGGGCTACAAATGGTTTACAAGGCCATCAAGGCATGAAAAATTATCATGGCCAAGTATGGCATGGGACAGAGTTTAACTGGCAGCGGAAGACAAAGATTCGACAACGGCTTGGTGCGGCTCCATTCCACAGGCGTCTGGCTGGGCTACTGATCCTAGCACACTCTTTCTCCAACTCCTTGGTATGGTATTAGATAAATCCTCTCAACGTCTGGCCACATGAAAAGCCAGTCTGAGTACAATGACGTACTCGTAAGGAAAATAACCACAAGACATGAACAGTCAAGCAATCAGGCAACAAGTAACTAGCGACCGAAATAATCTAAACATGGCAAGGGTCTACTTACGACAGTCCAGCAGGATGACAACATGGCATCACAAAAAAACATGGCACAAGCAAACAACGGGAGTACCACCTGTACAAAGTCCAAGCCAGGTGGGGTTGGATCGTATACCGGCGATCACACAAAGAGCTTACCTGTGACGAATAACGGGTGTACCCGTTGGTACCAAGTAACCCAACAAATCATATTATCACAGCTAGGCTCACTGGCCTCTAGCCCCTCAAGGCTAATCTCATCTGTCACCACTGTTAGGCCCACTGGCCTTATCACATTTCCTTATCTCAAGTAACGTTCCCTGCATCATCTTATTGTTTATTAAGTGTGGTCAAGTCGTTCATAATTCTTTCAAACAAATCTTAAGTTTAACCCCCGGACACGACAAAGACACACAGTGTGACTAACACTGAACTGTTGTTCCATATCCCAGGAACGAGGCTAGCTAGCTAGGTTGAGTCTCTCGAGAGTTTGCTTTACCACCTATCAGAATGCACCCCACTCAGCCAACGCTCCAGGTTTCTCACGCCCAAAGTCGTACTAAGCAAAATACATTCTCGTGACGGTCCACTTGCTAAGACACTCTCCTGCACCACCCTATACGCATGGTACAACGGGCAAGTAAATCCGGCACATCCCCCGGCGCTACCGGGTGTGCCTAGCTCCGGACTCCCTGTCATAGTCGAACCCGTGCCTGTCGACTACTACCCTCGGACAGCACAACCGAACGACTGCGCCCAACGGATGGCACAAAAGGGGCTTCAACCTACTAGGTCACGGTTTCCATGGGACAACGGTGGTATCGCGTTCAAGGGTTTAGATTAGTGGCGCTATGGATAGACCTTATCGTTGTTTGGAGGGGGTGTTTCATTTAATCAAGTTTCATCATTCACATATCCAAGCAACAAAGGATTAGTCCAACACTACAACCACAATAACATAATAATATATCATCAAACAACAAAACATTAATAACACAATATTTCAAGCAATAGATAGTTTGCATCAACCGGGCGACTGTGGTGGAGATGCCTCCGGCCGGTACCAGCCTCAGGTTGATAAAAGAAAAATAAAACAATACAGTCAACCGGGCGACTGTGGCGGAGATGCCTCCGACCGGTGCCAGCCTCAGGTTGATAAAAGAAAAATGAAATGAAAGCAAAGCCACGATATCTCGTGACGCACAGTTCACAGGGATCAGCAATCAAATACACCTATGACATGGAAATGTGCAAAGAAACAAACATCGCTTGAGTATTCATATCAAGTGCTTAGCTTGCCTTCGACGATCGATGCCTTTTGGTTTTGATGGTCACGGACGCAACGGTTTAGGGTATCGGTTTGCCGGTACCGCGGGATACCTATACAAGCATACAAGCGTGCTGAGAATCTAAGCATTTCAAAAAAATACAAAACCTATACCACTGGACAGAACTTTTCAAACTAAGAATTTACAAATTTGAATCACCTCAAACGGAGCTACGGATCAAAAGATATGGCCCGGCGAAGTTTAACTATCTGCTGCCCACTCTGGAAAAAAAACAGAACGGGCCGAAACTGAACTGGACCGGACTGGTCGCGCACTCCAGAGAAATACGCTTCTTCTGCGGGAAAGCGGAGAAGCGCCGAGGGCGCCTCCACTTAAACGACGTGGCAGCTGGGCCAGGCTGGGCCCGCTTGTCGACGACTCCAGGGAGCCACGCTGGCTGTCTCCCCCTTGCGTTGAAGAGGCTCTGGAGAGAGCCCGATGCGGGCACCCCTGGGCTCGGCCGGCCGCCGGAGCTGGCCGCCACCGAGGGGGAGCCGAGGACGGCGGGGACGGGCCTGCGGCGGCACGCCGCGGTCGGGGGAGGGGCTAGGGAGCCGGGGAAGGGCGGAGGTTGCCACCGTGGTCGACGCACGCGTCGGCCATGGCGTGTCCACGGGAGGCGATGGTGCGGCCATGGGGTGGGCCGGGGACCTTGGCGTCGGCGGGGAGGGACCCGGGGAGGCGTGCCGCGGCCAGGGGAGGAGGAATCGGAAGCGGGGGTCGCCTCTCCCGAGCTTGCCCGAGCTTGCTGGTGCACGGCCACGGTGGCCGATTTTTTTTTGTGTGCTCTCCCTCACTCTTGAGAACCGAACGAGGAGGACAGGGGAGAGGGAAGGGAGAGGAGTGGCTAGGGTTTGTTCGGGGTTGCTCGGAGGTGGCGTTATATAGGCCAGAGGGAGGGGAGAGGTGGGTGGTGGCCGGTTTGGCCATTGATGGCCACCTAGGTCATCCATGACGTTCCCCTTCTACAGGGAGGAGATAAGGAGGAGGAGGGGATGAGGCTGCCGTGCTGGATGCACAGTGGAGCACGAGGCACACTGCAGCAGACGGATTAGGCACCGACCACGGCAGTAAGCGGGAATTAGGTCTTGCCAAAGCGCGCGTCCCGGACGTCCAGAGCGCGACACGGCGACATCGTCGCGTTCCCGACGACTCGGAGCCCCAAACTGAAAAAGGTTTGCACCACTGGGTTCACGAGGACAAGACCAAGACAACCAAACTGGCCACACTCAAAAATTCCACACTTCGCAATACAAGATTTTCAGAAAACCTAACGTACACCAGGTGCTCGATGAAATGATCAAGGCTTTGCACATCTCAGAAAAATCCCCAAAATTCACAGTAGGCTAGGATAGGTGTGTGCAGTATGTCTGTGAAGTTTCAGCTCAATTGGATACCTGAAGGTTGGTCAAATAATTTGGTGTCCGAAAATGCTCTAATGGCATGGGTATGCCAAATGCACTTCCTCAAATGGTCTTGATCTGATATTGGGGATGTTGGGTTGTGTATGGGATCTTGTCAACTTGGCAAAGTGGCAATGCCAAATGATTTTTGTAGCTAGGGGTTGCTTTGGAAATCTCAATTAGGCATAAAAAGGGCATTACAAAGGAAGTACCTCAAATATTGCTCAAATGAGGTTGGACCAATGGAGTGAAATGTTCAGGAGGTCAAATCATGCACCTCACCAAAATTTCAGAATTTTTGGATGAGTGGAAGGTGTCCAGATAATTTTTGGATTGGAATTGGCATAATAGGAAATATGAATAAACTTGGAATTATTGCATGGGACTATGAAATGTTTTTCCATGGGACTGAGGTATATGCATGAGGGAACCATATGGTATTCTTGGTGGAATTTATTTCAAGGTACAATTGTGCTGGTGGCTTTTGGTGGGATGGACATGAGGGGTTTTGGAAACTCCAAGTGGGACCAATGTTTGACCGACAAAACAATGGTATGAAGTTATGGTGGGGTCGACAAAGATCGGGGATTTGTTGGGAAAATTTCTAAGAGAGCGAAACCAAAGTCGAGTCAAAGACCGTCTGGTTCAAAGAAAACATTTTGAAAGTAGAAAAAGTTTTCCAGGTGTGGGAAAACACCGCTAAAATTAGGGACGAATTTCTAGGGTGTTACACAAACTTTCAGGGTGAAAACCCAGGGGTCTGGTCTTAATTGGTTGTGTCTAGCAATGACCTTGTTGAAGGCATTGCTTTTGCGAGTGTGGATTTTCTTCAGCGGCGACGGCGCTTTAGCACTTTTCCCTTCTTGGAGGCGCCATTTTTGGAGAAGTTGTACTTCCGGTGCTGTTTTTGGTGGTGTTAGGCCTGCTGCTACAATGAATAGATCACTGTAGCGGGACTTTTCTTTTTTATGTAATTCTTCTTTTTATTGTGGGTTGTGTGCATCCGTGTTATCGCTAGGACAATGCGTTGTTGCAGAGGCTAGGTGTAATTGGTATCTTCGCGATATTTATATACACTCTTTATCTAAAAAAAATACTAATTGACGAGACATATTTGAGTCATGTTATGTCTACCTATTTCATCCTATGGGTGTGCTGGTGCATAGGGTGGAGTAGCTGCTCCATGGAGCTAAACATCCACTCTCGATAAGTAATTTCTAGACATGTGAACTTTCACTGGTCTAGGTCTTTCAAAGGTTTGTATGGTATAAATTGGAGGATTTTATTTTGAAAATATAGCTGTTTGATTTACTTCATATTTGCTTATTGTCAACATGAACATAATATGTGGATACCTGGGAAATGCAAAGGTGAGCATGGGGTATTTGCACCCGGCTCGGAAATGCATTTTCGCAATGTCCAAAAATTCCGAAAAAAATATGCAAGCGTATATGTTGTAGTTTCTAGTGTGCGCCAAAAGTTTCGTCCAAAAACGTCTTTTTACTTGACCTGTGTGAAAAAGACAAAAATCTGTCATATGTATGTCCTATGTCAGTCACAAAAATTTCTCTTTTTTGTGGAGGATAACTAAAATGTAAACTTTTCATGAAACTTTGTGTCGTGTACATGTTATGAGAGATGTATTGTGTACTTTTTTCCAGATTTTTTTGACATATTTTAAAAGTATTTTAAATGTTTTTTCTAAAAGAGGGTGCAAATGCACTCATGTTCTCTCTATTCACTCTCGTAGATACCTGTCAATTAATAATCTTCGCTACGTACATGAATTGCAAGAGAAATGTTTCCTAGGTTCTCAGATTGCAATAATGCATCAAAAGTACCTTCTGTCCGAGTTCATCACGGTGACTCGCTTGTTATTTGGGTCGCAGTCTAGCAGTTCGCTCTCGTTCCTAGGGCCTGTTTGAATGAGGGGCACCTTTTTGATCTTTTCGTTATTTTAATTCAAATTGGTGTGCATTTCAAAACTTAACAAAAGCATTACTCCATATCTGAAGTTGCTTTTGATGTAGACTTCTAAATTACAATAGGCATACTTGGTTTTGTGCAGTGTCCTCCCTGGCGATGATTGGTTCATGGAGGTCGTTCAAGAGGTTGTGGGCATGATCAGTGGAAAGGGTAGAGCTGCCAATGGGGACAGGGAGATTAACTGCCTGACTGCCTCAGTTTCAGCTCACTCGATGTCTTCGTTCAGATCCCATGGCAGCTCTTAGTTTGCAGGCCAGTACGTATTTTTTGTAGGCATGAGCTATCACCGTATCATTCTTTTCATCAGGCTTTATGAAGAGTGTATAAGTTCTGGGCGTGTCATCCCTTGTCAAGACCGAGTCATTTTGCTGTAATGTGTAAGGCGTCAATAATTTAAGAAAGTATCATTTTCCAATGGAGCGAAAAAGATTGAGATAAAGCGGTATGCACACTTCGACGCAGACGTGAGCCTGTCGAGTGTTAAATCGAGCGGCGGACGGCGGGACTCAATCGACGAGCCGTGTCGGCAGCGAGCAGCCGAAGCACAGGGACGGGCGCTGGCACCACCGTAGTCCAATCAATCTCGCTCCAAGTTTAGATCCGACGGTTCCTGTGTCTTGAAGGATCAACCATCACCATCACTGATTTCTAATTTAATAGTAAAAAAAAATTTGAGATCATAACAACCTCAGGACCAAAGGCCTCACCACGCCATACCACAGTCGATCTAATTACTTTATGAACCATTCTTATGTACAATCATGGCCTTATATTCTCATAGTTGCAGTCCATAAATACAGAAGATTTACCACTCGTCTGAAACTGCATAAGCATGTCATAAGAGTATCTCACGGGGGTCGTAAAAGGGGCTGTAAAGCTCCTTTAGGGCGCCGGACAGAAAAACAGGCCACACCGGGGGGTCGCAAAGTCTTTGTCCGGTCCAAATTTTGTCCGGCACCACAAACAGAGCCTCCAACTTTGGGGGTTGCCTTCGCGGTGCCGGACACTGTCCGGCCCGAGCCTCCGACAGATATGGCCCGCCCGTCATACACACGAAGCGAATGGCGCAAAAATTCCCCTACATTGTCGCGCCGGCCGCCAAAACCTCCTCTCTATTGCCGCGCCGGCCGTCAAATCTTCCCTCCATTCTCACAAACCCCTCCCCTTCTACTGCCTCGCCGCCGCCGCCGCCCACCTCTTCACCTTGCTCGTCGCCGCCGCCGGTGAGATCGTCGCCTACAACCTCTTGTCGGCTCCGATGGCGCCGGTGGGTCTGAGAAAGCCCACCCAAAGCAAATCCGCCAAGGCAAAGGGGTCGACGAGGGCCGTGGTGATGAATTCGCCGGCGATGAAGGCGGAAGACCTGGAGTTGCCGTTCAACGAGGATGAGTTGCGGTCGGCGGCCGCCGCTTTACGAGCAGGCCGGCGACTGATGGGGTCGCAGCATGGAAAACAAAAATTTTCTACGCGGCAAAGCGGAATAAACCCCAAGGATCTAGATCTACGAGATGAAGATAGCGAAGATGAGATCCAATCTCTTACCCTTGAAGATCAACAAACGCGTTTTGTCGGTGCAGGGGTTGGCTAGTCGATCCCCGCAACTAGACTCGTCTAGTCGCGAGGAGATGTATTATCCTCGAGATCCAATCCGGTGAAGTGCAGCAACGGGCAGCACCTCTGCGGCGTCCACACGTACAGCTCGATGAAGACGTCGACTCCTTGATCCCGCAAGCGAGACGACGTGGCCTTGATGATCTCAGCAGCACGACGGTAGTGCCGGTGATGATGACGATCTCCGCGAGCAGGGCTTCGCCAAGCCAAGCAAGAGGAGAGGGAGAGGACAAGGCGGCGCAGCAGCCCTAGGGCATAGGGGTGGTGCGGCTATGGTGGAGAGGTGGATGTGCGGCAGCCCTTCGGGGAGAGGGGGTGGCGCACTAGGGCTAGATGGGAGAGAGGGGGGTGCGGCTAGGGGGGTGGTGCGGCAGCCTCCAAAGGTTGTGGTGCGCCCCCCCTACCCCTCCTTATATAGGTGGCGGCTAGGGCAAGGGCAGGGCCGGCCGGCCCCCCCTTTGTCTTGCCCCCCAAGTTGGAGTCCAACAAGGACTCCTCCTTGGGCCCCTTTCCTAAAGGGGTGAGAGCCCACCTCCTAGTCCAACTAGGAGTGGGACTCCCCCTCCTTGTGCCGCACCACCCATATGGGCTTAGGTGGTGCGCACCACCTAGGTGGTGGCAGCACCCTTTGCACCATGTGGGCCCCATACAAAATATGGTCCCACTTCTAGACCCTTCTAAAACACTCCGGAACCTACCGGTACCCTTTAAATAATTTCCGGAACTTTTCCGAAACCTCCGGAAACCACTTTCCATATATGAATCTTATTCTCCAGACTCCTCCGGAACTCCTCGTGATGTCCGGGATCCCATCCGAGACTCCGAATCACCATTCGTTCACTTCATCATTTAATTCATCGCAAAACCTAATTTCATCGGAACGTTAAGTGTGTGACCCTACGGGTTCGAGAATGCATAGACATGATCATATCAATAATTAATAGCGGGACCGGGATGCCCATATTAATTCCTATACACTCAACGAAAACCTTTTCTCGATTGAACCACGATGCCGGAGATTCAATTAATCTCATATACGATTCCCTTTGTCTCACGATATTTTACTTGCCCGAGATATAATCGTTGACATCCCCATGTCTTTATGTCCTTTGCAAAATTGTAACTGTCATCTAATTTGACATTACTTTATCATCACATGATAAACTTCCTATCATCCCATGATAAAACCATTATCATATAATGCATATAATATGTTTGGTTATAGAGTGAGATAATCATATCCTTTCATGCCATATGTATGATTAGTCAAAAGGGCTTTCTCATAACACATGCATCTGGAACTCACTCAATCTTGAAACAACTTTCTCAAACCAAAATATTATATCTTATTCCAATCCTTGAATTAATCATATACTCCTATATGTTGTTGACTTAACAAATCAACAGTGAGCCTTGTCACTTTGATATTTCCGATCATGCTTTCGTTGTGCTATTCCGATATTAAGAGATCCCTAATTTAGTCTGGCTTTATGACTTCAACCAAGTCCACCATCTTCTAAATTTATCTCAATCTCATGAAAAATGACTCCTCATTCAACATGTTCTTACAATTAAGAACTTGGGTCACATATCGTCATATACAAAACATATGGTTCTTATATGTTGAGATCTATGAACAATTCATATTGAATTTCAACATATCCTCTAACCATCAATTTTGTACTGAGTTCTCCAACACAATGCTTCACCTATATATCACAATGAGATGAACCATTCTTCTCTTGTTTCAGTTTGAACTCCTTCAAAAATATTTAGGTTAAACATCTGACTTTAATGTTTATCAAACTTATCTATCCTCCATAGATACATTCATCTACATGAATATTTGACGTTCAAACTAACTTCATAAGTTATGCATTGGTCCATGACAACATTTACAACATTTATGAAATCTCCATTTCACTCAAAAACACTATGTTGTAAACTCCCACTCAAATATACCTCATACACATATTAAATTGTGAAGCCACTTTGACTCCCACTCAGAAATATGTTATCTTTATATTTGACCATGATTAACTAGCTCCCACTCAAACATATGTCACCACATATTTTGATTATGGAAATTAATTTCTGCTCTAACTTAATATATGTCACCACATATCTTAATTAGATCTCACTCAGTTTCTTATGCACTTTCTCGACACTTTGGACTCCTCCAAAACTCTTAACTCTTAAGATTCGAGAACTCATATACGAAACACCAGCACTTTGCCAGCTCTAAGTTTTATTTATTCCACGCAAACTCTTTTGCCAAATAAATATGTGAAACATTCTTTTCACAAAATCAAGTAACGATTACTTTATGATTTAAACTTAAAGTAGAATGACTCTTAGTCACTTTCGTATTTAAAGTTTCTATTTCTTCTTTTGTAGTTTTGTAGGTATGTCTTGTTTCTCAAAAACACGACAAGTAAATCATGAATATTATTTTGCAACTTTTGACAAAATTCATATTCTTGACACCTACATCTCTTTAGACAAGCTAAACCAAAATTCAATGATCACCATCATCAAAAACTTTTTATGTGTCAAGTCTTATCCAACATAGCACTTTACAAATGTGCCACTTGATACATAAACATGCAAGGTTTAATCTTTCTAAATTTATTCCAACAATTCCTTTTATCCATGAAACCATTTCACGATAAAACCACTAAAATACACAACATAACCAAACACATTGGTTTGTCCCTTTTAGTCTCACATTGTGGAATCTCTATTCATAATCTCATATGAACATTCTACAAAACTTTATTTGCTTTGGTTTTAATTATCTCATAATTATTGAAACCACTATTTCACATAACTCATATGCGAAACGCAAATCATTAAATAGATCCTCTATTTAAAACAGGAGTGTTATCAAAATAAATCTAAATGATACTAATGAAACCTTAAAACCTAAGACCCTTCTTTATGACCACATAATATCAAATATAATGTGACTACAATACTTTAGGTTTATCAAAACACTTTTGAACAATCTCTAAAACATTGTAATTTGTGATAACACTTGTCACAAGTCACCATACTAAACAATAACTCAAATATTTTGTCTCTTTTGATCAAATCGAAAAGACTCAATTGTCTTGTTAACTTAATATCCTCTACTTCCAAAATCTCATCATGAAATGAATAAATACTCCTATTCACTCATCCATGATAAAACAATGATGTCTTTTATTTACTGAAAAATACAACCAACACTTGTGTTTATTTTCAGCAACTCATGGCATTTTCAGAAAATGGCATTTTTAATCATACTACTTAGTGATGCGCATCAACATGCTTTTCAGCACTAACAGTACAATTAAAACAATTCTCATCATTAAGTATTGGATATTTTAGCATGTCTTTATTTTATAAGTGTTTAACTAATTATCGTTTAAATCTAGCAAAGGACAATAATCTCATAATCGAAACGTGATCTCCAAAAAGGATTACTCATGAAAATAGAACAACCACTTGTCTTTAACATGAATGACCGTCTCACAAACCGAGACACACTAATTTAAGATCACACTTAATTCGATTACAAAACTCATTCAAATCCTCTAATTTAAAACGATAAATGTAGAAGTAGAACATCGCCAGCATCAACTCCTTGATTGCCATCTTCCCGCGAGATCCACTCAGTCCCTCCATGCACTTCTCAAACGGCAGGCCCTGTTTTCATAAAACAGCACAAGTATCAAATACTTAGCTCACCATAAGTGTAAATGGGACATTTAAACATTTATAACTAGTATATCAAAATATACCTTCTGCGTTGACTACTTCTCCTGCTATGGGTTCCACTTTAACTTGACGCAGCTGGGAAATAAACTCACAGAAAGTGATCGAATCCCTTCCCATGATATAGTTCCTCACATAGTCCTTATAGCTGGGGGGAAGCGAGCGCAGCACCCCATCTATTGCCATCTCGTCAGTCATTTCATGGTTCCAAACATCCACCATAGTATAATACAGCCGGTGCATCTTACTTAGGTGCTGTTCCAAGCAAGTGTTTTCTTCCATCTTAGTTGAAAGAAATTCATCCAGGCATTCAAACCTTGCAACTCTAACTTGTGCTATGAACCTTTGTTTCAGCTCATCGACAATCTCCATTGCGCTCAAGTTTCCAAATTGCCTACCAAGGTTAGAATCCATGAAGGTGCATATCAGCCACTCGACTCTCAAGTAGGTGGTCTTTTGATCGTACCACTCCATATACCCTTCGTAGTCAACAGTAACATCAGGGCGTTTTTCTAAAGCTTCATCTATCACGTAGAGCTCATCATTGGCGAAAAGGGCTTCTCTCAGACGCATGTACCATTCAGCAAAGTTTGACCCATCGAGACGCAGCTCCTCAGCTAGAAACATACTACTGTAGTCTCCCATGATCTACAAGGATTTTGCAAAGACATCTTTAGGACACTTGTTTATGATAATTTCAGTTCGATTTAATCAAATTAACGAACTCCCACTAAACTCAACATCTCTCCGGTTGATTAGTGACACACGATCCAAATCCACTACACCACCACCGATCATCACGTGAGATGATGTAGTTTCAATGGTGAACAACTCAGTGTTGATCATATCATTCATATGACTCGTGTTTAACCTTTCGGTTCCGTGTTCCCGAGGCCATGTCTGTACATGCTAGGCTCGTCAAGACAACCGTAGTATTTCCGCATGTGCAAACTGGCTTGCACCCGTTGTATGTGAACGTTGAATCTATCACACCCGATCATCACGTGATGCTTCGAAACGACGAACTTTCGCAACGGCGCATACTAGGGGAGAACACTTAATTATCTTGATATTAACATGAGAGATCACCTTATCATGCTACCGTCGCGATCACATCTAAGCATAACAATAAGGTGCATAAAAGGGATTAACATCACATGCAATTCATAATTGTGATATGATATGGCCTTTCTTCATATGCTCTTAGATCTCCATCTTCAAAGCACCGGCAAGATCTCCATCTCCGGCATGATCTCCATCATCTTGGCGCCATCACCATGGTTGTCCACCAACTATTGCAACTACAACTAATGCTACTCTTAGCAATAAAGTAAAGCAAATACATGGTGATTTCATTGACACGCAGGTCACATAAAATAATAGACAACCATATGGCTCCTGCCGGTTGCCGTACTCGTCGACATGCAAGTCGCGAAAATATTACAAACATGATCATTGCATACATTATCACAAATCACATTGGCCATATCACATCACTTGACCCCCTCTGCAAAAACAAGTTAGACGCCTCTACTTTGTTTATGCAAATTTTACGTGGCTTGGGTCAACGAGATAGAACCGTTCTAATCTACGCAAAAACCACAACGGTGATATAATAGTTGCTTATTTACTCATCCTTTTGAAAGGCCTTCCATTGAAAATTGCATCCTCACTAAAGTAAGAGAAACAGACACCCGCCAGCCACTTATGCAAAACAAGTTGCATGTCAGTCGTGGAACCGGTCTCTCGTGCGTGGACGAGTAAGGTTGGTCCGGGCCGCTTCAATCTCACAATACCGCAAAGATGCAAAGTGCACGCGAGAAGGTAGCAACATAAAATATCAACGCCCACAACTCCTTGTGTTCTAATCGCATCAACACCTACGAATAGATCTAGGCTCTGATACCACTGATGGGGTCGCAGCATGGAAAACAAAAATTTTCTACGCGGCAAAGCGGAATAAACCCCAAGGATCTAGATCTACGAGATGAAGATAGCGAAGATGAGATCCAATCTCTTACCCTTGAAGATCAACAAACGCGTTTTGTCGGTGCAGGGGTTGGCTAGTCGATCCCCGCAACTAGACTCGTCTAGTCGCGAGGAGATGTATTATCCTCGAGATCCAATCCAGTGAAGTGCAGCAACGGGCAGCACCTCCGCGGCGTCCACACGTACAGCTCGATGAAGACGTCGACTCCTTGATCCCGCAAGCGAGACGACGTGGCCTTGATGATCTCAGCAGCACGACAGTAGTGCCGGTGATGATGACGATCTCCGCGAGCAGGGCTTCGCCAAGCCAAGCAAGAGGAGAGGGAGAGGACAAGGCAGCGCAGCAGCCCTAGGGCATAGGGGTGGTGCGGCTATGGTGGAGAGGTGGATGTGCGGCAGCCCTTCGGGGAGAGGGGGTGGCGCACTAGGGCTAGATGGGAGAGAGGGGGGTGCGGCTAGGGGGGTGGTGCGGCAGCCTCCAAAGGTTGTGGTGCGCCCCCCCCCTACCCCTCCTTATATAGGTGGCGGCTAGGGCAAGGGCAGGGCCGGCCGGCCCCCCCTTTTGTCTTGCCCCCCAAGTTGGAGTCCAACAAGGACTCCTCCTTGGGCCCCTTTCCTAAAGGGGTGAGAGCCCACCTCCTAGTCCAACTAGGAGTGGGACTCCCCCTCCTTGTGCCGCACCACCCATATGGGCTTAGGTGGTGCGCACCACCTAGGTGGTGGCAGCACCCCTTTGCACCATGTGGGCCCCATACAAAATATGGTCCCACTTCTAGACCCTTCTAGAACACTCCGGAACCTTCCGGTACCCTTTAAATAATTTCCGGAACTTTTCCGAAACCTCCGGAAACCACTTTCCATATATGAATCTTATTCTCCGGACTCCTCCGGAACTCCTCGTGATGTCCGGGATCCCATCCGAGACTCTGAATCACCATTCGTTCACTTCATCATTTAATTCATCGCAAAACCTAATTTCATCGGAACGTTAAGTGTGTGACCCTACGGGTTCGAGAATGCATAGACATGATCATATCAATAATTAATAGCGGGACCGGGATGCCCATATTAATTCCTATACACTCAACGAAACCTTTTCTCGATTGAACCACGATGCCGGAGATTCAATTAATCTCATATACGATTCCCTTTGTCTCACGATATTTTACTTGCCCGAGATATAATCGTTGACATCCCCATGTCTAGTTTAATCTCGTTACCGGCAAGTTCTCTTTACTCGTTCATAATATAGGATCCCGGTGATTACAACCTAATCACATGTCTGCAGACTCTTGATGCTATATTACCGAGAAGGCCTGGAGATATCTTCTCCGTCACATGGAGGGACAAATTCCACTCTCGATTCATATCACCCAACAACCCACCATCGGAGATACCTGAAAGCCACCTTTATAATCACCCAGTTACGAAGTGACGTTTGATGTCCACAAAGTATTCCTCCGGTGAACGGGAGTGATATAATCTCATGGTCTAAGGAAACTATATTTGGCATATTAAAAGTGTTGACAACAAAACTTTTGTGACACGATTAATTGCAACTCTTTATTTGGGTCATGTCCATCACACCATTACTCCTAATGATATGACTTCGTTATCAAGTGACTATAACAAGTCCATAGTTAGGAAACTCTAACTATCTCTTGATCAACGAACTAGTCCTGTAGAGGCTTACTAGGGACTCCGGGTGTTTATATTCCACACATGTATTATGTTTCCATTTAATACAATTATAGCATGGATAATAAACTATTATCATAAACTTGAATATGCTTAATAAACCATTTTATTATTGCCTCTAGGGCATATTCCCAACAGCGACTGCGCGCGAAATTGAGGCTAGCGGAAGCGGAGCTCCTCTCCGGCCAATCTGTAGGCGGCCCGAGCCAAACGAGCTCGTCGGCTCGCCCTCCTCGTCGATCGTCGCCGTCTTCCCCGAACTATTTCAACGATCCATCGTTGTCGGCGTTCCACCCATCGCGCTTCTCCAGTTCGTCGGACGAGGGGGTCGAGAGCTGAGGCATCGACCTCAACCAGGACGCCCACTTCAGCAAATCGCTTGCGCTTCGTCGATCTGCAGGCACCGTGCCCGTAGAGCCGACGCAGCTGTTCGGTGATAACGAAACAGACGCCGCGTATGTGCTCGGCGGAATGACGGCTGGCGAGGTACATTTTGATCATTTCTGTGTGGCCGGCATTTTGAATTGTGCATTTAATGATGTCGCCGGCATTTTGAATTGTGCATTTAATGATCTTGCCGCTAGTTCGAATTGAATTGTGCATTTAATATTGATGAATTAGGATGCCATGAACAATATTATCCGTGGCGAGGACGATTACGAACACCGTCGAGAGGATGAGGACGAGGAGGAGGAGGAGGAGGAGTGCGGGGAGGAGGAGGAGAGCCAGGTTGTGCACGATATTGAAACCAGCGACCATATGAAGTTGCCGAAGGGGAATAGAGGCAGGACATGGAGGCCAAAGGAGGATGTGGCATTGTGTGTGGCATGGATGGGGGTGAGCCAAGACTCCATCATCGGCGCACAACACAATAGTACTTCGTATTGGACCCGAATTTACAAAGACTTCCTCGAGAGGACGGCGTACCAGCCACTGAATGTGCCTCCACATCGCAAGTCCAACGCAATAGAGAAGCGGTGGGGGTCCATACGAGAGGCCATCAACAAGTTTCATGGATGTTATGATCAAGTGAGAACAAGAAACGAGAGCGGCACCAACCAAGTCGACGTCGTAAGATGCTAAACCTAACCTCTCCTCTATTTGGCATGCATCAAAGTTTATATTGTTCATCTAACATGACTCTTTTAATTTAATTGAAGGAAACTATGGAGATGTATCAAGAGTTGAACAAGAACAAGTGAAAGAACATCTCTTAGTTTTGGTGATTTAATGACAACACACTTTGTGGGCTAATCATCTCTTTTAGGTTGTTGGATTTCAGGTTCAGATGGTGATTAAACCAAGTTGGTGAAAAGATCGAAGACGGAGGTGTGCAACGAAGTTGTCGGGCTTTTCTGCCAAATAGGCTCAAAAATTTCGGTGCTCCTGGCCGGAAGTTCCGGCCTTAGGGAAACGGGGCTAAGTCCTTTTTGGCGTACCCCGTGGTAGGGGTACCGGAACTTTGGTCCGGAAGATCACCCGGATATTTCCGGGGGTTCGGAAGTTCCGGCTTGGTGGCCGGAACTTCCGGCCCTGGAAAAAATCCGGGCAAGCAAATGACT
>QRDG01000610.1:0-154508 GCA_012064385.1 Puccinellia tenuiflora | reverse complement strand
TATTACAGTGTACCGGGGGGTCACGGGCCGTGTAAATCATCACCGGAGCCAAAAACCGTGTGCCATAGCCCATGAAAACGGCCATAAATGACAAAACTCACGAGTTTTGTTGACTTCCAAATTACCGTGTACCGGGGTCACGGGCCGTTAAATCGTCCCCGAAGCCAAAAACCGTGTGCTATAGCCCAGGAAAACGGCCAGAAATGACAAAACTCACGAGTTTTGTTGACTTCCAAATTACCGTGTACCGGGGGTCACGGGCCGTTAAATCGTCCCCGGAGCCAAAAACCGTGTGCTATAGCCCACGAAAACGGACAGAAATGACAAGACTCACGAGTTTTGTTGACTTCCAAATTACCGTGTACCGGGGGTCACGGGCCGTTAAATTGTCCACGGAGCCAAAAACCGTGTGCTATAGCCCACGAAAATGGCCAGAAATAACAAAATTCATGAGTTTTGTCGACTTCCAAATTACCGTGTACTGGGGGTCGCCGGCCGTTGAAATTGTCCCCGGAGAAAAAACCATGTGCTATAGCCCACGAAAACGGCCAGAAATGACAAAACTCACGAGTTTTGTTGACTTCCAAATTACCGTGTACCGGGGGTCACGGGCCGTTAAATCGTCCCCGGAGCCAAAAACCGTGTGCTATAGCCCACGAAAACTGGCCAGAAATGACAAAATTCACGAGTTTTGTCGACTTCCAAATTACCGTGTACTGGGGGTCGCGGGCCGTTGAAATTGTCCCCGGAGCCAAAAATCGTGTGCTATAGCCCATGAAACGGCCAGAAGTGACAAAATTCACGAGTTTTGTCGACTTCCAAATTACAGTGTACCGGGGGTCACGGGCCGTGTAAATCATCACCAGAGCCAAAAACCGTGTGCCATAGCCCGTGAAAACGGCCAGAAATGACAAAACTCACGAGTTTTGTTGACTTCCAAATTACCGTGTACCGGGGGTCACGGGCCGTTAAATCGTCCCCGGAGCCAAAAACTGTGTGCTATAGCCCACTAAAACGGCCAGAAATGACAAAATTCACGAGTTTTGTCGACTTCCAAATTACCGTGTACTGGGGGTCGCGGGCTGTTGAAATTGTCCCCGGAGCCAAAAATCGTGTGCTATAGCCCATGAAAACGGCCAGAAGTGACAAAATTCACGAGTTTTGTCGACTTCCAAATTACAGTGTACCGGGGGTCACGGGCCGTGTAAATCATCACCGGAGCCAAAAACCGTGTGCCATAGCCCATGAAAACGGCCAGAAATGACAAAACTCACGAGTTTTGTTGACTTCCAAATTACCGTGTACCGGGGGTCACGGGCCGTTAAATCGTCCCCGGAGCCAAAAACCGTGTGCTATAGCCCAGGAAAATGGCCAGAAATGACAAAACTCACGAGTTTTGTTGACTTCCAAATTACCGTGTACCGGGGGTCACGGGCCGTTAAATCGTCCCCAGAGCCAAAAACCGTGTGCTATAGCCGACGAAAACGGCCAGAAATGACAAAACTCACGAGTTTTGTTGACTTCCAAAATTACAGTGTACCGGGGGTCACGGGCCGTTAAATCGTCCCCGGAGCCAAAAACCGTGTGCTATAGCCCACGAAAACGGCCAGAAATGACAAAACTCACGAGTTTTGTTGACTTCCAAATTACCGTGTACCGGGGGTCACGGGCCGTTAAATCGTCCCCGGAGCCAAAAACCGTGTGCTATAGCCCAGGAAAACGGCCAGAAATGACAAAACTCACGAGTTTTGTTGACTTCCAAATTACCGTGTACCGGGGGTCACGGGCCGTTAAATCGTCCCCGGAGCCAAAAACCGTGTGCTATAGCCCACGAAAACGGCCAGAAATGACAAAATTCACGAGTTTTGTCGACTTCCAAATTACCGTGTACTGGGGGTCGCGGGCCGTTGAAATTGTCCCCGGAGCCAAAAATCGTGTGCTATAGCCCATGAAAACGGCCAGAAGTGACAAAATTCACGAGTTTTGTCGACTTCCAAATTACCGTGTACCGGGGGTCACGGGCCGTGTAAATCATCACCGGAGCCAAAAACCGTGTGCCATAGCCCATGAAAACGGCCAGAAATGACAAAACTCACGAGTTTTGTTGACTTCCAAATTACCGTGTACCGGGGGTCACGGGCCGTTAAATCGTCCCCGGAGCCAAAAACCGTGTGCTATAGCCCAGGAAAACGGCCAGAAATGACAAAACTCACGAGTTTTGTTGACTTCCAAATTACCGTGTACCGGGGGTCACGGGCCGTTAAATCGTCCCCGGAGCCAAAAACCGTGTGCTATAGCCCACGAAAACGGCCAGAAATGACAAAACTCACGAGTTTTGTCGACTTCCAAATTACCGTGTACTGGGGTCACCGGCCGTTCAAATCGTCCCCGGAGCCAAAAACCGAGTGCTATAGCCCACGAAAACGGCCAGAATGACAAAATTCACGAGTTTTGTTGACTTCCAAATTACCGTGTACCGGGGGTCACGGGCCGTTAAATTGTCCCCGGAGCCAAAAACCGTGTGCTATAGCCCACGAAAATGGCCAGAAATGACAAAATTCATGAGTTTTGTCGACTTCCAAATTACCGTGTACTGGGGGTCACGGGCCGTTGAAATCGTCCCCGGAGCAAAAACCAGTGTGCTATAGCCCACGAAAACGGCCAGAAATGACAAAATTCACGAGTTTTGTTGACTTCCAAATTACCGTGTACCGGGGGTCACGGGCCGTTAAATCGTCCCCGGAGCCAAAAACCGTGTGCTATAGCCCACGAAAACGGCCAGAAATGACAAAATTCACTGAGTTTTGTCGACTTCCAAATTACCGTGTACTGGGGGTCGCGGGCCGTTGAAATTGTCCCCGGAGCCAAAAATCGTGTGCTATAGCCCATGAAAACGGCCAGAAGTGACAAAATTCACGAGTTTTGTCGACTTCCAAATTACAGTGTACCGGGGGTCACGGGCCGTGTAAATCATCACCGGAGCCAAAAACCGTGTGCCATAGCCCATGAAAACGGCCAGAAATGACAAAACTCACGAGTTTTGTTGACTTCCAAATTACCGTGTACCGGGGGTCACGGGCCGTTAAATCGTCCCCGGAGCCAAAAACCGTGTGCTATAGCCCAGGAAAACGGCCAGAAATGACAAAACTCACGAGTTTTGTTGACTTCCAAATTACCGTGTACCGGGGGTCACGGGCCGTTAAATCGTCCCCGGAGCTAAAAACCGTGTGCTATAGCCCACGAAAACGGCCAGAAATGACAAAATTCACGAGTTTTGTCGACTTCCAAATTACCGTGTACTGGGGGTCGCGGCCGTTGAAATTGTCCCCGGAGCCAAAAATCGTGTGCTATAGCCCATGAAAACGGCCAGAAGTGACAAAATTCACGAGTTTTGTCGACTTCCAAATTACAGTGTACCGGGGGTCACGGGCCGTGTAAATCATCACCGGAGCCAAAAACCGTGTGCCATAGCCCATGAAAACGGCCAGAAATGACAAAACTCACGAGTTTTGTTGACTTCCAAATTACCGTGTACCGGGGGTCACGGGCCGTTAAATCGTCCCCGGAGCCAAAAAACCGTGTGCTATAGC
The DNA here is from genome assembly GCA_012064385.1 of Puccinellia tenuiflora. NCBI lineage: Eukaryota > Viridiplantae > Streptophyta > Magnoliopsida > Poales > Poaceae > Puccinellia > Puccinellia tenuiflora. Next base: position 150,918 of record QRDG01000610.1, on the reverse strand, counting down.
CCACGAAAACGGCCAGAAATGACAAAACTCACGAGTTTTGTTGACATCCAAATTACCGTGTACTGGGGGTCACCGGCCGTTCAAATCGTCCCCGGAGCCAAAAACCGAGTGCTATAGCCCACGAAACGGCCAGAATGACAAAATTCACGAGTTTTGTTGACTTCCAAATTACCGTGTACCGGGGTCACGGGCCGTTAAATTGTCCCCGGAGCCAAAAACCGTGTGCTATAGCCCACGAAAATGGCCAGAAATGACAAAATTCATGAGTTTTGTCGACTTCCAAATTACCGTGTACTGGGGGTCGCGGGCCGTTGAAATTGTCCCCGGAGAAAAAACCATGTGCTATGGCCCACGAAAACGGCCAGAAATGACAAAACTCACGAGTTTTGTTGACTTCCAAATTACCGTGTACCGGGGGTCACGGGCCGTTAAATCGTCCCCGGAGCCAAAAACCGTGTGCTATAGCCCACGAAACGGCCAGAAATGACAAAATTCATGAGTTTTGTCGACTTCCAAATTACCGTGTACTGGGGGTCGCGGGCCGTTGAAATTGTCCCCGGAGCCAAAAATCGTGTGCTATAGCCCATGAAAACGGCCAGAAGTGACAAAATTCACGAGTTTTGTCGACTTCCAAATTACAGTGTACCGGGGGTCACGGGCCGTGTAAATCATCACCGGAGCCAAAAACCGTGTGCCATAGCCCATGAAAACGGCCAGAAATGACAAAACTCACGAGTTTTGTTGACTTCCAAATTACCGTGTACCGGGGGTCACGGGCCGTTAAATCGTCCCCGGAGCCAAAAACCGTGTGCTATAGCCCAGGAAAACGGCCAGAAATGACAAAACTCACGAGTTTTGTTGACTTCCAAATTACCGTGTACCGGGGGTCACGGGCCGTTAAATCGTCCCCGGAGCCAAAAACCGTGTGCTATAGCCCAGGAAAACGGCCAGAAATGACAAAACTCACGAGTTTTGTTGACTTCCAAATTACCGTGTACTGGGGGTCACCGGCGTTCAAATCGTCCCCGGAGCCAAAAACCGAGTGCTATAGCCCACGAAAACGGCCAGAATGACAAAATTCACGAGTTTTGTTGACTTCCAAATTACCGTGTACCGGGGGTCACGGGCCGTTAAATTGTCCCCGGAGCCAAAAACCGTGTGCTATAGCCCACGAAAATGGCCAGAAATGACAAAATTCATGAGTTTTGTCGACTTCCAAATTACCGTGTACTGGGGGTCGCGGGCCGTTGAAATTGTCCCCGGAGAAAAACCATGTGCTATAGCCCACGAAAACGGCCAGAAATGACAAAACTCACGAGTTTTGTTGACTTCCAAATTACCGTGTACCGGGGGTCACGGGCCGTTAAATCGTCCCCGGAGCCAAAAACCGTGTGCTATAGCCCACGAAAACGGCCAGAAATGACAAAATTCATGAGTTTTGTCGACTTCCAAATTACCGTGTACTGGGGGTCGCGGGCCGTTGAAATTGTCCCCGGAGCCAAAAATCGTGTGCTATAGCCCATGAAAACGGCCAGAAGTGACAAAATTCACGAGTTTTGTCGACTTCCAAATTACAGTGTACCGGGGGTCACGGGCCGTGTAAATCATCACCGGAGCCAAAAACCGTGTGCCATAGCCCATGAAAACGGCCAGAAATGACAAAACTCACGAGTTTTGTTGACTTCCAAATTACCGTGTACCGGGGGTTACGGGCCGTTAAATCGTCCCCGGAGCCAAAAACCGTGTGCTATAGCCCAGGAAAACGGCCAGAAATGACAAAACTCACGAGTTTTGTTGACTTCCAAATTACCGTGTACCGGGGGTCACGGGCCGTTAAATCGTCCCCGGAGCCAAAAACCGTGTGCTATAGCCCACGAAAACGGCCAGAAATGACAAAACTCACGAGTTTTGTTGACTTCCAAATTACCGTGTACTGGGGGTCACCGGCCGTTAAATCGTCCCCGGAGCCAAAAACCGAGTGCTATAGCCCACGAAAACGGCCAGAATGACAAAATTCACGAGTTTTGTTGACTTCCAAATTACCGTGTACCGGGGGTCACGGGCCGTTAAATTGTCCCCGGAGCCAAAAACCGTGTGCTATAGCCCACGAAAACGGCCAGAAATGACAAAATTCACTGAGTTTTGTCGACTTCCAAATTACCGTGTACCTGGGGGTCGCGGGCCGTTGAAATTGTCCCCGGAGCAAAAACCGTGTGCTATAGCCCACGAAAACGGCCAGAAATGACAAAACTCACGAGTTTTGTTGACTTCCAAATTACCGTGTACCGGGGGTCACGGGCCGTTAAATCGTCCCCGGAGCCAAAAACCGTGTGCTATAGCCCACGAAAACGGCCAGAAATGACAAATTCACCGAGTTTTGTCGACTTCCAAATTACCGTGTACTGGGGGTCGCGGGCCGTTGAAATTGTCCCCGGAGCCAAAAATCGTGTGCTATAGCCCATGAAAACGGCCAGAAGTGACAAAATTCACGAGTTTTGTCGACTTCCAAATTACAGTGTACCGGGGGTCACGGGCCGTGTAAATCATCACCGGAGCCAAAAACCGTGTGCCATAGCCCATGAAAACGGCCAGAAATGACAAAACTCACGAGTTTTGTTGACTTCCAAATTACCGTGTACCGGGGGTCACGGGCCGTTAAATCGTCCCCGGAGCCAAAAACCGTGTGCTATAGCCCAGGAAAACGGCCAGAAATGACAAAACTCACGAGTTTTGTTGACTTCCAAATTACCGTGTACCGGGGGTCACGGGCCGTTAAATCGTCCCCGGAGCCAAAAACCGTGTGCTATAGCCCACGAAAACGGCCAGAAATGACAAAACTCACGAGTTTGTTGACTTCCAAATTACCGTGTACCGGGGGTCACGGGCCGTTAAATCGTCCCCGAGCCAAAAACCGTGTGCTATAGCCCAGGAAAACGGCCAGAAATGACAAAACTCACGAGTTTTGTTGACTTCCAAATTACCGTGTACCGGGGGTCACGGGCCGTTAAATCGTCCCCGGAGCCAAAAACCGTGTGCTATAGCCCATGAAAACGGCCAGAAGTGACAAAATTCACGAGTTTTGTCGACTTCCAAATTACAGTGTACCGGGGGTCACGGGCCGTGTAAATCATCACCAGAGCCAAAAACCGTGTGCCATAGCCCGTGAAAACGGCCAGAAATGACAAAACTCACGAGTTTTGTTGACTTCCAAATTACCGTGTACCGGGGGTCACGGGCCGTTAAATCGTCCCCGGAGCAAAAACTGTGTGCTATAGCCCACTAAAAACGGCCAGAAATGACAAAATTCACGAGTTTTGTCGACTTCCAAATTACCGTGTACTGGGGGTCGCGGGCTGTTGAAATTGTCCCCGGAGCCAAAAATCGTGTGCTATAGCCCATGAAAACGGCCAGAAGTGACAAAATTCACGAGTTTTGTCGACTTCCAAATTACAGTGTACCGGGGGTCACGGGCCGTGTAAATCATCACCGGAGCCAAAAACCGTGTGCCATAGCCCATGAAAAAGGCCAGAAATGACAAAACTCACGAGTTTTGTTGACTTCCAAATTACCGTGTACCGGGGGTCACGGGCCGTTAAATCGTCCCCGGAGCCAAAAACCGTGTGCTATAGCCCAGGAAAACGGCCAGAAATGACAAAACTCACGAGTTTTGTTGACTTCCAAATTACCGTGTACCGGGGGTCACGGGCCGTTAAATCGTCCCCGGAGCTAAAAACCGTGTGCTATAGCCCACGAAAACGGCCAGAAATGACAAAATTCACGAGTTTTGTCGACTTCCAAATTACCGTGTACTGGGGGTCGCGGGCCGTTGAAATTGTCCCCGGAGCCAAAAATCGTGTGCTATAGCCCATGAAAACGGCCAGAAGTGACAAAATTCACGAGTTTTGTCGACTTCCAAATTACAGTGTACCGGGGGTCACGGGCCGTGTAAATCATCACCGGAGCCAAAAACCGTGTGCCATAGCCCATGAAAACGGCCAGAAATGACAAAACTCACGAGTTTTGTTGACTTCCAAATTACCGTGTACCGGGGGTCACGGGCCGTTAAATCGTCCCCGGAGCCAAAAACCGTGTGCTATAGCCCAGGAAAACGGCCAGAAATGACAAAATTCACGAGTTTTGTCGACTTCCAAATTACCGTGTACTGGGGGTCACCGGCCGTTCAAATCGTCCCCGGAGCCAAAAACCGAGTGCTATAGCCCACGAAACGGCCAGAATGACAAAATTCACGAGTTTTGTTGACTTCCAAATTACCGTGTACCGGGGGTCACGGGCCGTTAAATTGTCCCCGGAGCCAAAAACCGTGTGCTATAGCCCACGAAAATGGCCAGAAATGACAAAATTCATGAGTTTTGTCGACTTCCAAATTACCGTGTACTGGGGTCGCGAGCCGTTGAAATTGTCCCCGGAGAAAAAACCATGTGCTATAGCCCACGAAAACGGCCAGAAATGACAAAACTCTGTTGTTCACCTCTTTTCTTGGCAGAGAGATGTTATTTTTGCCATAGCACTTCGTTAAAATCCCCAACCATAAACCAGGGACCAACGACATTTTGCTTAATTCTTCTCAGCAAATCCCATGTTAAGTGTCTATCTTCAGTTCTAGGCTCTCCATACACAGAAGTTGCTCTCCATTTTATTCCACTTTATTCAAGGATCATTATGTTTTTCTTTACCAATCTTCACTACTCTGCATGCACAAGATTGCACTGTCCATACTCCATTTTATTCCACTTTATTCAAGGATCATTATGTTTTTCTTTACCAATCTTCACTACTCTGCATGCACAAGATTGCACTTTCCATATATACCGGGACAAAAAAATAGATCGTGTCACATTGCTATATATATGAACTTTATTTCTAGTGCTATACATTGTTAATACTAAACCCTCCAGATTGGCTTCGTGAAAAGAAATCCCCTGTTTGATATGGGTGCCGGTACTAGTGAATTTTGGAAGTCTAGAAAAAAAGTGTGGTGCTTCCAGTTGGACAACTGTTTGGGGATATGATGCTTAGATGACAACAAAAACCAATTGTACAGCTTCAAAAGGTGTAAATAATCCAGTTCATCAGCTCCACGATGGAGTCCGCCGCCGTCAGGTTTCTCAGATGCTGCTATTTTTAAGCTAATAGGTGGGCAGGAGTGGTTATTCGTGATCTTAGTGGGGATTTCCTCATTGCCTGAACATGTAGATGGATCTGCAGTCCCAGAATATGCAGAGGCTCTGGCACTTTGCGGTGCGGTCTTACTGGCTAGAGATGAAGGCTTCGGGAGGGCGATATTTGCTCGGATTGTCTCTCTCTTGTCTAGCTTCTCAACTCATTTTTGGTGGACACATCCTCTGTTGGGATTATAGTGGCAGAGATCTTTTGTCCATGTTTGAGCAGTTGTCTGGCTTAAAAATTAATTTTCATAAGAGCGAGATCTTTTGTTTTGGGGAAGCAAAACATCATCAGGAGGAGTACAGGCACATTTTTGGGTGCGCTATTGGTACTCTTCCTTTTAAATATCTCGGGATCCCAATTCATTACCGTAAGCTACTTAATAAGGAGAGGAAACCAGTTGAAGATCGGTTTGATTGCAAACTTAGTTCTTGGATTGGTAACCGCCTAGTCCTTATTAATTATGTACTTACGAGTTTACCGATGTTTTTACTGTCCTTCTTTGAGTTGCCCAAGGGAGTTCGTAAAAGACTAGATTCATTTAGATCTCGCTTCTTTTGGCAAAGTGACCATCGAAAAAAGAAATATCGCCTTACCAAGTGGAATATTATATGTCGACCAAAGGATCAAGGAGGTTTAGGTATTGAAGTGCTAGATATAAAAAATAAGTGTTTACTTAGTAAGTGGCTATTTAAACTCTTAACTGAGGAAGGGGTCTGACATGAATTGTTGAACAATAAATATATTGGGAGTAAAACTTTGGCTCAGATTGTGGCTGAACAAAATGACTCTCCTTCTTGAAAAGGGATTATGAGTGTGAAGAATGATTTCTTCAAACATATATCCTTTACACTTGGTAATGGTCAAGGAATCAGATTCTGGGAGGATCCTTGGCTAGGTGACATTCCATTGTCGGCTCAATACCTACGCTATTTAATATTGTGCGCCACAAGGAGGTGTTGGTCTCACAAGTGTTTGCGCATGATCATTTAAATATTCAGTTCCGAAGATCCTTAGTGGGGGACAGATGGACTGCTTAGCTTCAATTGGTTGAGAGATTAATGGATGTATCTCTAACTGATGACGTAGATACTTATACTTGGAAATTAACGCCGTCGGGTGTATTTTCAGTTAAGTCACTATATGCTGACAATTTGAACAGTCACACTAGATTTTTAAAAACATATTTATGGAAATTGAAGGTCCCTTTAAAGATTAAGATTTTTATGTGGTTTCTTAGAAAGGTGTTACTTACTAAGGATAATCTTATTAAGCGTCGTTGGACAGGGTCTAAGAAGTGTGTTTTTGTGTGATGCAGACGAATCCGTTGAACATCTTTTTATTTCCTGTCCACTTGTTCGTCAAATTTGGAGGTTGATTCACTTTACGTTCAATATCACTCCTCCGACTAGTATTACTAATATGTTTGGCAACTGGTTGAATGGGGTGGATAAGAAAACAAAGGCAAATATTCGTGTTGGCGTTTGTGCCTTTCTTTGGGCAATTTGGAATTGCCGAAATAATGTTGTGTTTAACAGGGCAGGAGTCGGTCATTTTTTGCAGGTGGTGCATCGGGCGACATATTGGATTCACATGTGGTCATTCCTCCAACCCGAGAATCAGCATGGACGTTTGGATTCCGGATGCACTCGGTTGATGGCGGTCGTTCGGGCTATCTTCAACCAGGGTGGATGTCGGCACACTAGTCGGCTACAGGGTGTGTAGTCTGTCTTTTATTATTATTATGGTTTGATGGTCAGCTGGGACTATCTTGTGCGCCGCTTGCGTTGTAATACTGATACTAAAATGCTTTGAAAATTTGCAATAAAATAAAGCCGTGAATGTAGAGCCTGCCGTCGGGTCGGCCAGCTCATGCGACCCGAGCTTCCCCGTGGGGACGAACGACGGGACGGGTGGAGCCTGAAGGGGATGGAGTATCTGCCATCATGCCATGGTTTCGCTCATGCTCTCTCTCCAGCTGGCCGATGGCATCAAGATTTTCTTTTCTGCTAGTGCTATGCGGGCAAAATGCGGCGGCCGCAGAAATGGAATTAGTGCTTAGTGGCTACCGCGGTGGGCTGTTTAGTTATTGCGGGCATATGCGGCGGATTCGCGGTATTCCGCGTCGAGTCCCACTTGCACCCTGTGCTGTGACGGCCCATGAGATCCAAGATGCATGGAGAGCCCTGTGCGGACGACGTGGCCGCGTTGCCGGAATCTCACAAGGCAAGGCATCGACTTGCCTTAATGCCTTGTATTCTAGCCGCGCAAGGAACAAACGCGATGAGAGCGTACATGGCCTGGTTCGTGGGTTCCGCGAGTTTGCCGTGTTGGGGCAATGTGCACACGGTCAGGTTTCGTGAGTTTGTCGAGTTCACTGGCACCGCCGAGTGGCTTGAGGGGCTGTACGTGGCGGTGTTTCCCGAGACGGTGCATGGAAAGATCGTCGTTCCTATGTCGAGCACCCATGATATGAAAGTTCCACAGAGGGGCACTAATAGGTGCGAGTATTGCAGGGATACGAATTCTCTGACTTCGATAGGATTAGTTTATTAGTCTGTATTACCATTTGTTTTGACAAGGAAATATATACAAGCTCACGAGAAAAAAAGCTTCGGAAGAAGACCTGGATGCTGGTCAACGTACCCATGGGAAAGCAAGCCGCATCCTTCTTCTAGGGTCTTTTCTTGTGGTAGGATAAGATTTGTTAGCTATTTTTTAGATAAGAGTTGTTGGCCATTTTCTAAGAAATGTAACCATGGGATAAGAACCGAAGGAGGGAGGTTGTTGTGTTGTTAGAGAAAAGAAAGGGATAGGCATTTCGGTGGTTTTTTTTTTTTGTAATTAGTCACAAGTGTGACACCAGGCATTCACCACGGATCCATCCTTTATAGTAAAGATATGGAAATAATAATGTATGAATGGTAAGGTGAAAATATTCCTATTGTGTGGATTTTTTTCAGATTTTTTTAAAACATCAGAATATGATTTTCGATTTAAAATAAATAAATGACTCGTGGATTTTTTTCAGATTTTTTTTAAACATCAGAATATGATTTTCGATTTAAAATAAATAAATGACTCCATGGAGCTCGGCCACCATTTGTCAAAAGTCTCATATGAACAGCCTTATAACGTGACCTAACATGATCTCATCTCTAAGATCCAGTGGTGGACGTCTCGACTCAAATCGTTTGTAGCCAACAAACCACTGGATTTTCTCTCCGGCCAAAGACATCTTTGACTTCATGCCTCGTAGCCTTTCTCTAGGTTCCCGTATTCGCTCCGCTCCCATAGCAGCCGACGCTTTATTCGCCACGTGTTGAATCTCTTCGATGAATTTTCATACACGCCAACTCTTTATTTTTACGCATGTCATTTTATTTGTGCGCTACATAATCACATATGTCATGAACATAAGTAATTCATTTAAGAAAATCTCTCGTCAACGCGCCCTGTTCACCGAATATATTGACGCAATGTATCCCGTGTAGAAAACTTGTTGACGCCATATTCTTTTCTTTGAACATGGAAAAGATTCAGAATACCCGGAAGCAAAAGAAGAAACGATATTCGATGCTTCCCCACCGATGTTGCATCTACACCTCCAAGCACAGTTGTTGACCTTGCCGCCAGGAACAATGCCACTCGGGGCAAGGTAGAAGTGGAGCATCGTGCTGTGATAAAAAATATTGCTCCATAGGGGCACGCCAGCAATGAGGATGAGGAGCCTAAGGTGAGCAAGGACACCAAAGCGAGAGTGCCCTCATCGACAGAGGAAGGGCAACTTGTTGGGTGTACCCCTGTTTTAGCAACTCACTCTCAAAACGGCCCATCCATCGGGTTTGTACATAAAAAGGATGCACATAACCTTCTTTATTATTTCACAAAGGTCTGACAAAAGACATACATCAATCGACACGAAACCACCACCGACTATAGGGGAAATCATGTGATCACAAATCAATGTCCCACCAACTAGGATTCGGTGGCATCATCGAGTCACCAGTATGGTACACGGGTAGCAGACATCCGGTCCAAAAGATTATGAGAGAGCACCGCTAGCACACGCTCTAGAAGTCGTCACCACCATAGAACAACGTGAATCTCCGCATGATCCTTGCCAATCCTACCGTCGACGGCAAACAGCGTCACTACACTGCTCGCGTTCATAAAGACGACGCCAATACCCCCTCGCACCATGTTGTCGAGTCGTCGTTCGCAATGTAGAAGATGCAATACCGCTCCATCTCCCGACCCTTACAACCAGAACGTGCTCCAAAATGATGCCCGAAAGATAGAATGGCAACGATAGTATCGTCATAATCCGATCTAGGAGACCGGAAACAAATATTCGGCAGCTCCTTTTATTGTGGCATACGTTTCATAGCTGCCAAAGGGTGCACCAGTTTGGTAAACTTAGACCTTGTTCAGCCGTCCCGATAAGACGTTTTGCTTGGTTGGCGGCTCCAACACTTGATGAAGCGGCTCCAACACTGCCAAAAGTTTTTGCGGCTGCTGGGGAACAAATTTGTTCCTGCAAGTGGTGACTTGTGGCTGTCCGCGGAGCAGTGAAAACGTTGCTTTCAGCAGCAAAAATCCAAGGCAAACCTCGTCATAGTTCAACTACTTATTTATTTATTAATTACCCCACTGCTACTACAAGTTGATGTTGTAGCTCTTGTTCGTTTGTAGGATAACACACACACACTGAAATATTAGTGAGTAGGAGTGGCGACAAACACAGCAGTAGTATACTAACAGTGATGGGGAAAACAAACGGTGTCCTGAGATGAGACGACAGCTGCTGCTGCCATGTGATTTTCATCTCATTGGCAGGTCTTGGAAGGATCGGATCTCATCGAATCAATCAGCCCAGCGCTTGATTGACAGACACACGGACGGACGATCTGATAGTATAGTACTGTATTATAATATCACCATTTCGTTGTATGATTGATTGTGAGCGGCCGATCGGATCCCTCCCCATGATGATCTAGTCAACTAGTTTGTCTGACCGAGTAATGGTGTAGATAGCATTCAACCTGTTTTGTGTTTGTCTTGGAAGGCTTCCTTCAAATTCAGGGTCATGCAAGCACTTCTCTGAGGTGTGCTTTTTAGTGCTGCCCATATTCAACCTCCTCGATGTGGTGTCTGCATGCCAATATTCTTTTTGGTTGTCCATCCACATGAAAAACAAAAACACAAGAATTAATAAATATTTAGAAAACCATAAATGAAACCACCCCCACAGAACAAGAAAGCAATGGGAAGATTTAGGGGAAAATGAAACCGTAAATACTCATATAATTTAAATATCTTTTAATGAAAAAGTTCCATATCAATGATGCGCAAAACGATATTTACATCTGGGATACAAATACAATACTTAGGTTGCTGCAAGTTACCCCACTACTGCAGTCTGCAAGTTGTTTTTTTTTGTGTACAATAATAAGCACACTGACAAGGTGACAAACAGAGGGTAATAGCGATGTGAGAACGCTGTCAGCAGACGAGTAGCATGTCATGTAATTGGAAGGATCGGATCTGATATATAGCATCAGATTTTTTTCCTGAAAATAATAGCCACCGGCTCGAGCAGGAGGTCGGACGTATCAGCTGCTCGCCTCCGCGTCTTCACCGCCGCCATTGTCGGAGGCGGACGCAGCTGGATAGATCCCATCACAAGAAAAAAACTTCATAGAGCACGAGGTCGGACTCGTGCTGAATTTCAGCTTGCTGTTGATGCAGCTGCCACTCCTAAACACATCAGGGACATGATGTGTTGTCAATCTGCAGCTGATCTGGTACAAGCAGACATTTGATGTAACTACATTCCAATTCACACCAGCACACCAGCTTCTGTAATCCTCGTAAGTAAGCATTGACCAAATGTGCGAACAAAAAATCTACAGAAAAATACACACTTGGTGAGCATCTGACGGTGATCAGGCTGGCGTTTGGGTGTTCATGTTCTGTTTACTCAAAACAGAATTCCCCTGCAGTAACCCCAAAGGCCCAAACAATGTTGAACAGAAGCAGAGCAAGCAGAGGATTGGTAAACAAATAAGAAGGTACAATGTGTCTCAGTTTCCAATGCATCTCAGTTTTCAATCACAAAATGCATTCACAATGTGTCGTAAACCTTTAATAAGGATCCTCCGTGGATTGGGATGTCCTAGCTCTTTTTCGAGAAAACGCAAAGGGCCTTTGCGTTTCATTTCATTGAAAAGATGGGTTCGGTTACAATCCTCCTAGGAGGCAGATTACATGGAGACTAACAGAGATTAGTGTACATCCCAGGTTTGTGGCAGCAGCACCCTAAGCCCTTTGGCGCCAGCTCTAGCCCACATGGCAGCCTCCTCTTTGATCCTGGATAGGAGCGAGGACGCCGAGGGCTGTCCGTTGTCGAACACGCACTCGTTGCGCTGTTTCCAGATCATCCAAGGTAGGAGGAGGGTGATGGAGGCGAGCCCTTTCCTGAGTGGCTTGGCGGTGCTCTGTCGGGCTTGCTGCCACCAATCCTCTTTATCTACTATACACATCCCAACAATTTGCATCTGGCATGTCTACCAAATGGCATGTTTCATTTGGCAAGAATCAGCATTCAAGTTATATTTCTGTGACAGGGATAAACTTTGAGGAAAAGCCCAAGTAAGAATAAATGATAGTTGCTTAATTTTTTATTTTCTCAAATATTCAAATAAAATATTTTACATAGTTATTTGCTGAAGGTGTACTGTTAAATCGTTTGCAACCATTCGACACTCTAATGCATGCCTATATCCTATGTGGCCATTCACTCTAGACAGGAGCGACTCGAGCTGTGAAATAGGCATGGAGCCAGGAGCATTTATGTAGGTAATCTCCCAGGTTAACTTGTGTCCAAAAACAAAATAAACAAAATAAGAACTAGTGATGGAAGTGGATGGAAATTCCATGGAGGGGAATTTCGGTCCTGTCTTTCCAACAGCTCCAATACAACGTGCCTCATCCAAATACTTGTAAGCCTATTAAGATGTTTAAGAACTCTGATCAATACTCAAGTACATCACTGCCAGTTTGAAATTGTTCATACTGTATATACAATTCTCAAACCTTACATTTCTTGCAGTCGCAGCCAGCCAAAATCTCAGGGAAGTTGCATATTTCCCCTTCCATGCTATAAATCCCCTCAACAATCACAATTATCCTCTTCCATGGCAGATGTGTACGTCTTCCAAATGTGCAGGATCTGGAAGAAAATAAATGAAGCATTGAACTCCATGACTCATCAATGAGCTAATTACTTGAGATGCAGCTATTAGGGAGCTTACTGTTATGTTGAAAAACCTAGACCGTAGCACCTGAAACTCTAGCTCCATTCACTATAGAAATATGGTTCCATGAATAGGTAACTGTATTTACCCCCTGCAATCATTACAATACATTAGCTACAGCATATATGAGAAGAACAGAAGAAGGAAACTACTATCTCCTCACCAGATACCTTCCCAATACATTTGCTACTGCCAGCATTTTAATTTTGCATAGACGGTGAACATCACTACAGTATGAACCACAAGTAGAATGTGAAGAACTATTGTTTTTTATTACTATATGATGCATAGATATGAGAAGACCACGAATTGCTAACTATCATTACCCCCTGCAATCACTACAATACATTAGCTACAACATATATGAGAAGACCAGAAGAAGGAAATTACCTTCCCAATACATTAGCAACTGCCAGCATTTTAATTTTGCATATACCACAAGTAGTATGTGAAGAACTATTGTTTTTCATTACTATATGATGCACAGGTGTTCCAAAAAGGAAAACAATAGAAGAAGTCGGTATGAACAATTCTCAAACCTGACATTACTTGCAACAACAATGTTTCCATTACATGACATAAGCATACGATACAGACTACAAACCAACAGCAACAGACTGAAACAATTTTGTCAATCAGCCTAGACTCTCAGCTCGGGGTCTGCTAAACTCATTTGCCTCCATTAACATTGTTGCCGCCGTTATTCACCACGTCACTGAGAAAGTACCAGCAAACTGTGCTTTGCGGAGCACCTCCAGCAGCAGCAGTGGGAAGGCAAGCTGTGGACCTCCGAGTTGCCATGTCAAAGACCATGCCGTGATCCCTACCCCTCCCGCCGATCCAATAGACACAGTTACCCTTGAGCCCCGGAACACCATCAGCATACATCGCCACCACGTTATTCCTGCCGAGGAACACCGAGTAGCCCCCCAAGTCCGTCACAGCATCCCAGCATGGTTGGCGCTCCGGATAGTACCTCAGAACGAATACTTCATCCTCTTCGACACGTTGACGACCGCCTCCTGGCAGCTTGACGGTAACCGTGCAGCTTGTGTTCCGCCATATCTGGTAGAGGTTACCGTCACAGAACACCAGGTTCTTGGCACTGGTAAAATCCGAGACTTTGTTGTATGGCGAGGCAAAACTGGTGGCAGTGTCGAAAGGAAAGGAGAGCAAGGGCTCGGCCGTGGCCGGCGCATTCAGGTCAGGTAGTTGAGCTTGGGCGGCTTCAGCCCGCCTCCGAAGAAGCATTTCACGCTTCCAGTCAGCCTGCCTCTTAGTAAGTAGAGCACGTTTTTCGTGTGGAAGTAGAGCATGTTCTTCCTGCGGCGAGAGTGGAGGTATCACTGGCCGCCATGATGGATCGTCGACCTCAACAGGTTCCCGGCGGCGGCGCTCCGGTAGGCGGAGCACGTGGACGTCTCCGTAGCGCGTGAGGCAGTAGACTGCTGCTTCATGGTAGACGAGGTCGGCGAGGCAATCTCCGACGGCGAGGCGGACGGGGTCGAGGACGGCCCACCTCCTGGCCCCGGCGGTGACGTAGGCGAGCCTGTCCACGCCGCAGATGGCGGCGGCAGCGAAGTCGTCCCTGGCAGGGCTGGGCGCGAAGACGACCTTGGAGGGTAGGCCGGTCCCGGTGTGGACGAGCGGCGGCAGGACGATCTCGGCGCCGGTGACGGGGCTGAAGAGGCTGAACAGGGCCCGGCCTTTGGCGCGGGAGGAGAGGGCGAGCCAGCCGTTGCTGGTGCCGACGCACCGTCGACTCCCCGAGGGGAAGGCCTCGAGCACGAAGGAGCGACGCGCGGGGAGCGAAGCGGCGGACGGGCGGCGCGTGGCGTCGTCGTCGAGGGCGGCGACGAGCAGGCCCCTCGCGCGCCGGCGTAGCACTTGAGGTCCTGGAGGACGTCGGCGATGCGGCAGAGAAGCTCCGGCGGCAGCTCCGCCCAGCGCTGGAACGGTGGCATGGATTCCATCTGGAAGTGGCGGCGGCGCAAGTGGGGAGCAAGTGAAATGGATTATACTGTACATGCGAGTAGTACTGTACTAGGTTAAGGCCATCCCAAGTTGGGCCATGGAATCAAGTCAGGCCGGCCTTTTTAACGTTCAGTTGATACTTGCCCTAAAAAAAAGTTAATACTTGCTAATGAATGTGTTGTAATGCTCCTGTCATGATCTTAGACATGTTTGATGGATGCAGTTGATACTCCTTTTTCATTTGCTTCTTCAGTAAAGCTGGAACCCGTTTTGTTTGCTTCTCACTGAATCAACACCTTCCGTATAAATCTAGCAATGTGCAGCTCTAGCTGCAAAGGTCGGATGTAATTGATATCATATTGTTATTTATATACTCGCTTTATCGGAAAAACAACAACGTACAGATCTAGAATACTAATGAGTTGTCAATCTACCATCGTATATAGAGAAAATATATTGATAGATTAGTTCGTATCGAGCAGGGTCTTAAACTCGAGACCTCTTAGCTATGGTATCAGATTAAATTGACGCGCTAGCCATCTAAACCAAAAGTACGAGGTGACGAAAAAAGCTATGTAATATATTTATATTTCAACACTATCGATGATTTTAGATGCCCTATGAGATTGGGCTGTAATTTTAAAAATGGGTTGCTCTATTTGTTGATACTAGTACTCGACGGGTGCATGTGCTCTATTGTCTTCGGCTCCTCACTTGAGTTTAGTCTCCAATCTCCACTCTCTCGGGCGGTTGCTGGTTCTCACAAACAAAAAATTCACATATCGTAGGCCAAAGCCTATCGAGGGAATGGACTGGCGATCTCTTCCCCACCGGCGGCCATCAACGATTCGAGTCTTGCACACCTTCGATCTCCTTGTGTTCCCTTTTTCTTTTCTTCTATTTTTCTTGTGGTGGAGAGCTTTAGGTTAACTAGAAAATACCCCGCGCGTTGCTGCGGGATGTTAGTATACCAATCAGAATAGATGGGAGATAAAGAAACATGGGAACTATATATTACCACGGTTCGCTTGTTTGTTAGCTCTATCAATGATGAACTGGATTGAAACTTTAGCTGGCATAATTAGTATTAAACATAACCTGGAAATGAGCATACTACTTCATTCAGTTTTCAACCAATTGTTTTTTGCATGTGCTTACTGGTTTATTGATAAACAATAATGGTTAATAGTGCTCCACATAGACTGAAAATATTGTTTTTACACTAACATGGTAGGATTGTTGGTGCTGAAGCTTTTCTCCATCGTCATGTAACATATTCTGTTTACCATGAGCTCACATTTCAAAATTACCCATAGGAGGTCATCACCTGAGGTAAGTATATTTCATAAGTTCATGATTGTTCAGAGAATAGTTGTAGATCATTAGAAAGAAATAGTAAATGCATAATTTTTGTTCATACCAAGTACAAATAGATGTAAATTCTGCAATGAGAAATTATGTTTGCATGGTGAGCCAGTATCTGATCTTGACGTTGGCATTACTGCTATTCATGGAGGCAAATTTGTACCTAGATAGTATAAGCCGAAAAGAACTTGCCTGATCTAGTTGAGGCTGTTGTCGACATTAAGATCTGATCCAATGAGATGAACCTGTTTAGAAGCAAATATACTGCATAAAAGATCAAACGCCTAGGGAAATGTGGAGCCGGAGGAGTACGAAATTCTTAGCCCAATTGTACTCGAATTTAGACTCTTAATCATACAGACACAGAGTATTAAGGCCAGTTTGCAAAGCTACATATAAAAATACCAAAGGGGGCAAAGATAACATACCTTGTCAATGTACATGATCCCGAAATAAAAATAAAAAGACAATAGCATGATACCAACTTACTAATACTAGCACAATAACCCGTGCGTTGCTACGGGAAGTCTAGATGTCATACTAATTCTATTTTAAACGTTAACCTTAACATTGATCAAATCGAGCTTATCGTGAGAAACTTATGTGTACCACTGAATGTATCTTCTCGAAAACCATATCAATAATCATAATTTATGAATTATGACGTGGGGTTACCACGGCAAATCCCATCGGTAAGATACCTAGGGTTTCGTATAGAGGGAGAAGTTGGCGCGTTGGTAGTGCCGGACGGCTGACAAGCAAGATTTACCCAGGTTCGGCCCCTCATTGTGAGGTAAAGACCTACATCCTGCTTGTCTGATCTGTATTGATGATGACGATTACAAGGTGGCCCGGAGGCTATGGTGGTGGAGATTGGATCTCATCTATGTTGCCGCCGGTGGCGGGGTGGTGTCTAGTCTGTTGTCCCGTACCCCTAAAGGGTGCCCCTGCCTGGCTTTATATATGCAGCCAGGTAGGGTTTACATGAGTTTGTCTTGTACTCCAAGTTGTGGCTTCTTGGGCTTCGTTGGGCCGCCAGGTGGGCCTCCAAATATATCTTCAGCTGAGCTGCACCGGGTATGCCAATGGTGGGGTGCCCGGAGGGTATGCCCACGTCAGTAGCCCCCGAGTGTCTGGTCGATTCGCAGAATCGGGCAGAGACTCAAAACAACATGTCGAGTAGGTGTAGTCGATGCGTCGGGTACATTGATGACCTTGTGAAATCCGGTGCGAGCATAAGAAAACTGATAATAATAAATCTGATGCGGGTGTAAGGAACCCGACTTTGAGAAGTCCGGTGTGGGCTATAGAGAGCCCGACTTTGAGAAGTCCTGTGCCGGCTATAGAGAGCCCGACTTTGATAAGTCCGGTGCGGGTTATAAACAACCCGACTTTGAGAATTCCGATGCGGGTTATAAACAACCCAACTTTGATCATTCCGGTGCGATATGGTCGACTCTGCTAAAAACCGAGCGCAAATGCAAGTTTAACTCAATTCTCATCGGGTGCGCAACCAGTGCTCCCGATGGGAGTAGCCCCCGAGGCTATGTCCAACTATTTATAGTTGGGCATAGGCTCAATTTGTCTTGCTTCTTGTCATAGTTGAGCACTTCGCGAGAGCGCTCTCCCGATGGGAGTGTACGACTCGTAGAGTCTGTATCTTTGCTGTTTTGTCGGGTGCTTCCAACTCGGTAATATGTCGAGTAGCCCCCGAGGGCCTGGTAGACTTGGAGAGTCTGGTAGGGACTCCTCCGCATTGTATCGTCCTGGTGCGAGTCATGCTTTTAGTGATTTATTCGTATCCGTGTTTCAGGACGCTTAGTGGTGGATCTCGCATAATAAGCCTGGTACTCTCGACGGATCGGGACCAGTTAAGTGCTCTTGGGCACAAGCATTATTAGCGTACATCAAACTCGAGTCCCCAGGCTCGAGCTTGGAGGCTAGTCCCTTCGACTCCTGCCGCTTGAGGTCTCACGGAGTCGAATTCGGCCTAAGAGGGTACCCAACGCGTCCGTCGGGATTTTTCTTCACACCTGTTGGTATGGAACTTTGTTCAGGTGCCTCAGCTGTTGCTGTCAGCCCCGGCCCTACACGACGGATCGGTGGGACTTACCTTTGCACTGTTGTGCAGCATCCGAGGGTCAGCTGTGTTTGATTCATCTCAGGAATTTACTTTGTTTTTGCTCGGGTTGGACCGGAGTCGACAACCTGTCGAGTGACCTTTAGTCTCTTGGTTATTGGGTGTGACCAAAGAAGGCACCTTATGTATCGGGTACCGCTGAGGCGATGTAGTATCGCTTTGTGCGGCGCAGCCCCCGAGTATCGGGTGCCGCTGACCCGATGTATTATCAGGTGCCGCTGACCCGATGTAATATCGGGTGCCACTGAGCTGATGAGTTGTTGTAAGGCCTGTACAGCAGCCCCCAAGTATCGGGTGCCGCTCACCCGATGTAGTATCAGGTGCCGCTGAGGCGATGTTGTTGTAGGGCTTGTACAGCGTAGCCCCCGAGTATCGGGTGCCGCTCACCCGATGTAGTATCAGGTGCCGCTGAGGCGATGTTGTTGTAGGGCCTGTACAGCGTAGCCCCCGAGTATCGGGTGCCGCTCACCCGATGTAGTATCAGGTGCCGCTGAGGCGATGTTGTTGTAGGGCCTGTACAGCGTAGCCCCCGAGTATCGGGTGCCGCTGGGTGACTCAACACGGCGGACGGAGTCAACGCGGCGGAGTAGATGCGAGAGACTCGACGCGGTGGACCGAAGTCGACACGGCGGAGTAAATGCAGGGGACTCGACGCGACGGACCGGAGTCGACGCGACGGAGTATATGCGACGGACTCGACGCGGCGGAGTAGTTTATTGTTGTTGTTGATGTCGAAACGCCAGCCCCCGAGGGTACGTAATACCCTTCTAGGTAGCGGGCTCTTTGCGAAGCAGATGTAGCGGACTCGACACGGCGGACAGAGTCGACGCGGCGGAGTAGATGCGACGGACTCGAGGGGCGACTGCAACGTTCAGCCCCCGAGTCTATCTTGTCAAATTGGCGAGGGGTGCATCTGCAATAACTGAAAGGAAAAATCTTTGTACCATATGTGACGCAGCCCCTGAGTGTGGGGTGCGGCCAAAACAGATTATATATGTATGGCTACGTATCCTTATTGATTAAAGGAATTATATACGAAAACAACTTAGCTGTTGACGATGCGCAGATTGTATGGTGATTAAGCCGGAACGGCGTGTTGTTGATGTCCACGGCGGAGTCGGTGTAGCAGGAGCGGATGCCGAGTCCGCCTGACCCGCCGGACGGCCTGTTGATATTGCCTCGTTGTTGATGACGTGAAGCACATCTACGGACCGTCGGCTCGTCAAAGACGGCGCGGTCCGAGTGCATGGACGAAGTTGGAGACGATCGTGATGTCGACGTAGCCGGTCACGATGTTGGCGATGTCGCAGTTGTCCGCGGTGCGGATGCCAAGGCGTGGATGGTGTCGATTGCGATGGAGTCGATACGTTGCAGACAGAGCCGACGCTTGGGCCGTCGAGCCGTGGACACCATGACTCACGGGTCGTGGACACCGTAACTAGCCATGTCGATGACAAAGGTGTTGTATCGCTGATGATATTCGTGTTGACGAAGTCGCTGCATGGTTGTCTGTGTCGGCCGCCAGGCAGCCGAGTATGCAGGTTCCGGCCAACGTCCGCGGCGAATCCCTGAATTTTCTCGGGTCGACCGTCCTCTTTAGATCCGATATGACTCCATTGCTCCAAGTGGGACATGCAATACCAGATAAACATGCATGTCGCGTTGAGGATGATTAGATTAAATAAGCTATTAATGTATAGAATAAACAAAGAGGGATGATCGGATAGAGTAGGAACAAAAGTGGTGAGCCAAAGGACATGGCCACGTATTGATTTTCTTGGGACTTGATGCACCGATCAAGCCTTGCTGCTGGCCATGATCAGGATGTGCATGGCTATTCTCGATGCAGTTCGTGAACGCCGTGATGGCCGCGCTCGACGAGTCGACGTGGTTAGTTTGTATGCCGGATCGAATGGAGTCGCCGCCACACGCCCTGGGACCTGTACGACGGGTTGTTGGCAGAGGGCGCTCAGGTGGATGCGCGCTCATGTGCATGTGGCAGCCAGGGCGAGGTGCGAGCGCAGGTGCGTCTGGCGGCGCGATCGCGGAGGCCGCCTGGAAAGGAGTACACGTTCGGAGATGCGATCTCATGAACGTAGCTCTCGTCAGCGGGTCGAAAGCTGGCGGCCAGATTGGATCGCGAGCCTCCGCGCGGTGCGCCGCCGTTGTCGATGGAGTCGAGGATATTGTTGATGTAGAGCCCCCGTGCGCTGATCTGGTGCGGCGAGTCGTCGACGTTGTTGTTGGTGAAGATTGAAGCCGCCGACACCGCGATCCAGCACGCGTTCTTCCCACAGACGGCGCCAATTGACGTGGGGTTACCACGGCAAATCCCATCGGTAAGATACCTAGGGTTTCGTATAGAGGGAGAAGTTGGCGCGCTGGTAGTGCCGGACGGCTGACAAGCAAGATTTACCCAGGTTCGGCCCCTCATTGTGAGGTAAAGACCTACATCCTGCTTGTCTGATCTGTATTGATGATGACGATTACAAGGTGGCCCGGAGGCTATGGTGGTGGAGATTGGATCTCTCTATGTTGCCGCCGGTGGCGGGGTGGTGTCTAGTCTGTTGTCCCGTACCCCTAAAGGGTGCCCCTGCCTGGCTTTATATATGCAGCCAGGTAGGGTTTACATGAGTTTGTCTTCACTAGTGGAAAAACAGCCAAAGGATGTTACCCTTAGTACCGGTTTGGTTACAAACCGGTACTAAAGCTAGCACTAGTACCGGCTCCAGAGCCCAGTGCGCCGGGAATCTGTAGTACCGGTTTGTGCTAGACCTTTAGTACCGGTTCGTGCTACGAACCGGTACTAAAGGGTTTCGCGCCAAAAATGTTGCGGCTGCGGGGCCGGCGCTGCACCTTTAGTACCGGTTTGCTAGGCAAACCGGTACTAGAGGGTGTGCAGCCTATTTCATCAACCCGACCCGCTCATTTTTTCATCTCCAACACATTTCCAACATAAATCTCTCCTCTCACACTCCAAACAAATCTCCATTTTTCTCCACCATTTTGTTAAGATTGGCGGCAACCATCTATCCAAGGGTTAGCAACATGATCCTTTCTTCCGGCGTTCCTAATTTAGCTCATTTCGTATAGTTTAACTCTTTTCACTTTTTTAGTGCTAGCAAGGTGTTTGATGAAATGTCTAAGTTAGTGATTTCATTCGTTTTATATGCAATTTGATCTCAAATTAAAGTATGCTTTGTTGGTTTTAGTATCTTCCCCGTCCTCACCGCCGTCGATCGCCAGCGCCGTCCCTAGCCGGCACCACCTCGGTGAGCCTACTTGTTTTTATGTTTTATACAAAAACTTAGTTTTATGTGATAGATGCATAGTTTTACTTTATAATTTTCTTACTTGTATGATTGTTTTTTTATGTATAGTGCCATGGTTTTGATATCCGTCCCCGTCGGCCCTCGTCCGGTCTATGATTCGGATGTGGTATACTTTTATAACTATTTGTTTCATTTTGTCATGTGACAATTATGCCGACCAACTTGACATAGATATTTTATCTAGGAGGTAGTTGAACCAGAAATTACAACCGACCCTCTTGTCGAGATGCTCAATTTATTTGAGAAAGAAAATAATGATTTGAAAGAAAAATTGAAAAGAAGTGAAGATCTTCGTCTGCAATGCCTAGAAGAGAAGATGAAATTGGACTTGAAGTTTGCCGACGTCGTCGATGATCACCAGATCAAGATGGATGCAATGCGCTTGAAGATTAAAAAGATTAGAAAATATGCCATTAATCAAGAGGCTTGGTATCATTATGCTGTTGGTTCAGTAGTTACCTTAGTTGCGATTTTCATCGCATTTTTTGTTGGTTTTAATTTTTTTAGATAATTGTATGTTAGTTTGAGTGTATGTTTTATGAGAACTATGTATTACATTTGGTCAGTACTCTAATTTGCTTTTAATGTGATGAACTTGAATATTAATTAATTTTGTCACTCATCTATTTATGAAGTAGTGTAATTAACGGTTATTGATATACTTATATAATGCAGATGAACCGACAATGGATGTACGGTGACCGACGTTGTCCCGAGTTTATTAATGGCATGCATAATTTTCTCCACGTGGCTGAGGCAAGCAAGCGGTCGAATGGTTTCATGTGTTGTCCATGTAGTTCCTGTAAGAATATGAAGGATTACTCTACCTCAAGAACCATTCACGCCCACCTGTTACAAAACGGTTTCATGCCCGGCTATAATTGTTGGACAAAGCACGGAGAAATAGGGGTTATAATGGAAGACAACAAAGAAGAAGAGGATAACGACAACTATCCTATGTTCACTGAACACGATGATATGACAATGGGGGGAGACGAAGACGCAGAAGAGCTCATTTTTGATGACCCCGATGACGATTTAGGTCGGGCCATTCATGATGCGAAGATTAACTGTGGAAGTGAAAACGAGAAGTTGAAGTTGGAGAGAATGTTAGAGGATCACAACAAATTGTTGTACCCAAATTGCGAAGATGGTCAGAAAAAGCTGGGTACCACATTAGAATTGCTGCAATGGAAGGCAGAGAATGGTATTTCTGACAAGGGTTTTGAAAAGTTGCTGAAAATAATAAAGAAGATGCTTCCAGGGGAGAATGTATTGCCCTCTAGTACGTACGAAGCAAAGAAGGTTGTCTGCCCTCTAGGATTAGAGGTGCAGAAAATACATGCATGCATCAATGATTGCATCCTCTACCGCGGTGAGAAGTACGAGAATTTGAATGCATGCCCGGTATGCGGTGCATTGCGGTATAAGATCAGGCGAGATGACCCTGGTGATGTTGAGGGCGAGCCGCGCCCCAGGAAGAAGGTTCCTGTCAAGGTGATGTGGTATGCTCCTATAATACCACGGTTGAAACGTTTGTTTCAAAACAAAGAGCATGCCAAGTTGTTGCGATGGCACAAAGAAGACCGTAAGAAAGACGTGATGCTGAGACACCCCGCTGACGGGTCGCAGTGGAGAAAAATCGACAAAGAGTTCAAGACATTTGCAGATGACGCGAGGAACTTAAGATTTGGTCTAAGTACAGATGGCTTTAATCCTTTTGGAGAGCAGAGCTCCAGTCATAGCACCTGGCCAGTGACTCTATGTATCTATAACCTTCCTCCTTGGTTGTGCATGAAGCGGAAGTTCATTATGATGCCAGTGCTCATCCAAGGCCCGAGGCAACCCGGCAACGACATTGATGTGTACCTGAGGCCATTAGTTGAAGAACTTTTACAGTTGTGGGATGAAGAAGGTGTACCTGTGTGGGATGAGCATGAACAAAAGGAATTTAACCTACGAGGGTTGTTGTTCGTAACCATCAATGATTGGCCTGCTCTTAGTAACATTTCAGGACAATCAAACAAGGGATACAATGCATGCACACACTGTTTAGGTGAGACTGACAGTATATATTTGGGAAACAAGAATGTGTACTTGGGGCATCGTCGATTTCTTCCAAAACAACATGTCGTAAGAATGGGAGGAGGCAAGCATTTCAGAGGTGAGGCAGATAGCCGGACGAAGCCTACCCGCCCTACTGGCGATGTTATATATGATATGGTGAAGGATTTAAAAGTGATCTTTGGAAAGGGTCCTGGCGGACAATCTGTTCCGAATAACAGTGCCGGACACGTACCCATGTGGAAGAAGATGTCTATATTTTGGGAGCTACCCTATTGGAAAATCCTAGAGGTTCACTCTTCAATCGACGTGATGCACGTGACGAAAAATCTTTGCGTGAACCTGCTAAACTGCTTGGGCGTGTACGGAAAGACAAAAGATACACCGGATGCACGGCAGGACCAGCAACGTATGCACGAACGAGACAACCTAAATCCAGAGAAGTATCAAGGTATTGCCAGCTACGCTCTTACAAAAGAAGAGAAGGAGATCTTCTTTGAAGTCCTGAGCAGCATCAAGGTCCCGTCTGGCTTCTCGTCGAATATAAAGGGAATAATAAACATGACAGAGAAAAAGTTTCAAAACCTAAAGTCTCATGACTGCCACGTCATTATGACACAATTACTTCCGATTGCATTGAGGGGGCTTCTGCCAGAAAATGTTCGAGTACCCATTGTGAAGCTATGTGCATTCCTCAATGCAATTTCTCAGAAGGTGATCAATCCACTAACTCTATCAAATTTACAGAAGGATGTGGTGCAATGTCTTGTCAGCTTCGAGTTGGTGTTTCCACCATCCTTCTTCAATATTATGACGCACCTCATAGTTCACCTAGTCGAAGAGATTCACGTTCTCGGTCCTGTATTTCTACACAACATGTTCCCCTTTGAGAGATTCATGGGAGTCTTAAAGAAATACGTTCATAACCGTGCTAGGCCAGAAGGAAGCATCTCCCAGGGCTATGGAACAGAGGAGGTCATTGAGTTTTGTGTTGACTTTATTCCTGACCTTAAGCCGATCGGTGTTCCTGAATCACGCTATGAGGGGAGACTGCGTGGAAAAGGCACGCTAGGAAAGAGAGCAAAAATAAATATGGACGGACATTCTTTCACTAAAGCACACTACACAGTCCTACATAATTCCATCATGGTGGCTCCGTATATATTGGAACACAAGGATATTTTACGCTCAAAATATCCGGAGCAAGGTGAAGATTGGATTGATGGAGAACACCAGACGACTTTCGGCGGTTGGTTGCAAACACATCTCATTAATGACACCACTATTGAAGAACAACTATACTTGTTGGCCAAGCAACCATCTTTTTGTATATCGACTTTTCAAGGGTACGAGATAAATGGGAATACATTTTACACGATCGCACAAGATCAAAAGAGCACCAACCAAAACAGTGGTGTCCGCTTTGATGCAGCAGACGACAATGGGAAGAAGGTCACATATTATGGGTACATAGAGGAGATATGGGAACTTGACTATGGACCTACTTTCAAGATCCCTTTGTTCCGGTGCAAATGGTTCAACCTGAAAGACGGGGTGCAGGTAGACCCACAGTACGGAATGACTACAGTGGATCTCAAGAATCTAGCATATGAGACCGAACCATTCGTGCTTGCCAGTGAAGTGGCCCAGGTTTTCTATGTGAAGGACATGTCTACCAAACCGAAAAAAAGAAAAGAAAGGCAAGAGGACACATCATATGATGAGCCAAAGCGCCACATAGTTCTTTCAGGAAAAAGAAACATCGTGGGAGTGGAGGACAAGACAGACATGTCAGAAGATTATAATAAGTTTGATTATATTGCACCCTTCAAGGTGAAAACTGACCCAAGCATCGTGTTAAATAACGAAGATTGTCCATGGTTGCGTCGCAATCAGAAGAAAGGGAAACACACGAAGAAAACTCAGAAGACTAGATAGGGATGTGTTGGTGATGTGTAATAATAAACTTGGCATAGTTTGTTTGAATGGGTCCATATTCCACACAAACAGGCATCTTGGAAGCACGGACAATGTATTAAACCTTTTATCAAATGCACACGGTTTCCCCGTCATACAGCCCAACGGTGGCTCGTGAGTGCCTGCATATCAAATGCACCGTTGGGCTGTATGACGGGAATCCGAATGATTTGCATATAGGGTCATGTGGCTGATCCAACACTGGTTTTTCCCATCCGGAAGCTTGCGCATAGTTCGAATGATTTGCATACGATGAGCCAAAGCAACACATAGTTCTTTCAGGAAAAAGAAACATCGTAGGAGTGGAGGACAAGACGGACATGTCGGAAGATTACAATAATTTTCATGAAATTCCCCCCTTCACGGTTAAAACTGACCCAACCATCGCGTTGAATGATGAAGATTGTCCATGGTTGCGGCGCAATCAGAAGAAAGGGACACACACGAAGAAGAAAGGGACACACACTAGATAGGGATGTTGGTGGTGATGTGTAATAATGTATTAAACCTTTTATCAAATGCACACAGTTTCACCTGACTTGTTATTACCTGCATATCAAATGACTTGTATGACTTGTATTCGGTAGATATAGAACAAAACATACGGTTTCACCTGCATACAGCCCAACAGTGGCTCGTGAGTGCCTGCATATAAAATGCACTGTTGGACGTATGCAGGCGAATCCGAATGATTTGTATTCGGTCTTTGCCTTCCGGACTAGTTTGACTAGCTTCTTCTCCGCTGTTGCCGTACTCTTGTTCTTCATGATCTAACGTCGTCGTGAGCAGCAAATCGACCTTCGATCCAAGCAGCCGCAAGACATCTCTCATGATCTAACGACCGTCCCAAAAAGTGTTGGGAATGTTGTAGATCATGAGAGAGCCTTGCAGCTGCTTGGATCCGACCGAGGGGCATGGCTACCACTTCCACCACCACCACCACTCGTTGTGTGCCGTTTCGCTGCAGGGACGTCGCTATTTATAGGCGTGTGCTTCTGATCCAACGGCTCACAAGAGCTCTAAAGAAACACACCCCTGATCCAATGGCTCACAAGCGCTTGAAAGAAACACACGATCCGTGTGCTTCTTTAGTCCCGGTTGGTAACACGAACCGGTACTAAAGGCCCTGATCCAACAGCTCACAAGCGCTCGAAGGAAACACACGATCCGTGTGCTTCTGATCCAACGGCTCACAAGCGCTCTAAAGAAACACACCCCTGATCCAACGGCTCACAAGCGCTTGAAAGAAACACACGATCCGTGTGCTTCTTTAGTCCCGGTTGGTAACACAAACCGGTACTAAAGGCCCTGATCACTCTATATATAGGCTTGGCCTCCATTGCCATATCACATCTAAACTCATATCTGCAACCTCATCACTCTTCCATTGTAACAAAATTTTGACTTAGGCGTTTTTGACTTAGGTGTTCTCGGCGACGATGTCCATGTTGGACCAGAGGGGCGATGTGCGGGACTGGGCTCCACCGGGCTGGCACTGGGAGGTGCTACCTTCCGGGACGCGCAGCTTGGTGAGGAATCCGGGTGACATCGTCGACCCGGATCTTCTGTGGTGGCAGTCGCGTGGGCCACGCTCGGTGCAGAGGGAGCCGGCCTCCGAGGAGGTGGTACGTCGCCGTATCAGGGAGAAGGATGAGCACGTCCGTCGCTACATGTATCTATTGGATAGGCAGTATGACAGTAGGTGGTCGTTTCTTCAGAGGGTTCCTTCTCACGTGAG
Source organism: Puccinellia tenuiflora (assembly GCA_012064385.1). Taxonomy (NCBI): domain Eukaryota; kingdom Viridiplantae; phylum Streptophyta; class Magnoliopsida; order Poales; family Poaceae; genus Puccinellia; species Puccinellia tenuiflora. The sequence goes on along the minus strand of QRDG01000610.1, from coordinate 123,825 downwards.
CTATGACCCTGTGAGGGTTCCTTCTCTTTGGATGCGCAGCGCCGGAGGCTCAGCACCCCGTGGCTCAGGAACTTGAAATATGTCCTAGGCAGTACGACAGTTCTGTTGAAAACTTGTTCACAACAAAGAGCTATCTCCTCCTAACATTCTAGGGTTTCTGTCGAAATAACGGGTGTTATGGCCAAATACATGGCATAGTTTGTTTGAATGGGTCCATATTCCACACAAACATGCATCTTGGAAGCACGGACAATGTTGACGAAGGAAGTTTTTTTTATTGAATAAAAAAACCATTTTCCATTTTCCGAGTGTCAGAAATGGTTTTTTTTTGTGAAGGACCTACCCGAAATATGTTGCAAAACTTGGGTGATTCATTTTTTTAATATGCTAGAACATGTTATATGCACAAATAATCAATTTGTTTTCTAAGAAAAGAATTCCATCCACCTCTTTTAAAAATCACAAATTTCTGCCGATTCTGCTGGAAACGGGACAAATTTCTAGACTTAATTATAGTTTCTAGAAATATTTCATTCCATTTTGAAATTTAAAAATTTGAAAATGTTACAAAACATCACAAAATTATTATGGGTTGATATTTTTTAATTTTACAAAATTTTAGAAACTAGTTTCATGTCATTTGGACTTTTCTTTCAAAAGTTATAGTTGTTTTAATAAATTAGGAAAAGAAAAAGAGAGAAAACCCTTTGGTACCGGTTGGTGAGGAAAACCGGTACCAAAGGTCCAGCGGTTCGCGCGCAATTTTTGGTGGACCTTTGGTACCGGTTGGTGCCACCAACCGGTACCAATGGACCTTTGGTACCGGTTTGTGCCACCAACCGGTACCAAAGGTCAAAATAACGCTCCAAACAATGCGGGACTTGGCCATTCTTGGCCAAACCCAGCAGACCAACCGACGCGCCTCCGGGCTCCCTGTTCACCGACGAGGAGACGCCGCCAGGCTGCCGCCGTGCCGCCGCCGCCGCCTCCACCACGCGCCACCGCCTCCTCCACCACGCGCCCCTGCGCCGCCGCCGCCGCCTCCGCCTCCTCCACCACGCGCCCCTGCGCCGCCGCCGCCGCCTCCACGCGCCCGCGCCTCCGCCTCCTCCACCACACCGCCGCCGCCTCCACCACGCGCCTCCGGCCGCCACCACAACACGCCTCCGCCTCTGCCTCCGGCCGCCTCCACGCCGCCTCCGCCTCCGGCCGCCTCCACGCCGCCTCGGTAGAGCTGGTACTAGTTTTTTTTTGTTTTTTTTCTTAGTGATTATTAATATTAGTAAATAGAAATACTAAGAATTAGTATTAGAATTTAAGTAAATAGAAATACTAGTTTCTATTTTTACTTACAAATGTCTCAATATTGTTATACATAAATTTAAGTAAATAGAAATACTAGAAAATTAGTATTAGAATTATTAGATACTTAGAATTATTAGAATTTAGTACTTAGAATGATTAGAATTTTTAGTACTTAGAATTATTAGAATTTTTAAGTACTTAGATATTAGTTTTTTTAGTACTTAGAATGATTAGAATTTTTAGTACTTAGAATTATTAGAATTTTTAAGTACTTAGATATTAGTTTTTTTAAGTACTTAGATGTTAGTTTTTTTAGTACTTAGAATTATTAGAATTTTTAAGTACTTAGATATTAGTTTTTTTAGTACTTAGAATTTTTAAGTACTTAGATATTAGTTTTTTTAGTACTTAGAATTATTAGAATTTTTAGAATAGAATATTAGTATTAGAATTATTAGTATTAAAATATTAGTGTTAGAATTTTGTAGCGAATTGCTATTTAAAATTTTCTATTTCAAATTTGCCAAGTGAACTTGCTATTTAAAATTTTGTAGTGACATTGAGCTATGGATCCGGACTCCCCCCCCTTCATCCGAAATGAGGAGGAAGAAGATTTGGTGCAACAAGTGATATATAATAATGCCCGACCATATGAGGATGACGATGGCGAAGACTTAACCACACAATTTCTGAACGACTCCGGTGAAGGACTTGAGTCTGAAGAAAGAAGGGCCGACGAAGTGCCCTTAACAAACTCCGGCAAGGTGTATATTATGGCAATGCTATATTAGTAGATGCATTGATTTATTTGTATTGCACTTATTAACGAACCTTTTTTATTTTAGCCTTCTGGATCATCGAGCAAATCTGCTAAAAAGCAAGGTCCTCGAGGCCCGACGAAACCTCTATCGGGCGAGGCTAAATTATCCCTCACCGCATTTAAGGCTAGTGGCGAACCGGTGGAACCAGCAGAGAACGTCAAAAATTTATAAGTCAAGCTGGAGTTCTTGTTAGGGACATTGTACCGATCACCATTCCAGATTGGCATAAGCCGAAGAAGGCGGGGGTTGGCGATGAAGCTAGTTATGTCAGCGACACTACAAAAGAGGTACTTTGGGGGAGTCTGCTGCCATACTTCAACCTACCGGTAGGCTTCACGGAAGGCCAGACGAAGAAGCTCAAGGAATGGACTTTTAAGAAGATGGCCGTACAATTCCAGACCTGGAAGAAAAAATTATGGGACAACTATGGACCTGAAGGTCCAGAATTCACTGGAAGATTTGAGAAGCTAAAAGCCCTCTGGCCCGCATTTAAGGCATATAGGAGCTCGTCAGAGTATAAGGCCCGATCAGCCATAAATGTTGAAAATGCTAAGAAGAAGCAATATTTTCATAAATTGGGGTCAGGTGGCTACAAGAGTGCCATTCCTAAGTGGAAAGCATATGAAGCTGAACTGCTGAAAAACGGGGTCATGCCACAGACATACGACTGGCCCGAGCGGTCCAAGTTCTGGTTGTACGCGCATGGGGCAGGGTTGGACCCAAAGACAGGGCGAATCGTTGCAAAGGGTAAATGGAAGACGAAAATTGAAAAAATCACCAAGGAGCTTGAAGATGCAGTAGATAAGGTTAGAAAGGGAGTGTACATTCCCGATAGAGAGAATGACGAGTTGACACTAGCTCTGGGGAATCCAGAACACGTTGGACGAGTACGAACCCTCCCAGGTCTCACCATGAAGGATGCGTGGCCGGAGTGCGCAGACAGTTATAGAAGCCGTTCGAGAACGAAGAAGAAGTGCGCTGACCGATTATCGACATTGGAACTTAGGGTGCAGCAGCTGGAGCAGAATCTAACAGACTCAACTAGTCGGCAGAGGGCACCTGATCAGCAGCTTCTTATAGAAGATCCTCAAGCCGATGCCGCCCCATCTCAGCCGAAAAGCAGCGTGGGTTCCTCGCATCTTGAAGGATGTGGAGCAAGCTACCCCGTGGATTATGTCACGGAGAGGACAGAGTGCGAGCTACATGTGCCAATAAGGAACATGTCCGTTAAGGTGGCGGTCGGCTGTGCTTACCCACAACAAGATGGAGCAACGCACCATCATCAGCCCATTCCAGCTGACTGTGCTCTTGTCGGGGTGGATGACATTGTGCCTACTTATGAAACAATGGATCTTGATCATCCTGGAGGTGACGAGGAGAAGACACTGGGCGATGTCAAGCGCGGTTTCGCCCTCTGGAAAAAACAATACATCGTCTTTTCAGGCCCCGTGCCAAGGCCACCGACTCCTCGTGGTAGAAGTCCACATGTGCAACAAAGTCCACATGAGCCGCAAGGGCCATCGACTACTCCTGCTGGCAGTCCACATGAGCAGGAAGGGCCATCGACTCCTCGTGGTAGCAGTCCACATGAGCAGCAAGGGCCATCGACTCCTCGTGGTAGCAGTCCACATTAGCAACAAAGTCCACACCTACCGGAGGGGGGGCCCAGCGCGAGTCCACCACCTCGGTTACCTCCGCGTAAGAGAGCGCCCGTTAAGCGGAATGGTTCGCCGCCTAGGAAGATGCCTAGATTGGAGAGAACACAACCGCCTCTTGAGAAGTTACCTTGGGAAAGATCTAAAGAGGAAAACGACGCCATCACACGTTCCGAGATGGATGCCCATTTTGCTAAGAAAGTGCCAGAGATACCTTTTGTGAAGACGCTAGATCCGGTGAAAGTCGTGCGTACCGTGGAGAATCTATATGACCCTGAACCGGTGGTATCAGACTATACGCGTTCTATTGAAAGGTCATATGACGAGATGGTCAGGGTGAAAAAAGGGGAACCGGTGGTCCAAGTGGAAAAAGGGAAACAAGTGGTCGAGTCAAAGAAAAGTAAACAAGTTCCCCAGCTCGGAGAACAACCCGTTCAATCGGTCCCCCCTCTCAAGGTGTTTGACGATAAGGCCGTTCAAAGTCGTCAACAACAAACAACTGATACCGATTATCGCACCATTTTGAAGTACCATCTGAATTTGTTCAAGGGAATAACTTGGTCGAGAATCTCTCCACCCTACCAACAAGAATGCGCCAACTGCATAGCTGGTACTTGAGGAGTGCAAAGGACGGGTTCGATTCTATCATGGTGAGAGTTAAGGAGGAGCACTACTTCCAAGATTACGCTGTGTCCGTTGACTTCAAGGAACTTTTTCAGTTATACAATCTCCGGGCCCTCGACAAATCGTTGCTCAGTTGCTATTGTCTGTAAGTGATTTATTTATTTAATTTGAGAAGTCTTTAGCTCAGTTCGTTCATTTTCTGCAATTGTCCTCAATTTAATCTTTTGTGCGCTATATTATACAGATTGAAGATGCTCGAATGCAAAAGGAATGATATCAACGACATTGGGTTCATTGACCCGGAGACAATGCATCAAGTAACCATAACGGATCCCCTGCATAACAAGGATACACCGGCGACTTTGCTAAGGTTTTTGAAGCGACAACGTGACAAAAAACAAATACTTTGGCCTTACTTGTTCGAGTGAGTGTTACTGTCTTCTTTATCGTCATTATTTAAATACTTTGGCTAGATGTTAAAATTTTAAGTAATGAGTTATATCTATGACACTGCATATTTAAACGTGCGCAGCTTTCACTTTATTCTTCTCAATATTAAAATACACGATGGAGAAGTTCTAGTATATGACTCACTAACCATGAAGGCTATAACATACAAGCACTGTTTTGATATGCTCACAAGGTAATTTTAATTATTTCTTATCGGCTTCATCGTTAATTTGATGATGTCAACAAATTAATAACTCTTTTATTGATTTTCTTTGTCGGGCAGCGTATGGCAAACGTTCATCGCGGAAGATCCGGAAGGTGGATGGAAATCGAAGCTGATATGGCGTCCGAGAGTAAGTAATACTACCTAGCTACGTCCAGACACATTTATCATACTTGATTATTGTTTGATTGAATTATATTCTTATACAGAAATGCCCGCAACAGCCACAGGGGACTCATCTGTGTGGTTACTATGTTTGTGAGAATATTCACAAGATTGTCAACGAGAGAGCGAATAGTATATTCAATAGAGAGGTACGTAAATAATATTCACAAATTTATTTTGTTACCATCAGTTCTGCTGAGTTTCAGTCATAATTGTTTTATTATGATTTGATACATACATATACACATGACACATGTATTCATTTCGATCTCATTCTTTTGCAGTTGGCAAGAAAGCGGGAGAAGCTTACCCCACAGCTCCGCTTCCAAGCAATTGGCGAGGAATTGGCGGGATTTTTCATTCGGGATGTCCTACCTCCTGGGGAAGCGTACCATTTGGTTTAGTATGCCTCAATGTAATAGTGAGCTAGGAACATGTAATATATAGTATGACTCGGAGAGTCGTACTACTTAATTTGCGATCTTATGTAATTAATTACATGTGTTATATATATGCACCAAGTTGATATGCATCAAATTGATCTTCATGTAGATATCTTATATATACCAAACGCATTTTTCGCGCATCGAAGCGATACTGGTACAACGAACGGTCCAAATACAGACCCTAAACCCTGGATTCTATGCGTTTCTGGCACGGCAGAGAAATGCATAATTCTCTGCCGCGGCAGGGAATGCAGGTTTAGGGTCCCAACCCTTTGGTACCGGTTCCTGTTACGAACCGGTACCAAAAGTCTCCAGCCCTGAGGCTCCCGGCCAGCCCACGTGGAGGCCCCTGTAGTACCGGTTCCAGAGGAAACCGGTACTAAAGGTTGGGGCCTTTAGTACCGATTAATTAGTACCGGTTGCCCAACCGGTACTATAGTACCTCTGAAACCGGTACTAGAGCCTGTTTTTCCACTAGTGCTTGTACTCCAAGTTGTGGCTTCTTGGGCTTCGTTGGGCCGCCAGGTGGGCCTCCAAATATATCTTCAGCTGAGCTGCACCGGGTATGCCAATGGTGAGGTGCCCGGAGGGTATGCCCACGTCAAATTATGTCCTCATATATTTCTGTAGGAACTAGTGAGAAACCAACTATTTTAGCTCATTGAGATAAATTAGATTAAAATATTATTTTAACACGTTTTCATGAGTTGGAATGCCCATAAAACCCACCCACGACAAGGAGCAAGTTTGGAAACCAAACCCGATAAGCACACAAAGGCATACACACACAGAAAATCCACTCTCTCGTTCTCTTTCTTCCTCGCTTTCCTGCCCTCGCCCTATGAGGCCTTTTCAGCTACTACGCTACCTCTAGCGACACAAGTCGTAGCCGGGGAAGAAGCACAAGTCGTTGTTGGGGAGGAAGGTGGGTGCCTGGTTTTGTCTTCTCTTGGCTCCAAGCCATCCACCGCACCTTTCAGGACTGCAAGGTCATGCGCGACATCGTGGAGTGACCTCGTACATCACATCAGGTATCCTATTACGCCCATGAATCCAAAGCTGAATACCTGCGAGGCGTGCACGGAAGTTGATGAGTGCAAATAAATTTTTTTAAAGTAAAAGATCGGCGTCGGGTCATTCACATAGATTGACACGTAGCTACCGTACATGAGTACATCGAACGTGATTGCAGATTTTTTTAACTAACTACATAATTAAAAATCTCATGTTATTTTGTCAAAATTTCGCTTGAAACAAGTATATGTCATTCTCTTGGCATATTTTTAGTACTGAAAAATTGATATTAAAATATACATTCACTTAGGAAATAATAGTATAGCAGCTCGTGATCACGATATTCACACTAGTAGAAAATGGGCCTATTGTCCTGGTTCATTTGACCCTTTAGTCCCGGTTTGGGACCCAGGACTAAACAATCGGGACTAAAGATAGTCCCGGTTCCGGTACGAACCGGAACTAAAGAGGCGGACTTTTAGTCCCGGTTCGCAACACGAACCGGGACTAAAAGATTTTTTTCTTTAATTCAAAAAATGATTTTAGTTTTCAATTTTTTTTGAATCTATGAATTGTTCGACTCGTTAATCTCTCATATTTATAATCACCCAGTTACGAAGTGACGTTTGATGTCCACAAAGCATTCCTCTGATAAACGGGAGTGACATAATCTCATGGTTTAAGAAAACTATACTTGACATTTTAAAAGTGTTGACAATAAACTCAGTGACACGATTAATTTCAGCTCTTTTATTATTGGGTCTTGTCCATCACATCATTACTCCTAATGATATGACTCCGTTATCAAGTGACAATAACAAGTCCATGTTTAGGAAACTCTAACCATCTCTTGACTAACGAACCAGTCCAGTAGAGACTTACTAGAGACAACTGGTTGTTTAATATTCCACACATGTATTATGTTTCCAGTTAATACAATTATAGCATGGAGAATAAATAATTATCATAAATATGAATATGCTAATAAACCATTTTATTATTGCCTATAGGGCATATTCCCAACAACTTACACTTGTTCCTATGCATATCCTTGGTCTCCAAGTTAAAGACGATGACCGTGTCATAAAGAGCTGGCGCATCAATATTCAGCAATACCACGTGGCTGCTCCTCTCTTGGTATTCATCGAATACAATAACCATATCTGGATGGTTGCTTGGGATATCAGGGTGGAGCGACCGCAGCTTCTCCTCCATGTCAATCACAGTCTTCAGGGACCAATTGCTACCACCTGCTGGTGAGATTGGGAGTGTAGCCACATAGATATCATGAGCCTTTCAATGGCGAATAGTTTCAGCAGTTTCCCATCCGATGATGTCGCCAAGTGGAGCTGGTCAGCTTCACAGTTGGTTTGTGGGAGCTTCACTAAGTCCAGCTTCCTTTTGTGCAAGTTGTAGCTTAGGATTGGCTTGTCATGAGATACCAACCAATGGATAATGCCACCATGGAGGACGGCGGGGTTGCAGTCACTTCCAATTGACCATGGCAAGTCACAGTTGCATTCATACGTGACACGCTTCCATTCACCACATGGCGATGCCATCTGCACTTTGATACTCCCTCCGACAAATTCAACAATGAGCAAAAGAAGGACGCGTCAATGTCGTCTGCGGCGGTGAGCATGATGTAATTATGGTAGGATTGGATGGAGTTGGCCGTGTTAACAACACACGTGGACATGAGAGGAATGTCTTGGCGCCACTCATAGGGTCGTAGACGCACATGTCGGAGCACCGAGTCGGGTTGGCTTATGATACTTGAGCAGCATCGGGGACGTTTCAGAAGAAGAAGGCCGCGTCAGGACGTCATGACGCTGTATTGGTCAAAGAGACCGGCAGCGCGGCGCAAAAATAATGGAAATAGGTGGTCGTGACACAAGGATGCGACGGAGGGAGTGGCTGGGTGGACAAGGGTAAAGAGTTTGAAACAATTGGTGCACAAGGCGAGGATGCAGGGAGCCGCCGCTTGGTGGCTGATGTGACGGATGAAGGACGGGCTGAAGATGTCATGGCGCATCAGCTTACATGTGGCGGCGAAACGGACGAGGGCGAGGGGGTCGCAGCGCTCGGCGATCTCGAGCAGGAGATCCGACGGAAGCGTCCACGCTATCGGAGTCTCCGACGCGTTGCTTGTTTCTTGTCGTCGGCGTTTGCTTGATGCCATGGCGTGCCTAGGCCTTCGTGTCATGTCCAGGCGGTGCATAGCGAAATTTTATGTTTGCACCACGCCCAGAGTAGATTGATCCGCCATAGTTTATCTCTCTACTTCTATTTAAAGAACGAAGAAAAGGTAAAGTTGAGCCGGAGTAGGAGACGATCTCCATTAGAAGTTGGATTAGGAAACGACCGATCTCTGAATCAGCGTGTTTCCGTGATGCATGCATTTTTAGGGTTGTTTGATTTCTCGGGATATTCCTTACCTTTTCCCACAAAATACAATCCTCTCTTCCCACTGATCTAGGCTAGCTAGCTAGTTTTCGTTCCAGGATAGAGGATAGAAAGATCTGAAGAAGCTATGTAGCGTGGTACCAGGGGTTAGCAGCAGCCGCTTCTTGTGTGATTGTCAGCACTCGATCTATATTGCTAGTTCAACCAGAATTCAAACTACAGATGGATGGGACGCTCGAGCTATTCTCCTCGAGACGCCTCTGTTCGTGTGGTCCAAGCCACGGCACAGCCGTTCCTTCCTCGCCCAAACCTTTCCCTATCCTCATCTCTCTCTTTATACTAGTTACAAGCAACCTCAGCGTTGCCATTCTGGGCCTGCAAGCCGAGTAGGTAGTTTCCGTAGACGGGCCGGCCTTCCTTCTTCACTTGCTTGGTGGGCCGGGGGCACGATGCTTACATTCCCCACCGGTTGAAAACCGGCTTGACCCCAAGCCGGTGCTCGAGGAAACTGCTGCTTGATGGTGTCGAGGTCCTCCCAGGTCGCCAGGTTTTCAGCCATCCCGCTCCACTGGACCAAAACTTGAATGATGGAAGAAGAACCGCGCTGGGCGACGCGCTGTTGCAGAACCTGTACAGGGACCTGAAATGCAATATTAGGACGGGGAAGATCGGGATGCACCTGTTGATTAGGCCCAAGAGACTGCTTCAGCTGAGAAACATGTACGACCGGGTGGATCTTGGTGGACTCGGGCAGAGCAAGACGATAAGCAAGCGATCCAACCTTCTCCAGGACTTCATAAGGACCAAAGAACCGAAAGGAAAGTTTCTGATTGGAGCGAGTAGCAAGAGAAGACTGCACATATGGTTGGATCTTGAGGTAAACTTGATCGCCAACAGAGAAGGAGCGCTCTGACCTGTGCTTATCAGCCTGATTCTTCATGCGTTGCTTGGCGCGAGTCAGGTGTTGCTGGACCGCTGCTTGAATGACTGCTCGATTGGCTAACCACTGGTCCAAATCAGCAGATTCAATGGCGTCAACAGGAGCTAAGCCAAAGTGACGAGGTTGGCGCCCATACACAACCTGGAATGGAGTCTTACCCAACGAAGAGTGCCAATTATTGTTATACCAGAACTCGCACAACGACAGCCACTTAGCCCAGCGACTAGGATATGCATGGATAAAGCAACGCAAGAAGCATTCAATGGACTGATTCACCCTCTCCGTCTGACCGTCGGTCTGGGGGTGGTATGAAGTGCTCATGCGCAGCTGAGTATCTGTTAACTTGAAAAGCTCGGTCCAAAACTTGCTGGTGAAAATTCGATCGCGGTCAGAGATAATTGACAGTGGCATACCATGGAGTTTGTAAACTGTGTCCAGATAAGCTTCAGCAACTGTCGCAGCAGTGAACGGGTGACGCAAGGGGAGAAAGTGGCCGTATTGGAGAAACTGTCAATCACCACAAGAACGCAATTGTACTTGCCAGAGAGTGGGAGCCCCTCGATGAAATCCATCGACACAATTTCCCACGCCCCCTTGGGAACTGGCAGTGGTTTAAGCAACCCAGGGTAGAGTACACGCTCGGGTTTGGCCTTCTGGCAGAGATCGCAGCGCTGTACCCAGTTCTTGACGAAAGATTTCATGCCACGCCAAGCGAAAAGTTGAGAGACACGCCGGTAAGTAACAGGGAACCCAGAGTGCCCGCCAATCGCGCTATCATGCAAGGAATGAACAATCTTGGCTTGGAGCGCAGAATCAGATCCCACCCAGATTCTGCCCTGGCGGCGCAGAATTCCATCACGAAACTGGAATTGGGAAACAGAGGAAGGATCAAGCAACAATTTCTGGATAAGATCCTGTGAGTTGGCATCTGATGCGTAGCTAGCAGAGATTTGCTGGAGCCAAAGAGGTTGGACTTCAGACAATGCCAAAATTTGCTGGCCAGCGGGCGGACGGCGCGAGAGAGCGTCGGCAGCTCGATTATCAATTCCCTTTTTGTAAACGATGCGGTATTGCAAACCCATAAGTTTGGTGAGAGCCTTCTGCTGCCAAGGGGTATGCAATCTCTGTTCAGTCAGATGCGCCAGGCTCTTCTGGTCAGTCCTGATAACGAATTCGCCCACGCGCAAATAAGAACGCCACTGGTCGATAGCCAGTAAAATCGCCAGGTATTCCTTTTCGTAAACAGAGAGGCCACGATTTCTCGGACCAAGAGCTCGGCTCACAAAAGCTAGAGGATGATTACCCTGCATAAGAACTGCCCCAATGCCACAATTAGATGCATCAGTCTCCAAAATAAACTCCTTCGAGAAATCAGGCAGAGCGAGGACAGGTGCAGAAATGAGTGCATGTTTCAGGGTCTGAAATGCTTCCTCTTGTATAGAAGTCCAGAGAAACTGCACTCCCTTCCGCAGCAAGTCAGTAAGGGGTTTACTGATCACACCATAATTGCGGATGTACTTGCGGTAATACCCAGTGAACCCCAACAACCCACGGAGCTCTTTTACTGACTGAGGAACTGGCCAATTGCGGACAGTGTCAATCTTGCTAGGGTCAGTAGACACGCCCTTTCCACCGATGACATGACCCAGGTAAGCAATTTCCCGACGACCGAAATCACATTTTGATCGCTTGACATGCCACTGATTATCTTGCAAAATTTGCAGAACTTGGCGGAGATGATCAATGTGATCTTCAAATGTTTTGGAATACACCAAGATGTCATCGAAAAACACAAGGACGAATCGACGCAAAACTGAAGCTAATGTGGCATTCATCGCACTCTGGAAGGTTGCAGGTGCACCTGTAAGACCGAAAGCCATAACTCTAAACTCAAAATGGCCATGGTGGGTTTGGAACGCAGTTTTATGTTCTTCTCCGGGTGCCAACCGAATTTGGTGGAACCCTGCACGCAAATCCAGCTTTGAGAACCAACAGGCACCAGCGAGTTCATCGAGCAACTCATCAATAACAGGCAATGGGTATTTTCCCTTAACAGTGAGTGCATTTAACTGCCTATAGTCCACAACAATACGCCAAGCTGCTCGTTTTGCCGTATCCACGTCACCTGTCACTTCATCTTTCTTTTTAACAACAATAATGGGTGAAGAAAAAGCACTGGTGCTACGTTGAATCACGCCTGATGCTAACATTTCTGCAATTTGTTTTTCCACCTCTGTCTTCAGATCGGGAGCTAATCTGTAAGGACGAATTGTGACAGGACGAGCACCTGGGACGAGTGGAATGGCATGATCACATTGCCTGCTCGGTGGCAGTCCAGTTGGGACATCAAACATAGAAGCGTACTGCTGAATCAATTCCAGAATCTCAGGGCGATCAGCTACTTTCTCCTCTACAGTCTCTCTAATCAATGATAGTTCCACACATGTGTAAGCAAATTCTTCGTTCAGCTTGCCCTGGAGAGCGATCATGGAACCACGGTGAGAGAAACGCATCCACTTTTGACGCCAATGAACTTGCATAGGACTGTGCTCCATCAGCCAATCAACCCCCAATATACCATCATATTTTCCCAGAGGCAGAATCTTCATGTTACAGTTAAACTGGTGACCTGCCGCTGCCCATTCACAATTTGGGATGTGATGTGAGCAAGGAACAATCGCGCCATTAGCTACCTGAACTCGAACGGTTGTTCCCATCGGTAAAACTCCTTGTAACAACTCAGCAATGCTCTGGTTCAAGAAGGAGTGAGAACTGCCAGAGTCAACCAGAAACACACACCCTTTTCCCTGTATATCAACAGGCAACTGCAGTGTCTGGACCGAAGAGCTAACACCCAGTGCTGCAGCTGAAAGTAGCATAAGTTGCCCTGATGCAGATTCAGTGTCTGACTGCAAGTCATCAGAACCTGCCAGAATGAAATCTACCATTTCCTGAACCAAGTGGAGCTGAACTGTCTATTTACATTGATGATCTCGAGACCATTTCTCTCCACAAGTGAAACAGAGCCCTTTTGAGCGACGGAAAGCTCGCAATGCTGACCATTTGTCATCAGTTTTAGGTGGATCCAAACTCCTTCTATCTTCACTGGCATTCCTGGTTGCAGACTGACGAACAGGAGGAAGTGGCAAAGGAAGAGCATGAGCACGTTTAGCTTGCAAATTTGGAACCGAAGGACATTGGCTATTGCAAGGAGTGCTACCATCACCCAATTCCTCATGGAGCAAGGCCAATTCATAAGCGGCATCCAGGTCACGAGGCTGCTGTATTGCTACCAACACTCGAACTGATGGTTTGAGACCATCCAGGAACCGTGTCACATAGTGCAAAGGATCTGGAGCCATTTCATACGCAGACAGCTGATCAATTAATTCTGAAAAACGCTCCACATAATCTGCAACCGTACCAGTCTGAGAAATTCTGAACAAGGAACGGATCAGTGCTTGATGTTGATTGCGCCCGAACCGAGCCAACAAGAGGGTACAGAATTCCTGCCAGGTAGCGTTGGGGTAACGACGCTGCACTGATTCAAGCCACCGAGCTGCTGCTCCTTCGAACTGTGCGGTGGCGAATGAGATCCAGTAAGTTGGCGAAGTCCCCCAAATTTGGAACGAATCCTCACATCGCGTTTGCCACAGACGGGGGTTCGCCCCGTTGAATTTGGGCAAATCGCGAGGGAACGTGGAAGAGGCGTCAGTACTCAGTTCACGTGCAACAGAATCTGAACGGGAAATTTTGAAGGAAGAGGACTGGGTTTCACGCGCACCTCTGACCGGAGGAGGGACGTAAAGCCCCTGCCCCCGGTGTGTAGAATCAAGGCGGTGCCCATTGGGGCCGATCGCGTCTCCGGCCAGCGATTTCTCGGATGGAACCGGAACCGCCGAGTTGAGCCTGTCAGGATCCGGGCGGAGAACGCGATCAATGTCCTGGCGGAGCGCTCCGATGTCGGATCGGAGGTCGAGCTTGACGGAGCCGATGCGCTCGTTGGTCTCGTCGATCCGCTCGACGGCCTCGTTGACGAGGAGCTTGAACGCCTTGGTCGCCGTACGCTGGTACTCCGAGAACCGCTGCTCGAATTCCTCCATGGTCTCGGCCTTCAGGGCCTCGTACATCGAGCGAACTTCGGGGGAGAGATTCTCCATGATTTCCGCGCGCCGTCGGCTGACGAGACGAGTGTGATAGGGGTGGGTGGGAAGATCCAGATCTGGATGAGATGAGGAAAATTGGAGGCTCTGATACCAGAATTGTCAGCACTCGATCTATATTGCTAGTTCAACCAGAATTCAAACTACAGATGGATGGGGACGCTCGAGCTATTCTCCTCGAGACGCCTCTGTTCGTGTGGTCCAAGCCACGGCACAGCCGTTCCTTCCTCGCCCAAACCTTTCCCTATCCTCATCTCTCTCTTTATACTAGTTACAAGCAACCTCAGCGTTGCCATTCTGGGCCTGCAAGCCGAGTAGGTAGTTTCCGTAGACGGTCCGGCCTTCCTTCTTCACTTGCTTGGTGGGCCGGGGGCACGATGCTTACAGTGATTATTCTTTTTTGCTTTGGAAACGAGTCGCACTAAGCGTGTGTTTGGTCGATGGACCAATATGCATGGAATGGGATGGCCCATATTTTAGAGATGAAATGGTCCAAATTAGGTGATTCCACATTTTGTTTGGTTGAGAGATAGGAGGTTGGATGGATCAGCTGTGTTTGCTTTGTAACTGTTAATAGCAGTACTTTAACAGGATGCTAAAATATGATTAGAGGCAATTAGCCACGATGTGCGCCGACCGAGAAGCACGCATCCGAGCTTGGACTAGGTAGCGGCCGGCGGCGCGCGGGCCGGGACGGCAAGCAGGAGGCGGCCGGCGGCGGCGTCCTTCCGACGTGCGGGCCGGGGCCGCGCGCGGGCGGGGACGGCAAGCTGGAGGCAGCTGGCGGCGGCGTGCCTGCGACGCGCGGGCGGGGACGGCAAGCTGGAGGCAGCCGGTGGCGGCGTGCTTGCGACGCGCGGGCGGGGACGGCAAGCTAGGGGCGGCCGGTGGCGGTGTGCTTGAGGCGCGCGGGCCGGGACGGTAAGCTGGATGCGGCGGCGTGCGGCCGGCGACGATGAGCTTGCGACGCGCGGCCCGATGGTGGCGAGCTTGAGGCGGTCACGGCCGGCGAACTTGAGGCGGCCGGCGGCGAAGAGTGAGGCGGCCGGCGTCGGTTCCATTTGCTGTACTACTGTGACGGCTTATGGAGAGAGGAAAAAAATTTGCAGATAAGAGAGAGATTAGGAAACGTGGATCATTTGGTGCGGCCGATTTTCCCGAGTCGATCCATCGCGAATCTCTAGCGAATATTTGTGCATGTGGGGTGATTCCGTTCAGGTCATGTGCAAGCAAACAGGTCCAAATCGTGACCCATCCGAACCCACTCAGGCTGGCGTCGGCAACCAAACACACGCTAAAGCGCATCGCTCGGGATATAGCACTAAAGCGCATCACCAATATGGCTGTTAACGAGACGCGCGATGCAGCGCGGTGGTTAGGTGCGGTAGTGGCCGGCCGACCCGTCCAGGGTTCGAGTCCCGACTGGGCCGAATTTCAGGGTGTTCTCACCAGGGCTTTGACCCTGTAATAAAATGTCCTCACCATGTATGTCACAACTATTAGCTCTTACGGGACACCGATAAATTTGCGTACTGTGTGTATAGTTCTAGGGTCTAGCTTGTGCATTAGGGGTGTGCGTGTGTGTGGTGTGAGTGTGGTGTTGAGTCAAGTGCATAAGTCTAGATACTACAACTGTAACACAGATCGAAGGCTCTCAAATAAAAATGGTTGTTAACGAGTATATGCAGCTAAGAGCATCTTCAAGAGTTTGCTATCTTTTACTTGGCAAATCAAGTGTTTTGCCAACTCCCAAAACAATATGGCAAGTAAAAAAAGAGCCCATGTCCAAGAGTTTGCTATTTTTAACTTGCCAAAATTCAAAAATAAAGACCACAAGCAATTTTTGTGACTGGGCGGAACATATCCTCACGAGGAGATCGCGATGACAACTAGATGGCAACTTGACATATTTACGCGCTGAGTGAGGAAATATGCCACTACAGGAAAAGATGGCTACGCCGACGCCTTTTGCCGTCGGCACAGGCTAATTTGCCGTCGGCATAGCTTGTGCCGACGGCCACCGTCGGCGTATGGCCGTCGGCGTACCTCCCCGTAGGCATAGGTCCATTTGCCGTCGGCGTAGAGGAAGGCCGTCGGCGTAGCCTATGCCGACGGCTTTGCCGTCGGCGTAGATGCCGTCGGCATTTTGTTTTCCAACATTATTTTTTTCAAAAAAAAATTTAAAAAAAAATTTCAGTTTTTTCCAATTTCGAATTTCCAACTTTTTTCAGATTTAGAATTTTCCAATTACCCACACACTTAATCTCAGGTCAAATTACTTAACTTAGTCAAACTTCCCGTTCGGTCACCCATCCTCAGATTGCTCCAGCCCGAGCACGCTTAACTTTGAGTTCCTTCCAAACTAGCTTCCAAATGAGAAATTAGAACTTACTGATATTAGTACCCTATCAATCATATTAACCCTTCGGTTATGATGTTACACTTTTTATTGTTTAAATTTTAAGAATTTGTTTGAGTAAAGTAAGAATAATTATGTAATAGTATATTTCGAATAAATAACAATTAAATGAATTTTACTTCATTTTTACTTTTTACATTTAATATGAAATAATTCATATCTTTAAATCCATAAATCGAAATTTGACAAATAAAATACCTAAATCGATTAGAAAAATGAGAGGAATCCAAATATGACATCAATATCATATTTTGCATCACAAAAACCTTGATAGTTTTAGAAAATTGGGAAAATACTCACAGAAATGAAGGTTATGGAGGTTTTTATCATCTTTTGCATCCAAATATGACCTACCACCTGGAAAAAATTATAAACATGAGTTATGAAGGTTTTTATTAAAAAAATAGATAGAAACTAGTAGACCACCTTATAAGTGCATTGTTTAAGTGCCAAAAATAATTTCCAAAATATTTTCATAAATATGATTTTCCATTTTTAAGTGCCAAAAATGACTTTTTAAGTAAGCAAGTACCAAAAATATGTTGCAAAATGACACTCATTTAATTTTCACAAATAGTAGTACATATATAATGGCTAATCCCCAAGTATTAGGAATTTTCTCGATTTCTACCTAATTTCGCCTACTTAAATGACTTTATGTTGCTTTTCGGAAAGTAATAGAAATTTGAACTACAAATGTGTGATAGTTTCCTCTAATGATATGGATGTCATATTTGGATTCCCCTCATTTTTCTAATCAATTTAGACATTTTATTTATTAAATTTCGCTTTACGGATTTAAAGATACGAATTATTTCATATTCAATGAAAAACAGAAAAAAAAATATATAGCTATGCCGACGGCAAAGCCGTCGGCGTAGCCCTGTGAAGCTGTGCCGACGGCAAAGCCGTCGGCACAACCGCTCTACGCCGACGGCAAAGTTACGCCGACGGCCAGCTCGTCTGGTTGGCCGGCCAGGAGGCTACGCCGACGGCTTTGCCGTCGGCGTAGCCCTGTGAAGCTGTGCCGACGGCAAAGCCGTCGGCACAACCGCTCTACGCCGACGGCATAGCTACGCCGACGGCCAGCTTGTCCGGCTGGGCTGCCAGGAGGCTACGCCGACGGCCCCGACCTTTTGCCGTCGGCGTAGCAACTGGCCGTCGGCACATTAGGCCGTTCCTGTAGTGTGCCAAGTTGGAAAAAATGTCAAGTTGGAATGCCAAATTGTTGGAGGTCATTTTTTCTTGTTTTAACAAAAAATTGTGGATGCCAAGTTGATTTGGCAAACTCTTAGAAAGATGCTCTAACTAACTAAGCTACATATGTGCAACAGATTTCAGCATGGACGACGTGCGGCAATATATGTACCGTACCTGCATCCCAATGGGCGATCGATCCTCACATCAATCTATCAACCGCCCTCTCCTTTTGTCAATAGAAAATCTAGATCTTCCCTCTTTTGCTGCCATGCCGATCCCAATGGGCAGGCAGCCGGACATGGACTGCGGCGTGGAGAAGCAGCAGACTACAATCGACGGAGATTCCGAGATCAGGAACAAGATCAGGAGAAAGAAAGCTTGCTTGTTCTGGTGCATCTTGGTGCCCATCAGCATCGTGTTCTCACTCTGCATCGTCATCCCGCTCCATTACTACACGGTAGACGCGCAATACTCCGTCGCCACGGATTCAGTCTCCGGCCTAGACTCCAAGGCAGGCCTCTCCTTCAACCTCACCGTCGGGGTCGCCTCGCGGAGCCGTGGGGCCGAGGCTTGCATCAACCCCGGCATGTACGTGGAGGTGTTCTACCGTGGCCTCTGGGTCGCCGCCACCGAGGCTCAGGCTCAGATGGAACCGACGTGCGCCAAGCCACGGAACACGGCGGAGCTACCTGTCGTGGCAAGGCCGACTGGGATGCCCGTGGGGCAGGGGCTAGATAGCCTCGCCGTGGTGATGAGGAAAGGGGCGGCGGTATTTGACTTCATATTGCATGTCCCCGCTAGGTCCTATGGCGGGGAAAGCGCAATGAGGTCGTGGGTGACATATTGTAGGGGAAGCCAGATCGGGGGCGCTGCCGTGTTGTGCGATTCCCCCAACCAAAACCCATAATGCATGTATCATCGAGATCGTTGATCCTCCATTGCACTTGTTAGATGTCATTTGTTTACCTAGTAGGCTAGTATACTAGTTCTTAATATAGCTCTTGGTCGCGTCTTTGGATTGCCGACATCTGTTAAAGTTTTTTTTGCATGCATCTTCTTTCATCTATGTTGACAATGCCACTTGTCCATTTAATTTGGTATGCGGATATTAACTGTCTAAAATTGGTACATATTGACGCAAGATACGAAGCGAATGAATGTTGAACTATGTAATTATAGCTGTTTAACTGTTGATCCTAGTTGACATGCCTCACAAACCAAGGGATGGCACCACATTTTATTACAATCCTAGAGATAAGTTTGAGCTAAGCGAGAAAGAGTAGAGGAGCCGGGGTGTCTGTTGGAATAGGCTTGTATTCTAGTGCGGCTCCGAGGATTCGAGTCCTTCTCAGGTCCGAGGAGTCGAAGCTTTGGCGTGTACTGACTGGGGAGTGTCCCGAGTCGAGTCGTCTGAGTCGGAGTATGTTCTGACTCGACAGTAGTGTTGTAACCGGGACTCGAAGTTCTCGTCGGATCCGGCAGATGCACTGTACAGTCGTACAGTAGAGTAGGTAGATAGGACGTGCTAGACGTCACCTACAGTGTAAACGAGTCTGTGGCATCATCCACAGTGAACTCGTGTCATGACGTCGTTATGCAGTAGCGGTATGGCATGACATGTCGTAGGCCCCGCCACGTCAAGTCGCCACGTCATGTCGTATACTTTGTGGCTCCGGCCAGTCCAGCCCCTATTTAAAGGGAGGAATACACAAAGAGAAAATTAAGTCAAAACTTATTCTTTCTACAAACACACCTCCCCTTCTTCCTCTCTCCCGGTGCTCTCCTCTCCCGCTCTCTCTCTCCCGATTCACATTTAGGGCCAACAGTGTCCAAGTCTTTGGTGCCAAAGATTGTGCGAAGTGGTGATGAAAAGAGAGCCGATGTTGAGGTGGAGGAGCCGTGTAGAGGGTAGTCGCCGATACTATTGGATCTTAGAAGAGGGACCTTGGTGGCTAAATCCTCCACAATAAAACCAAATGAATCAAATTCAATGGCAAGCAAATTATCAGTAGCGAGCATACAATCTGAAATTAGATTTTTGATAATATCAAGAGTAACTAATTAAGACATTGTTGAGAAAAAAATTACAGGGAGAAATATGAGTTGAACCAATAGTGAGAATGCTAAGAGAGGACCCGTTGCCAACTACACTACGAGAACAATTAAGCTATCGCGGGAAATGGCGAAGAGATGTAAGTTTACTTGGATCATTGGTAATGTGGGAGTTGGCTCCGGTGCCGAGGACCCATTCACCATTATTGATGTACGGGAGACCAGTGTGGCTTGGGGGCTGCGTCGAAACATGGCGAGCTAATACAATGAACATAGTATATGAGGGCTCATGATTTTATCTCAAGGCGCGCGGGGTGACAGTCTAGACATTCGTTAAATCGCTGGGGCAAGGACCAAGGATGTCGGCGGCATTCGTGGCGATGAAGGGAGGTCACCACTGTCCAGGAAAGCTGGAGCCAAATGCGGTGAAATACCCAATCGAAGAGGGAGACACGACGAGAGAGAAAAAAGGCACCATATGGATCCACCGTGACGAGATTGAAACTTCGATTTGGACAGCCGTATGTAGGGCAAACTAAAATTTGAAGAAACGAAATCGAACAGGAGGTCGCGACCCCCTGTTAGGAACAGTCTTGCTTAATTAGCTGGTTAAGTTAGCGTTTGTGTCCGAGTTCTACACAAGCTATGCACACATGGTTGTGTTTGGGTCGGACTAGGAATAGTAGTCGTGTTAATTAGTACCATGGTTGGCTTGCATGCCATCCATGTGAGTTTCTGTATGAATAGAACTAGAAGTTGTATTCGGATATATAGATCTAGCTGGGCCTCGTGTAAGATTGTACCAAGAAAATTCACAAGGAATAAAGAAAGAATACGAATGGGCACCATAGACATCCGTCTCACACTTGAATTGCCATGGAGCATGCCTCCGACGCGAAGCCGGACAGGCTCAGCGACCTGCCGGACTGCCTGCTCCACGACATCCTCGGCCTCTCCTCCATGGACGCGAGAAAGCTCGTGCAGACCAGCACCCTGTCGCGGCGGTGGCGCCATCTCTGGCGCGACGTGCCATACCTCGAAATTGGCCCACACGAGTCCCACGGCGAGGATCTAGAGAAGTACGATCCATCTCGACGCGCTCCACATGCAGGTCATCGAGCCTCCTAAGGACCAAACCGGACGATGGAGCAAACCCAATGGCAGCGGCTGGGTCCGCCGCTGCCTCGCGCGCTACAGCCCCGCCGTGCTCGACATCCGCAACCACTCTCCCTCCGGCGCCCACATCCAGATGCGTCGCATCAGCCGCGGCACCGTCCTCCACCGCCTCACCACGTTGCGGCTCACGGGCGTCACGTTGTGCGCCGGCTTTGAAAACTCCCTAGGTGCTGACGGATGCCCTCGGCTGGAGCACCTCCAGCTCAGGGATTGCCTCATTGGCTTCAGGGAGGTGGTCGCCTCCCACACGCTCAAGACTCTCATCATCGACTCTTCCAGCATGAGCATGGACGAATGCTCTCTCCGCCAGTGCTACTACCCACGCATTGTGGCTCCTAGCCTTGCTTCTCTCCACCTCGAGCTTCTCAGCTTGTACGCGCCCCTATGAGAGTTTGAGATGCCTTCACTCGTGGAGGCCACGGTTCGTATTCACCTCAGAGGACGTATCGACACCGAATTCGAGCTTCTTTGCAGTCTTAATAATGTGACAAAACTAGAGATATCCACCTTCCCATCGCTAGACTTGGTTCGTGTTCTCTCACACTTACATCTAATTCCCTTTTTTACATGATACAAGATCATACAAACCACGACGGCCATATATAATTTTTGTTTACATATTACTTACTCTTTGTTTCCCAGGTGATGTGCTCTAGATTCGTTCAATAACCTGACAACATTGATCCTGGACAGGTGTGAGTTCACTCGTGATGCGCCCACGCTTTTGGAGTTTTTTCTCCTCCTCGCTCCCAACATGGAGAAACTCACTTTGCAGAACTGCAAGGTACACATCCATATTATATCTGAACATGCATGTATGTTACTTTTAATTTCCATTTGTTGTGTTTGTATTGTCTTCTCTTTTGTTTACTTCATACGGAATTAATCGTAACAATACTCATTATTGCTCAAACTGAAGCTTCCGCCGTGCTCCGAAAGTATGGCAGAAAGGTCCATGTTGATGAAAATCTACCATTTGAACCTCAAGTTTGTGGAGATCAAACACCGTGAAGATGATGATGGCGTTTCCGGGATCATGGAATATCTATTACATGTTTCGAAGAATCTCCAAATGACTGACATTGTGCTATCTAAAGGTCCAGAGAATCCATGGTATTATGCAACACTAGCAGCTCAAGGTTGGTGGGGTTAGTTTGGACACCTTGTACCTCGCGAATTGGTTTTCTTGGATTTTGGCAGGCCCCTTGCATGTAGTCAGTTTTAATTATGAGAGCTACTAACACGAGAGAGCAATACGGACAACAACTCTATTTCTGCTCACTTGAGTTGGTCGGTACATTGATTGTTTGCCAAGAGTAACAAATAAAATCAGAATTTCCATTGAGCATGAACCACATCTCCAAATTGATTGATTGTTTGGTCGACAGTATGGCAACATGTCCAAATTCTTACCACAAACCCCATGAGCATGGACTATAACCCACTAACCTAGTGAATTACCATTGACACAACGAGGATGTTGGCGATTCCAACGATAATTAAAACCTAGGGCTATCATCCTATAAGCAGAATTACATATACACACCTTTTAACGCTAAATGATATATTACTGGCATATTCCCTATCACTAGCGTGTGACCTCACACACCAGTAATGCTATATTACTGGCATGTCGGCCTGTAGTGTCCCACACCAGTGATAATGCATATCAGTGGCGTGGAACCAGACAGCCACGCCAGTAATATTTTAAAAACAATTAAAACATCTAAAATTCTGGAGCGTCATTTCTAGAATCAGCGATACATAGCTTATATTAGAACAATAATAATAGACAAACTGTTCATCAATAAGTAGTGGTAGGTAGCTAGTATGAATATATATCTGCTAGAAGAATCATCACTAAAAACATGCAACTGATGAAATGAGTGATCAACACCTCCTCACAATGATCATTACTCATTAGAATCGAACAACATCGACCTCCGGACAATGGTCATTAGTATCGAACACCAGCGACCAACCAATTTTGGACTATTTACATTGATCGGGAAAATACGAGGCATATATGAAGAACAAAGTTTCGACTATTTTTACATTGATCAAGAAAAAAATCGACTATTTACATTGATTGGAACCACCCCCTTGTTTCAGATCAACAACTCAGATATGACAAATATTACATGAAACAAAGCAATCTTGAATCAAAACCAATTTGCATAATTCGATTAATGCATACAAGAACCAAAAATACATCCAAAACTTTAATAAACAAAATCAGATCTGGAAGCAAGGTTAACTCTGGAGTGCAAGGTTCTGCTGATGCATCTAGCCCACCAATCATCTAACCATTATTTCCACGGGAGGTAATAAGAGCATCTCCAAGCGGGGGCGCCCAAATAATGTCCGACACCCTCCAAAATGGAATGCTTTGGGGGTGACCGGATGGCTGCCCGGACAAATGGGGATTGCTCTCCCAGCATAACACCCTAAAGCTGATCAACACATACAAACACCTGGTGGGCGCGGTGGTGAGCACATGGAGCAGCATTGACATGCCTTCTGCGATGACGCCCAGCTGGAAAAGCATCGATATGCCGTCGGTGATGGCGCCCATTGGAAGCACAAGCTGCAGCACACGGCAGCAGAGCGCTGCATCCTGCGGCTGCTCAACCACCGTTCCTGCCAACATGGTTTAGAAATTGCCTTATCATTTGCGAATAAATCCAGTTCATGATAAGAAAAGGTACTACGATGACCACTGTTTGAAGAAATGCAAAAAATAGCCTTGTTTTGAAGAATTTTGGTTTGAACACTGGGACACAACTTGTCCTCTTCTGGTATTGTCCCAACCCAAGAAACCCAAATAGGCAACTTGATTAGAAAATATACCATATTCTGCCTAAAAAGCTTCCGCCTATGATCGGAAATGATTTTTAAACAATGTTTATCTTGTTGTTTAGTACTGCGATGATATGAACAAAAAGAAAAGCAGGTCGTATTTTTGTGCTAGAAGCTTAGAAAAATTTGTCCTCTTGTCCCACTTGTGGTACTGCCCCTAACTAAAACACCCGCATACGCAAATTGACCAAAGAGAATTGCCAAACAGAAATGTTTTTCTAGTTTCATGAGCTTACATGATAGCAGGTAATGCATATCACTGGCGTGGAACCACAAAGCCACGCCAGTAATATTTTAAAAACAATTACAAAAATCTAAAATTCTGGAACGCCATTTCTGGAATCAGCAATATATAGCTTATATTAGAACAGTAATAGTAGACAAATTGTTCATCAACAAGTAGTGGTAGGTAGCTAGTATGCATATATATCAAAGTAACTTATTAGTAGCTAGCTAGCATGCATATAGATCGAAATAAGTAGCTAGGTAGAGTTATGCTCCTCATTCTCAAACACAATGATGCCATCATCCTTGATGTCTTTACTGTTGTTCTCAGAGAATTCACAAGAATCAATGGCAACTGCCTTGTAAAATACGGTCGACGTTGGCATCACCATAGTCAAGATAGAACAAGCACCTCCTACCAGCTTCCATCCCGTAAGCCTATACAAGGGCTCGCCTGTCATGTAATTGGAAAGATCGCATCTGATAGCATCAGATTTTTTTTCCTGGAAATAAAAGCCACCGGCTCCAGCAGGAGGTCGGAAGAGACTGTCGCCCGATCAGCTGCTCGCCGCCGCATCTTCACCGCGAGCAGCCGGAGGAGCTGGATGAGCTAAGTGAAGCTGTGGACCTGCAGGAGCAAGCACTGTAGTTTCAGGAAATCAGGTTGATGTCAAACATTTAGTTTCGTCAGTTTGATTTCAGGCTTGGCCACTAGGCGTCGACAGATCCAGGTTCATCAAGAGTTTTATGTTAGCACTTTTCCCAGTTGATTTGTGTGATGTCTCTTTAGCTGCTGGACCCGTGGGTTTGGAAACAGAGAAAAAAAGTAATGCCTAGAACAAAAAATGCAAGAGCTCATGAAATATGTTCAAGCTAATTGTGCTGCACTAAATTGTTGAGCTAAAAGTGGCCAATTTTCCGATGCATCTCACTTTCCAATCATAAAATGCGTTCACAATCTGTTGTAAACCTTTAATATGATCCTCCCAGGACTGGGATGTCCTAGCTCTGGCAAGTAGTACTAGTAGTGGTGTAGCAGGAGACGCAACATCAACCTAGAAGAATTGCTTCAAGAACATGCTGCCTTAGTAAGTACGAATTGCTTCAAGCTCTCTTACAAATTCAACTAAATGCTTGCTTGAAAAAAAATCAACTAAATGGACAGTATATATATTTATTGTGTAACGCTAATGCATGGTGCGTCACAACTCACATTTTGCTCCAGGCACTCCCTTGAAAATGCAGGGATAGTAGCAGGGTTGTAGAGCATGATGGCGTCTGCAACTCATAATTGCTGATATCTTACCATTCATGTCGGTAGCTACAAAATATGTAAACTATAAAATTTTCAACCTTCAAACATTGCCCAAGTTTGATTTTCAACGTGATTCTCTAAAGACAAAATAGTCCCAGCTTGGTAGCAATAAATAACACCATGTTTTCTCAGTTCCACTTCCATCCATAGCACGAACGAAGCACACACATTTGGAACTGAGGGTGTAAGTTTTGACTAAAATTCCCATGAGATCTTAATGTCCATCTCCACTCTTGTTTAAGTCATCAAAATCTACAGAAATATTAAATACTTGTAGACTGTCCCCAGTGCTAATGATATAATTACATATGTTACATTTCATCACATGCTAAGGTACATAGGTGCACATTTATCCTGATCTAAGTGACTGTCTAGATATGTTAAAAATGGACAGAACAAACAAACTTCAGGTTTAGCATTTAGCTCCTCTGATCTACAGCTTTTAAACTTTTTACAATTATCTTCTTCCAAATGTGCAGGATATGGAAGAAAATAAATGAAGTATTGAACTCCATGCCTCATCAATGAGCTAATTACTTGAGATGCAGCTGTTAGGAGCTTACTGTTATGTTGAAAAATCTGGACTGTAGCCCCTGAACCTCTAGCTCCATTCAATATAGAAATTTGGTTCCATGAATCGCTAACTATCATTACCCACTGCAATCAATACAACACATTAGCTACAACATATATGAGAAGAACAGAAGAAGGAAATTACTATCTCCCACCAGATACCTTCCCAATACATTAGCTACTGCCAGCATTTTAATTTTGCATAGCTGGTGAACATCACTACAGTATATACCCAAAGTAGTATGTGAATAACTATTGTTTTTATTACTATATGATGCATAGATGTTCCAAAAAAAACAGCAGAGGAAGTCGGTATGCACAATTCTCAAACCTTACCTTACATTTCTTGCAACAACAATGTTTCCATTACATGACATAAGCATACGATACAGACTACAAACCAACAACAACAGACCTCGATCAGCCCGGACTCTCAGCACGGGGTGGTCTGATAAACTCTTTTGCCTCCATTAACATTGTTGCCGTTATTCACCATGTCAGTGAGAAAGTACCAGCAAATTGTGCTTTCCGGAGCACCTCCAGCAGCTGCAGCAGGAAGGCAAGGTGTAGACCTCCTAGTTGACATGTCAAATACCATGCCCTGATCCCTACCCCTCCCACCGATCCAGTAGACACAGTTACCGTTAAGCCCTGGAACAGTTTCAGCATACATCGACACCGCGTTATTCCTGCCGAGAAACACCGAGTAGCCCCCCAAGTCCGTGACAGCATCCCAGTATGGTTGGCGCTGCGGATAGTACCTCAGAACGAATATTTCATCCTCTGCTACACGTTGACGACCGCCTCCTGGCATCGTGATGGTAACCGTGCAGCTTGTGTTCCTCCATATCTGGTACAGATTACCATGGCAGAACACAAGGTTCTTGGCACTGGTAAAATCCGAGACTTTGTTGTATGCCGGGGCAAAACTGGTGGCAGCGTCGAAAGGAAAGGACAGCAAGGGCTCGACCTTGGCCGGCGCATTCAGGTCCGGCAGTTGGGCGGCTTCACGCCTCCGAAGAAGCATTTTGGAAAGAAGGTCAGCCCACCTCTTGGGAAGTAGAGCACGTTCTTCCTGTGGCGACAGTGGCCCTGATGATGATTGATCTTCGACCTCAACAGGTTCCCGGCGGCGGCGCTCCGGCAGGCGGAGCACATGGACGTCTCCGTACCGCGTGAGGCAGTAGATCGTGCCTTCTTCATGGTAGACGAGGTCAGCGAGGCGATCTCCACCGGCGAGGCGGACGGGGTCGAGGATGGTCCACCTGTTGGCCCCGGCGGTGACGTAGGCGAGCCTGTCCATGCCGCAGATGGCAGCGGCGGCGAAGTCGTCCCTGGCGGGGCTGGGCGCGAAGATGATCTTGGAGGGCAGGCCGTTCCCGGCGTATATGAGCGGCGGCAGGAGGATCTCGGCGCCGGTGACGGGGCTGAAGAGGCTGAACAAGGTGTGGCCGCCGCAGATGCGGAAGGAGAGGGCGAGCCAGCCGTTGCTGGAGCCAACGCATCGTCTCCCCCAAGGGACGGCCTTGATCTCGAAGGAGCGACGCGCGGGGAGCGAGGCGGCGGAGGGGCGGCGCGTGGCGTCGTCGTCGTCGTCGAGGGCGGCGACGAGAAGCAGCGAGGGGGACGGTGGCGCGAGCGCGCATCGCCACGCCGTGCAGGCCCCCCGCGCGCCAGCGTAGCACTTGAGGTCGAGGTTTTCGCCGATCTGGCAGAGGAGCTCCGGCGGCAGCTCCGCCCAGTGCCGGAACGGCGGCATGGATTCTGAGTGGAAATGGCGGCGGCGGCGCAAGTGTGGAGGAGAGTGAGACGGACGGCAGTAGCAAGTGAAATAAATGGTTAACACTTGGGCCATCCCAAGTGTCGGGCCGGCCTGTTTAGTGTTTTTGTTTTTTTTAAGCCTGACATTAATACACATATAGTTAATACTTGCCCTAAAAAAGTTAATGCTTGCTGATGATTATTTGACGCTGACTAAACACACAATTCATGAGTTTATAAATCTAGCAATGTGCATCTCTAGAAATCTAATGAGTTGTTTTTGTTGGAAAAAAAAACTAAATAGTTGTTCACCTTTCCTTAGCCATTCCTCTTTCTTTCGGTTGCTCACCTCGCGATTTGTAGCGACATTGTAGGTAGGTAGGATCACCGTCTCGGTTAAAGGAATGACATGACTAAGTCGGGGACGTTTGATCTTGTTTTTAGAATTCTCTTTCCTACTATGCTTCCTATGTCATGTTTTAATTATGAAGACGTCGGTGAGGTAGTTGCTTTCATCCCCTGTCCCAGCTAGCTTCTTCAATTGTTACTTGTTTGTACCGTGCATTTTCTAAAGTTATACTTGAAACCAATTTCTGGTTAACACTTCCAAGAAAATTGCAGTTAGTCATAATCCTTGTCAAAATAAGGGTAAGAGGCACTACTGTTTTCGGGGAATATAGGTGGGCTTGATTTGACCATATGTGAGAATGAATGTTGGTATCTTTATTTATGTAGATGGCACCCATTAGCCTGCCAAGTAAGATGACGTATGCGGACATCCTAGAAACCCTATCGATGTATATTCCTGACGATGACATGCAACCCAAACTACCACGACATAAAGGACGCTCTGCTTCCTGGCCAAATCCTGGAGGACCAACCAGATCTCGTGGCCCGAGTGTTCAGGTCCAAACTGGAGACGATGAAAGAGGTGTTGATGAAGAAAAATATATCTCGGGCATACTGAAGACGTACGTCTATGTGGTAGAGTTTCAGAAGAGGGGCCTTCCCCATGCTCATTTGATGTTGATGTAGCTGGACCACATCTGAGTTGCCTTCTTGATAATGTCTTTGAAATTGTAATGCGACAGATTTGAGACATAAATATGTATGCATTTAGATTACTACTTGCTTATCTTTTCAATATACATGATTTTTTTTATTGAATATACATGAATATTTATGTGCACTTCATGTTTACATGTGCGGCGGCGGAAAAATTAAGACGCCGTAGCAAAGCACGGGCTTTCAAATAGTTTAGTAATAACAATAATATAATGATTTGAAGTTAGCACTATAACACTTATTTTTTAAATGAGGATAAACCTCGACACGTGCTTTGACCAATGCATATTACTTATAATAAAAAACAATGCTAAGCATTGAAAATTGGCTTACACGAAATAAACGTAAACGGATGCCATCCACATAGTATGGAAACATCTTCAAAATTTTACCACAAACCCTATGACCATGGACCATAACCCATTGCCTTACTGAATTACCATTGGCACGATGCGGATGTTGGCTGATCTAACAATAAGTACAACCTTGGGCTATCACCTCGAAGCAGAATTTCGAAACCACACATTGGAGACACAACAGACATATGTACCATGTCAAGCAGAGTACAGTAACGACCCATGCATGTCCGAACTAGAAAAGAGCCTAGGACAAACATTGACTACCACGGATTTTTTTTCTTTTCGATGGATAAATTCAGTTACGTATCGATCTTTTCCTGGCTAGAAAAATAGTTTCATAGTTTGTAGACGAGATGGTAGGTCAATCTCCAACAACGTGGAGCCACACTTTTTCTCAAGCATATCCTGGGTCTCCAAGTCAAAGAAGAAGGTGACATTGTAGTTATAACTGAGGAACACCACGTCCCCGCTCCTGTTTGTGTAGCCATCGAACACAATACGTTTATATGGTTCGTTGGTTGGAATTCCGGGTGTAGCAACCGCATCTTCTCCTCCATGTCAATTTTAGTCTTCAGCGACCAACCACTATCACCCGCTTGTGAGACTGGGAGCTGTAGCCATACGAACAGCATGAACACTTCAATTGCGAGTAGTTTAAGGAGTTTTCCTTCCGATGATGTCGCCAATTGGAGCTGGTCAACTTCGCAGTTGGTGGGCGGGAACTTCACCGAACCCAATTTCTTTTTGCGCAAGTCGTAGCTTGGATTATTGGCTTCTCATGAGATGCCAACCAATGGATGATGCCATCGTGGAGTACAGCAGGGTCGCGGAACCTTCTGATTGACCAAGGCAAGTCGTCACGACTGCGTGATGTATGCCAGTTATCACACGACGATGTCATATGGACTTCGATACTCCCTCTGCCGAAATCAGCGACGAGCAGCAAGAAGGAGCAGTCAATGCCGTCAGCGGCGGTGAGAATGATGTACTGACGGTAGGATTGCATCAAGGGTCTCAAGATACTCGGCGGACGGGAGAAGAAGGTATGGGCGCCGCTCATAGGGTCATACACGCAAAGGTCGGAGCACAATTCGGAGCCGGGTCGGCTTTTGATACTTGCGTGTCGTCGGGGACGTTCCAAAAGAACGAGGCCGCGTCGGGACATCACGACACTGTATTGGTCAAATATGCCAGCAGCGCGGCTCGAAAAGAAGGGAAATAGGTGGTCGTGGCAGAAGGACGCGACGGCAGGGGTGGTCGGGTGGATAAGGGTAAAGAGCTTGTGGTGATCGATACACGCTGCGAGGATGCAGGGAGCCGCCACTTTGTGGGTGACGCGGCGGATGAAGAACATGTGGATGTCACGGCGCAGCAACTTGCATGTGGCGGCGAAACGGACGAGGGCGAGGGGGTCGCAACGCGCGACGATCTCGAGCACGAGATCCGACGGAAGCGTCCTGCAAGCTATCCGAGTCTCCGTCGCGCCACGAGTTATTACTTGTCGTCGGCGTTTTCTGCTTGATGCCATGGCGTGCCCAGGGTTTATCTATAGCGAAATCTTCTATTTGCCCAGGTTTTCTGTTGATCCGCCGTAGTTTATCTATCTATACTTCTCTATTTAAGAAAGGAGGAAAGGAAAAGTTTGGAGTCTTAGTAGGATTGTACGAAACGATCTGGATCAGAAATCGGATTAGGAAACGATCGTTCTCTAATATTTTTCCAATATGCGTTCGTGTAATATCTTTCGTCTAATAAGAAACGGATTAGGATACGGTCGGTATGTACGTACTGGCATACGAGGCACGAATTAGGCCTTTTTCATTTTTTGGTCCAGTCTTCTCATCAAGAGTTCAAGACGATCGCTTCAGGCCGGTTAGAACGTGCAATATCTTTTTCTTCCTTTATTTCTCCTTTTTTTTTCGTGTGAGTTTCTCCGTTTAATAAGGAACAGAGAAAATAGGGAGATTTGGACCGGGATACGGAAACATGTCGTCCAAAATTAATATGGATACATACACTACTAGTGTACACACTGGGTCATTTTAATCGTTAGCTTTTTTTCGGTCGCAGAGCAATTGGTACATTAAGTTAGGAAAATATTTTCATGTTCCGTAGACGAGATGGTAGGTCGATCTCCAACAACGCGGAACCACGCTTTTGCCTGTGCATATCTTTGGTCTCCAAGTCAAAGAGGGTGAGGGTGTAACAAGAACCTGGCACATGCACATTGAGCAACACCACGTCGCCAGTCCTCTTCTTGGAGTCATCGAATACAATAGGGTTATCTGGACAGTTTGGACGGACATTCGGATGCAACGATCGTAACTTCTCCTCCATGTCAATCACACTCTCCAGTGACCAGCCACTACCATGTGCTGCTGAGGTTTGGAGATGTAGCCACACATGCATCTTGAACCCTTCAATGACGAGTAGTTTCAGCAGTTTCCCATCCGACGATGTTGCCAATTGGAGTTGGTCAACTTCACAGTTGGTGGGAGGGAGATTCACCGAGCCCAACTTCCGTTTGCCCAAGTCGTAGATTAGGATTGGCTTGTCACGAGACAACAACATGTGGATGACTCCTCCGTGAAGGACGGCGGCGTCACAATGCATTTCGACCGACCATGACGGCGCCTCGTGGTTTCTGACAGACCTGACATGCTTCCATGTACCACACGACGAGGCGGCCTGCAGTTTGACACCCCCTCTGTGGAAATCGGCGACGAGCAACAAGAAGGAGTGGTCAATGCCGTCGGCGGCGGTGAGCAAGATGTAATTATGATAGGATTCAATGGATTTGCTCGTGTTAAGACGCGGACATGAGAGGAATGTCCGGGTGCCACTCATAGGGTCGTAAACGCACATGCCGGAGTTTGGTTGGCTTGTGATACCTGCACCGTAGTGGAAACGCTTTAGAAGGAGGAGGCCGCGTCGGGACGTCACGATAAAGTATTGGCCAAAGATGCCGGTAGCTCGGCGCAAAAAGAAGGGAAACATGTGGTCGTGGCAAAAGGACGTGGTGGCGGGGTTGGTCGGGTGGATAAGGGTAAAGTTTTTTTTGCCACCATTGGTGCACAAGGCGAGTATGCAGGCAGCTGCTGATTTGTGGCGGATGTGACAGATGAAGGAAGGGCTGAGGATGTCACGTCGCAACATCTTGCAGGTGGCAGTGAAACGGACGAGGGTGAGGGGGTCGCAGCGCTCGACGATCTTGAGCAGGAGATCCGACGGAAGCGTCCACGCTATCGGATCGCATGTTTCTTGTCGTCGGCATTTTCTTGACGGCGCCATGGCGTGCCCAGGCATTTCTATCGTGTCCAGAGCGAACTTTTATGTTTGCACCACGCGCAGAGTCGATTGATCACTTATATTTAAGAAAGAAAAGAAGAAAAGGAAAAGTTGAGTCCGAGTAGGAAAGGATCTCTGAATCTGATGTCGGGTTAGGAACCGATCGATCTCTGAATCAGGATCGTTCCCATGATGCGTTCGTGTATTTTTTTCCTTTGTCCGTTTAATATGCAACAGAGGAGAATTTTTTTAGATAAAGAGTGTATATTAATATCGCGGAGATACAAATTACACCCAGCCTCTGCAACAACGCAATAACCAGAGCCATTACGGATGCACACAGCCGAAAGACAATAAGAAGAAGAAATAAAAAGAAAAGTCCCGCTACGGAGTTACAGTCCTTGCGGCAGCCGCACAACCACCACCAAAACAACACCTGTAGTCCAATTCTTCAAAAGCACCGCCTTCAACAAGAACAGTGCCAGGCACAACCAATTAAGGCCAGACCTTGGGTTTTCACCCTGAAGATAGTCCTCACTCTCAAAACAATGTCTCCAACAAGACCACTGTCAGGCACAACCAATTAAGGCCAGACCTTGGATTTTCACCCTGAAAGGTAGGACTTTGGACTTCACATATGTTGTCGCCCCCACTTACATGCCGCTGCACCAAGTCATGAAACACCAAGCCAATTCCTCTTCGCCAGAAAGATTCGAACCACCATTGCCATTCCTCAGATCTCGCCTTCCACGTCATTCTCCGCTAGCACCACGGAGCGAGAAAGCGTCCTCCATGATATTAACAGCCAGCAGAGCTTCGAAGCGCTCCCTCTGAATCCAAACGGTCAGAGAAAAAACACGGGTGCGCACGATCGAATACCATCCGATCCAGCAATCTCCAGGCACGAGTCGCCCAGTGGAGTTCGCCGGCGAAGCCTCCCGAAACACGACTGTCCAGCCAGATCAATGAGGATAAGCATCCGGCAGATTGCAACCTTGATGTGAGAAGAACCCTAGAACCGCCTCCTTTATTCAACTAGAGCGCCCGAAAACCATGTGCTGGAAGGAGAAGATCCAGCCCACCACCGTCTTGCCGGCCGCCGGCACCACCACGACACCCAGCAGCCGGAAACACTAGACGCGTGCTTGCCTGCAGCCACAGGAGCCAATAGCCGCCGGCCCGCCCAAGCCCAACTGGGCCCACGCGAGACCAGAGCACTCGGTCAAGGCTGCAGGGGCGCCTCCGTCGCGGGGAGGCCGCGCCTCCACTGTCGTCGTCGTCGGTGAACGCGCTCGCCACCGGGATCCCGCCGCTCCACGCTGCCGAATCACCGCCGAGCCACGCCACGACGCCGCCAAGGAGGGTCACTTCCGCCGCGCGAGGGGAAGGCCCCGCCGCCGCCGTCGCCGTCCGGGCCTTGCCCGGCGGGACCTCTGGCGGCGGCGGGAGGGATGGGACGAGGTGGGGAAGGGCCGGAGTGTGGCGGCGCGGACGTTACCGATGGCAATGGGTACCCATTACCCACCTACCCTGCGGGTTTTTGCCCTGTAGGGTGAGGGTTTGGTAAAAAAACTTTACCCATGGGTATGCAAATGGTAAAAAGTGTGTACCCAGTGGGTATAGTGGGTGCGGGTGTGGTATAGCAGAACCCATACCCACATACCCACGTAAACCGTTTATTTTGCATATGACGTGTTAGTTCTCTATAAGAATTGCAATTTCCAAAATTTAATACCTAGATAAACAGGACAAGTGCTAAATTTATAGTCAATTTAGTTTAACCATATGACTAATTAGGTTCTACTTTATCCCACCCCCCGCTTGCCTGGCACGTCTAGGTCAACTCACGTCACGACGCCTAGCCCAGTCGCCCACGCCTCCTGTCTCCTGCACCATAGACGTCCCGACGACCCGCACGATCGATCTCATCACCCAAGGAAGAATTAGTGAATAAATAATCCTACATGTCGTTGTTTTTCTTATACGTTATGTTGTTAATATTACCTCGTTGAGTTATTGGGTGGGTTTACCCATGGGTTTTTAATACCCTGATGGGTGCGGGTATGGTATAAAATCTATACCCAGGTGCGGGTACGGGTGTGGGTGCGGGTAAGATACGTAGGACGCGGGTGCGGGTTTGGTTAAGCTATACCCATACCCAATGGGGACGGGTGCCATCGGTAGGCGCGGTCGCCCCCCGTGTCGCCTAGGGTAGGCGACGCGAGGGGTTATAGATTTTTTTTCGATAAAGGGATTTTATTACTTAAAGAGTATTAAGCATTACACCCGGCCTCTGCATAACGGAGATGCACACAGCCAAAAACCGTCCAACATGTCCAAAGCAACAGAAATAAAAGAGCGGATTACATATCATCTTGAGAAATTGTAAGACCGCCCAAGCAAACTAAGAGGTGATCCGCAGGCTATGCGACCATCCATGCCGGGAGAAAAGCTCCCTGGCTGCCTCCTCCAATCGCGACGATACCTCCAAGAACAAATCCCGGTGCTCCACACGCTGAAGGACCGACCATAATCGGAGAGTAGCTGTGCAACGGTAGATAACCTGCAGAATAGAGGAATTTTTGTCATTAAAAACCTTGTCATTTCTACACAGCCAAAGCGACCAAATAACGGCAATCGCTCCCACCCTAATAAGTAATTTAAACCTAGGATCGACCCCGTTTAGCCAGTTGCCAAAAATATTTGCAACGCTCCGGGGGGGATATAAGGTAGAACCTATTTGGACAGCTGACCATATAGACCGAGCAAACTCACATTGGAAGAAAAGGTGTTTAATGGACTCATCATGAGTACAGAAAACACACTTTTTACTCCCATGCCAGTTGCGCTTGGCAAGGTTGTCTTTTGTAAGAATAACTCCCCGACGAAGATACCACGCAAACACTTTTGTTTTGAGAGGTATCTTCATCTTCCAAATTTTCTTATTAGAATCAACCGGAATATCAGATTGGATAAGAACTCTATACATGGAAGCAACCGAGAAAATACCATTCTTAGTTGGAATCCAACGAAGTTCATCAGGGCCTCCCTGTAGTTGAACAGAGTCCAACCGAAGCAACAAAGCATTCCAAGCTGCTTCTCGAGGCCCTAATAGCGTTCTCCTAAACGATACATTAGGTGGGGATGTACCCATCACCTTAGCCAATGTATCGCCTTTGTAACGCACCACATTATATAGAGCCGGATACTGTTCACGAAGAGTAGTCTGGCCAAGCCATCTATCTTCCCAGAACCTAATCTCCGATCCATTCTTAATGGAGAATGAAGCATGTGGGAAGAAATATTTTTTTGTGGCCATGAGACCAGCCCAAAAGTGTGAATCTCCAGGTTTCCAAACAACCTGGGATACAGCTTTTTCCCCCACATATTTCCTTCTTACAAGAGTCTGCCAAATTCCTTCTTCCGAAAGAAGTTTGAATAACCATTTACCAAGTAGTGCTCTATTCTTGACCTCGAGGTCATGAACTCCGAGCCCGCCTTGGTCTTTTGGCCGGCAAACCGCACTCCATTTAGTCAGTCGATACTTCTTCTTCTCACTATCCCCTTGCCAAAAGAATCTTGAGCGGAGATAATCCAATCTTTTCAAGACCCCTTTAGGCAATTGGAAGAAGGAAATCATATACAGCACCATGTTTGACAGTACTGAATTAATGAGAACCAATCTTCCTCCGAGGAATAGGAGTTTACCTTTCCAACTATTTAAACGAAACTGAAGTCTTTCCTCCACCAACTTCCATTCAACATTTGTGAGCCTCCGATAATGAATCGGGATTCCCAAGTAGTTGATAGGGAATTGGCCTTGTGCACACCCAAAAAGCTCGGCATACACAGAAGCTTCATCCTGGGCCTCGCCAAAACAAAACAATTCACTTTTATGGAAGTTTATCTTTAGACCCGATAATCGCTCGAATGCCGATAGAATTAACTTTAGGTTCCGAGCTTTTTTGGTGTCATGTTCCATAAAAAGGATTGTATCATCGGCATATTGAAGGATCGATAATCCACCATCGACCAAATGGGGGATGACACCTTCAATTTGACCCTCAGACTTAGCACGCTCGATCAAGATGGCCAACATATCCGCCACTATATTAAATAGTATTGGCGACAGAGGGTCTCCTTGTCTAAGACCTTTTTTTGTTTGGAAGTATCTACCAGTGTCATCATTGACTTTGATGGCCACACTTCCACCCGAAACAAAGGAATCAATAAGCGCACGCCATTCAGAAGAAAAACCTTTCATTCTGAGCGTCTGTTGAAGGAAAGACCAATTAACTTTATCATAAGCTTTTTCGAAATCAATTTTTAAAATTACCCCATTCAGTTTCTTCCTGTGCAATTCATGGACCGTTTCATGCAAGATTGCAACCCCATCGAGGATATTGCGGCCTTGCATAAATGCAGTCTGAGAAGGCCGGACCACATGGTCCGCCACACTGCTCAGCCGAATCGTTGCAACTTTAGTGAATATT
The DNA here is from genome assembly GCA_012064385.1 of Puccinellia tenuiflora. NCBI lineage: Eukaryota > Viridiplantae > Streptophyta > Magnoliopsida > Poales > Poaceae > Puccinellia > Puccinellia tenuiflora. The sequence goes on along the minus strand of QRDG01000610.1, from coordinate 86,828 downwards.
TTGAAACTTACATTAAGAAGGCAGATAGGTCTATACTGTTGAATCCTTTCTGCCTCATTAATCTTAGGTAACAAAATAATCTCACCAAAATTCAGACGAAATAACTCCAGCTGACCAACATGTAAGGAAGCAAACATATTAAGCAAATCAGACTTGATTACATCCCAGAAATTCTGATAGAACTCTGCTGGAAAACCATCCGGTCCAGGTGCTTTATTGTGTTCCATTTGGAAAACAGCCATACGCACTTCTTCCTCTGAATAGGATTTAGTGAGCAGGTTATTCTCTTCAACAGAAACCTGGGGAATATCAGCTATTCTAGACTCGTCCAGAGTGAAGTTCCCTTCCTCTGGAGCTCCGAACAGCCCCTTATAATAATTAGTAATGTATGTCTTTAGTTGTTCCTGGCCCTCAACCGTTCCTTCATCCTGCACTAGGGAATGAATGCGCTTTTTCCTATGTCTGCCATTGGCAATACTGTGGAAATAGCGCGTATTCGAGTCCCCTTGAAGGATGAATTTTGCTTTAGAACGTTGATACCATTTCAACTCTTCCTCACGCAGAAGTTTGGCTATTTCCGCATTGGATTGGCTTTTCAGCTCAATTTCCTGTGGGGATAATAAGCGCACCTCTGCCAAAGCCTCCAAATCATCAATAATGGAGGAAAGACGTAACTTTTCTTTTTTAAATAAACCAGAAGTATGGCGTGCCCACCCTACAAGATGAGTGCGCATAGCCCGCATCTTGTTGTTCCATATCTGGATCGGAGAGGCACCCGCGACTGGACTGTCCCAAATCCTTTTAACCATGTCATGGAAACCCTCCCTCAGCAGCCAACCAAGTTCAAACTTGAACCGTGGTTTGGGTGGAGGAGAAACCATAGCGGTGGACAAAAGAATAGGAGCATGATCTGACAGACCCTCAATACGCTATAGAGCCCGTACTGAAACCAATGGGAACTTGGATTCCCAATCGGCGTCCATCAACACGAGGGTTATAGATACCTCGTGCTATAACTACCAGGATGGTTTGAGATCTAGCCAGTTGCTCACTTAGCTTTTCGATGAAGCGATCGGAACAAATTCAGTGAAAGCAACTTTGGAGCTATCCTGCTGAAAGGTTGGTCTCCAACAGAGGAGAATTGGATCGGCATGTACGTGCTATCCAAATTAACACTCTACCGACAAACAGCACGTGCACGTATTTTTTAGTATGTAACACATGGAATTTCAGTTCATAAAGTTGCATGTCACTAGGTGAGTTTTTTGCTCATTGTATTTTTTGCTAAATGTGCATACCGCACATGTCCTAGGTGAGACTTGACTTTCCCTCCCAAAAAAAAAGTTGAGACTTGATAGGTGGCGGAATAGATGGACACCAACCAAAAGCGCAACGAGGAGTGTCCCCAGCAGGTCGAAGGACGTTGAATAGCCGAGTCTATGTGACATCGATGTGCCGTCGGTGTAGCCGAAGGGCGGTGCGTCGTCGAGATCACACACAGTTGAACAACGTTGGATAGCTGAGACCCGGCGACGACACCGGTGTGCTGCCACCGTGGTCGAAGGGCAACGCATGCCATCGCCACCCCAAGATGTCCAAGCAGCTCTGCCTGGGCCACCGTGACCACGGTCCCGTCCCGAAAGGATACGAGATAAAAGTCTGGCGAGAAGACTAGAGGTAGCTTCGATAGGCTGAAGCCTACCCTTCGGTTTTTCCAGATTTCTGTGCTATACTAGAAGGGTAAGGCGCGCGTTGCCGCGCCCAATTAATATTGGAGTATAACATGTCTTTAATACTCAATGCGTATAAATAAAACTTCATTGTTTTTACTTTATCATCTCTATTGTCTAGCAATGTTTTTTTTTGCTGTCACAAATCAAATTCATTTCACATAAACATTAGAGGTAAATAAAAATAATTAGAATATAGAGAGATATGGCTTGATAGCTTTTTAGATAACAAAGTCACGACGTCACAAGAGTATCATTCATCATTGGTACGGTATTAAAAAATGTACGCACACGTACACACATTCAACTATCTAATAATTGAAAATGTCGCTTAATACAATTCAAAAAACTGTTTATGTACCGAACACAGTCAGAAAACAACTATTACTATAATGAATTCTAATGTCATTCCCAAAAGATAGAAGATGTGAGACTGTAAAGATAATTGCCTTGATGGACCACTACGTACCAAGTTATGAAACAAAACAAAGAACTGCACGGTATTTCCTTAAGAACGCTCTTTTAGAAAATCATAATATATTGAGAATTAGCAAAACCATTAACAATTATGGACATGTGTTCGAAAATAATAGATTGAGAATTAGCAAAACCTTATAGAAGACATCGTTGCTGCAACGCTTGTGTCGATGGATTAGATCAACGGTGAACATACGAGACTACGTACACGCGCGGACATTGTCGATGTGGGTTATTAGATGAACGACACGGGAGACAAGATTTATACAGCTTCGGGACCCGGGAAACATCATCTGCTAATATCCCTACGTGCTGTTTGTGGCTAGGTTGTATTCCTCTCATGGTGGAAGTCGCCGATGAGGCGGCTCCTCTATTGTGTATATCGGGCTCTGTCCCGTCTGTCTTGGTTGTGCTGGGTCTGTCCAGGCTTGTCCCTCTTGGTGCTCCCGGCTCCTCCTTATAAAGGTGGAGGGCCGAGTTATAATTAGAGTCCTCTTAGGACTCGGCTAATCTATTACAAGTTGGAAAGGTGAGTCCTTTTCCTATTATGACTGGAGTTGGCTTGCTGGGCTTCCTCCTGATGGGCTTCGTTAGTACTCCTTACGGGTACCCGTGTCCCATATCCACGACAGTAGCCTCCGATCTTTCGGGTGACTTGTAGAGTCATGCGGAAGGTCTTGATCTGTTGAAGAAATGGGACACAGAGTCCATGCCGGGTTCTTTGCCGACTTGTTGATGTAGCGCTTTGCCGAGTTGTAGATGTCGATGATGTCGCGGAACCCGGCTTCAGCATTTGCCGAGTTGTCGATGTAGACTTTGCCGGGTTGTCGATGTAGATGTTGTCGGGTTGTCGTTGTAGATTTTCCCGAGTTGTCGATGTAGGCGTTGCCGAGTCGTCGATGCCAGCTTCACTTGCTGAGTCGTCGATGCCGGCTTCGCTTGCCGACTTGTCAATGCCGGCTTCTCCTGCCGACTTGTCAATGCCGGCTTCTCCTGCCGACTTGTTAATGCCGGCTTCTCCTGCCGACTTGTTTTGAAGTGAGTCGGAATATTTCTCCGAGTCTTTTTTGACGAGTTGTGTGACTTTGCTCGAGTTTGTTTACACCGGTATACATGTAGCCCCCGAGTGCCGGGTCGTTTGCCTGCGACGACTCGGGACTCCTTGGTGTATAACTCCTTTTCTTGAGCTTTGAACGGTGTAGCCCCCGAGTGCCGGGTTGTCTGCCTGCAGCAACTCGGGACTCCTTTTGAGGTACCTGAAATAAAATTATGTATACATTATACCATTCATGACGTATGAAAATAATAAAATAAATATTACAACGATTTGATTTATTTGTGTTCAAGTGATTAATCGTTCGACTTGACTAAGCAGGCTTTCGCGGTGACTTTTTTCATGCAAATATGATTTGCTCTGTCGACAAAGGCTTCTGTGCTTCAGAGTCGATCCGGCATTGTTCATACGCACTACTTGGTCTATTGCGTTTATCAACTGTCTTAGTAAAGAAACGAACATCCATCTCCTGAGACAGGATACCTATGTTTGGACCGCGCATCTGGCAGCTTGTCCTCTTTGGCAACCATAACTCAGAAGAATTAATAGCCCCCGAGATTGACTCAAAGGTAGCAGATTTATTTTAATTTAATTGACTGAAAAAATAAAAATATGAAATTTAAATAAAAAGTGAACTTAGCTTGCTTTTTCCTTTGCCTTGATGACGCTGGTAAGTAGGCGAACGAAGGACCTCGATCGCACGAGTCGGCTTGCTCGCGACGTATCCGACTCGGTTTCTTTTCTTCTGACCGGTTCCTTAAATTGCATGTACGTATCTTTGATCCATATCTCTTTTCTTTCTTCTTGATTCCTTCACATTGACACGTAGCACGTGACCTCCTTGGTCCTTTTCTTTTTTCTTCTTCACGTAGTAACCCACGTGATTATCTCCTTGGAATTCTCGGGACTTGATCCATTGATTCCTGTACTGCTTCTTCGGCTCCGAATACCAGCTCGTGTTGGATTGAGCAACAGCTGCGCGACGTGGAAACCACTATCTTTTCAAAAGTCGGAACCGATCCGACCTGAAATCGGTGATGACGGCTCCTGCGATGATTGCTGCCGGCTCTGCTTCTGAGACCAACGGAATTGATCAGCAACACACGAGGGCGCTGTTGATGTCGAGCCCCCGCGGCTGCGTTGATGAAGAACTTGATCGATGTGTTGATGAACTCGTCGCCGTCGTTGATGAAGATGGACCCATCGAATTGTGAATCCACGCGCACTTAGCCCCACGGTGGGCGCCAATGTCGATGGATTAGATCAACAGTGAAGATACGAGACTACGTACGCACGGGCATCGTCGATGTGGGTTAGTAGATGAACGACACGGGAGACAAGATTTATACAGCTTCGGAACCCGGGAAACATCATCCGCTAATATCCCTACGTGCTGTTTGTGGCTAGGTTGTATTCCTCTCATGGTGGAAGTCGCCGATGAGGCGGCTCCTCTATTGTGTATATCGGGCTCTGTCCCGTCTGTCTTGGTTGTGCTGGGTCTGTCCAGGCTTGTCCCTCTTGGTGCTCCCAGCTCCTCCTTATAAAGGTGGAGGGCCGAGTTACAAGTAGAGTCCTCTTAGGACTCGGCTAATCTATTACAAGTTGGAAAGGTGAGTCCTTTTCCTATTATGACTGGAGCCGGCTTGCTGGGCTTCCTCCTGATGGGCCTCGTTAGTACTCCTTACGGGTACCCGTGTCTCATATCCACGACAGCTTGCTTTCTCGCCAACGATGTTTCGAGAAAAACCCCAAATTTAGGTCTCCCATATCGGACAACGGTGGTACGCGGCGCTAGGAGGGAGAACCGCGTCGGGATGCACGTCGATAACAACGAGTATCGACTACGTGATGCGGCGGGGTCTCGGAGGCGGAACCGTGCTGATGGATGCGTGCAGGACGGTGGCGCTGGCATCGTGGCGTTTTCGACGACATAGCTGGCAAGGTCAACAGTGTTGATCTCTTCTGAAATGGGTGGGCGAAGAGGGAGGCGGCGACTTCTAGAACGTACGCGGACTTTGTGCGATGAGAGTTTAATGGACCAGTTTATGCTCCCGGCTCATCGTTTGTCGGTTTCATGAGGCCTCCAGTTTAGATGGTGTGCGTTACTGTGAGGTTTGGATACTTGGACGCGATTAGGACCATCCTATTATCATTTTTAGTTGTTGCGAGAGATACCGCCATGAAGATGGCTTTGCCCAACTGATGTATTTGTTTTGTCACACTTTGTTGAATAATATAATAAAAAAGTTGTTTGCTCATTTTTATGCGCTGCGAATTCATGTCAGGAACATAACATATACCTAGTATTCTCAACACGAATAGATGGTAACAACATGGTGGCGTACCGATATGAGTCCATGCTAAAAAAAAGCCTCTCTGTGTGCAACCCGCCACACAACATTCAATTGTCCAACACCAGATAGGCATAAAATAATTTTTCACTACCAGAAACATGAAGCCACAATAACCGAGAGCTCTCTATCTTTAAGAATTTTTTCCACAACCTAAAAAGTGGGGGAATTTTGCCCCCTGTTTACTTTTTGGACATTTATTATTTTCCCTCTTTTACATTAAAATTTATTTTTCGCCCCACTTTTTTGGAACTTTGATTATTTTCCCTTCTAAGTTTTCTTTAATCCTTTAAACAACATCTGATTACATGAGGCAACATCTCCATACGATAATGTCCTGTCTATTCAACAGAGGAACCCCACCGATATCCTACTGCCGCTTTGTTGCTCCCTCTCTGAAATTTGGCGTTCTTCTCCAAGTCTAGCGATATCCTCTTCGCTCTCCCACTCAAACTCGGTTCTCTCTTCGAACCCCACCGCTTCCACCTGTACACCCGAACCACTTCCGACAGCCTCGAACTCCGAACGCTTCCGGTAGGCTCAAACTCCAAACGCTTACGGCAACCTCCAACTCCAACTGCATCGTTCTCTCTCTGGCAGTCTCTTGCTCCCTCCCTTGGCAGCGCTGCTGTAGGCAACGAGTGGTGATGGGGCGGATCCGTGCAGGAGGTGGGGTCACCACTGGTGCTGGAGGTGCCAAATCACATGGCTTCGATGTTTGCCAGTGTCGGCGGCTCGAGCGACAGCCGAACACTCAACATCGTGCGTTTGTGGCTACCATCGTGATAATCGAGCACCAAACAGAGGATGGGGTCAGCGGGGTGAGATTAAAGTGGGGGAACATCGCAGCCGCCGTAAGCTCTCCATATCTGTGTCGGTAGAGACGAGCGCTACTTATTCGGACCAATCCAAAAAAGCAACCAAAAGGGTAATTTCGTTATAGGCACACGGGCCCAGTTAGTAAGAGGCAAATTATCAAAGTCCAAAGTAAAATGGAACAAAAATTAAATTATAATTTAAAAGAGGGATAATAATGAAAGTCTAAAGTAAAAAGGGGAAAAAAATAAAATCTCCAAGAAATGGGGCCACAATCAAAGAGAGCTGTTTATTTCTAGGGAGCTTAGTATATTTGGAAGATAGGCTTCAGTATTCCGACGATTGAAAAGAGGAAAGCTTTAACCTACGTCCGTGTAGCAGCGCCCATTCTCGTGCTGGTGGAAGCAAATAGCAGCATGGGCCTTCCCATCGTCTACATGGCCCATGAGACAATTGATGGCATAGTACATCACATTCCACTAATCACGGGTCAGTAAATTTCATCGTGCCAGTAAAAAGGTAAATTTGAATGGTTAGGGACAAGAAGGAAACCAATTTGTTTGAAATCAGTACCAGCCAACACGCTGGCGCATTTGAAGATGTGTTTTTCATCATTAGAGGATAACAATGTATGAGTTCAAATTTGTAATCGACAAGATTTGCTATATTTTCTCGATTTTAGCTCAAAGTTTGATGCTTTGGGCCCACCCTTTATATTTGTCCTCGATTCGCCGCTAGCGCCGCCCAATGCAGTCCAGGCTCCAAAGCGGTGCCTCGAATGAGGAAGAACGACACGGAGGCATTTCATGATTTTATCTTTTTTCGTTGGTTGATATATTCATGTCTCACCCTTATGTGATCTTTGAAGTGTAATCACACTCAAACTTGTTTAAATAAGGCAATAAAAGGGCTATATGCATCATTTTGATGGGGAGGCGAGGCAATACCCTTTTCGAATAAAAAGTAAATGCCATCAATGTCATTGACTTTCATGGACAAAGTACCTCATATATAAATCTATGAACGCTCGCGATTACTTGAATCTATCCTTAAAACCGCCTGTCCGAAGTGTTAGTGGTTTTACAAGAATCAGAAAGCAAGATCACATCAACTCGGGCAGCACTAGATACATATTATTTGGTATAGCACTGCATGCAAGGGGTCTTCCAAGATAAAAAAAACCTATTGGCGGGGTACAAGGTGTCGAAACTAATAACACCAATCTTGAGCTGCTAGTCTTGCATGATACCATGGATTCTCCGGACCTTTAGATAGCACAATGTCAGTACTTTGGAGATTCCTCGAAACACGCAATAGATACTCCATGATCTCGAAAACGCCATCCTTTTTACGGTGTTTGATCTCCACGAACTTGAGGTTCAAATGGTAGATTTTCATTACCACAGACCTTTCTACCATACTTTGGGAGCACGACGGAAGCTTCATTTTGAGCAAGAATGAGTATTGTTATGATTAATTCTTTTTGAAGTACATGGAAGAAAAGAATATATAGAACCGATAAAAATTGAAAATGACATGCATGCAAGTTCAGATATAATCTAGATGTGTGTACCTTGCAATTCTGTAGAGTGAGTTTCTCCAAGTTGGGAGCTAGGAGGAGAAAAAACTCCAAGAGTGTGGGCGCATGACGGGTGAAATTGCACTGGTCCAGGATCAATGTTGTCAGGTTGTTGAACTCTCGCTCAGATCTAGAGCACATGACCTGGGAAAACACAAAGAGCACGTCATATGTAAAAACAAAAATTATGGTGGTCGTGGTTGTATGATCTGGTGACATGTAAAAAGGGAATTATATGTAGGTGTGAGAGAACACGGACCAAGTCTAGCGATTTGAAGGTGGATATCTCTAGTTTTGTCACATTGTTAAGACTGCAAAGAAGCTTGAATTCGTTGTGGATAGATCCTGTATCGATACGAACGGTGGCCTCCACGAGCGAAGGCATCTCGAACTCCCATAGGGGCGCATGCCAGCTGAGAAGCACGAGGTGGAGAGAAACGAGGCTAGGAGCCACGATGCGCGGGGAGTAGCACAGGCGGAGAGAGCTTTGGTCCATGCTCATGTTGGTGGAGTCGACGACGAGGGTCTTGAGCGTGCGGGAGGTGACCACCTCCCTGAAGCCGATGAGGCAGTCCCTGAGCTCGAGGTGCTTCAGCAGAGGGCATCCGGCGGCGCCGACGAGGTGCTCGAAGCCGGCGCACAGCGTGACGCCGGTGAGCCGCATCGTGGTGAGGCGGTGGAGGACGGTGCCGCGGCTCATGCGACGCATCTGGACGTGCGCGCCCGAGGGAGAGGCGTTGCGGATGTCGAGCGCGGCGGGGCTGTAACGCGCCAGGCAGCGGCGGACCCAGCTGTTGCCGTCGGGTTTGCTCCACCGTCCGGTTTGGTGGTCCTTGGGAGGCTCCATGACCAGCATGTGCAGCGCGTCGAGATGGACGGTGGCGTCGCCGCCGTGGTGCAGGACTAGGCTGTCCACGAAGGCGTTGAATCTGACCCACTTCTCGAGATCCTCGCCGTGGGACTCAACGTGGAGGCATGGCACGTCGCGCCAGAGGTGACGCCACCGCCGCGACAGGCTGCTGGTGTGCACGAGCTTCCTGACGTCCATGGAGGAGAGGGAGAGGATGTCGTGGAGCAGGCAGTCCGGCAGGTCGCCTAGCCTGTCAAGGTTGAGCTCCATGGCAGACAATTCAAGTGCGAGTCGGCCGTGGGGGTCCAGCTCTATTTATTTTCATCGAAGCTTAGTTTCGTGGGTGCCAAGTTATATGATTGATTCTCCCCGTCGCTGAAACAAATCTCGTCTCGTCATGGTGGACCGGGCCATATGCCGGCCCAGTGTGTAACCACGTAAGGCTCTAAACAGTTTTTTTTTTTTTTTTTTTTGGACTGGGGCTCTAAAGTCTAAACTGAATTCAATCTGAATCCCATCCCTATCTCTCTGATACCCTTATCAAATTGGGTTCTGACACCGTGCAAACTGCAAACGAAAGAGCACTTGTAGAATAATATGGGTAGGGGCGGGGTACGCATGTGTAGCTCTTGACCACATATGCGTAGTTTTATACATAGTTTATTTGCTCGGCCAACGTTTCTGACGGACAATCAGGTTTTGGCGAAAACTGCAGCAGAAAGAAGAATAAATCATCCACTTCTACACTGGAATGCAAGGAACTATCTGGCAGAGTTTTTCAGGGATACGGCAATTTCAGCAACACAAATCTTTCATATTTCAAGGGAACTAAATAAAGAAGCTCATAATTGTGCGACACAGGTTTTTAGGTCCAGCCTAAACCAACCTATCTTCACTTGTATCAATTCAGCTCATCCTCTAGGTGCTTGTCCTCTGATTGCTATGATACAAAATGTAAATCTCCAGGACTGTGTACTAACTGCTGCCGAGTGCAGCTGAGCTGAAATGAAGTCGGCGCTTTTGGCGCCCTTGTTTGTTCAAAAAAAAAAAAATTGCTCGGCCAGTGTACTAAATTAAAGAAACTAACGCCACAAACCTAAGAGAAATTTTACCGTGCTTTTGGAGTCGGTGTGGAGGTGTGCGGCTGCCAAAGATTGTAACCGGAACACTTCTTCATTGTTGACACACGCCGGAAAATGAGGGCAATGCTAGCCTTCGCGCGCTCGATCGAATCGTTTTGGTTGATCGGTTTCCGACCGTGCGTTCTTTCCAAAAACGGAAAAAAGCCTAGTTCCGCAAATTTCCTTTTTCGGCCTGCCTATTCCCTTTTCACGCACGCGCGATCCAGCGGAACGATTGCTGGGCCGAGCTTCTTTTCCTTTTTCCGTGACCACTTGCTCTAGCGGGCCGATCTACCTGGGCTGATCTATTCCCTTTCCTCTATTCCCTTTTTTCAAATCATTTTCTGCCCCGCGAAAAAACTTGTTTCCTGCCAAAAATCTATTCCCTTTTTTCAAATCTATTCCCTTTTTCCAAAAATAAATGGTTGGGGAAAACCCACTTCCAACTAAAAGTCTAAAATCACCCACTTCCAACGGGTAAAAGTAAATGGGTAGGAGATAGGAAAATCCCACTTGAACTAGTATAGAAATTTGAACAAATAAGATCTAGTATTTCCTACCAAAACAAAAAAAATAACAAATAAAAAACAAGTAAAATATTAGATGTTTTACTTGCAAAAAGATCAAAAAATCCCACTTCCAATTAGCGTATATTTTTTACAACAATGAACTAACACTATCAATAGTTACGAGTGGCAACATACAAATGTTATCAACCACATATGTAGAAAAGTGAATAATCATTTGTTGAGAATCAAAAGACATAACAATTTTTTATTACGAGAAGAAAATGATCGCATATATTTTGAAAAAGGAGACTAAAAAGAGACTGCAGAAAATCGTTATACTAGTTTTATCAGGCGGGACATATTAAAAACTTTATTACCAAGACAATAGCGTACAAGCTATCGATGTGAGCAAAACTGGTATGATGTTACCAATCACATGTCAAGCAACTTATCAGGTGGGGAAAACTATTCATTTTACCAAGACTTTGACATACAAATTATCGATGTGACCAAAACTAGCAAGATGTTACCAGACGCATATCAAACAAGTTATCAGGCGGGGATACTAAAAGCTTTATTACCAAGACTACATCATACAAAGTTAACAATGTGAGAAAAACTAGCATGATGTTAGCAATCGCATATAAAACAAGTTATCAGGTAGAGAAAACTAGGCATTATTACCAAGAATTTGGCATAAATGTTATCAATGTGAGTAAAACTAGTACGATGTTACCAGCCGCATATCAAAAAGGTTATCGGGTGGGGGATACTTAAACTTTATTACCAGGACTATAGCCTACAAGTTATCAATGTGACAAAAAACTAGCAAGATGTTACCAGACGCATATCAAACAAGTTATGAGCCGAGGATACTAAAAGCTTTATTGCTAAGACTACAGCCTACAAGTTACCGATGTGATCAAAAAGTAGTATGATGTTACCAATTACATATCAAATAAGTTATCAGGCGGGGGAAACCTAAGAATTATTATCAAGATTTCAGCATAAAAGTTATCGATGTGAGCAAAATTAGTACCAAGACTCTGTTGGAGATATGCCCAAGAGGCAATAATAATGATTATTGTTTATCATATTTCTTCGTTCATGATATGTTTAATTCCATGCTAGAATTGTATTAACCGGAAACAAATACATGTGTGGAACATAAACGGTAATGTGTCCCTAGTCTTTCCTCTTGTGACTAGTTCGTTTGATTAAGTGATGGTTAGATGTTTCCTAACCATGCATTTATGAATCGCTTAATAAACGGAGTTTGTATCATGGGAAATGATATAATGGACAAGACTCAAATTAAATAGATGTCAAATATAGTTTCCTTAGACCATGAGATTATGTCACTCCCGCTTATCGGAGGAGAGCTTTGTGGACATCAAACGTCACTTCGTAACTGGGTGATTATAAAGGTGGCTTTCAGGTTCTCCGATGATAGGTTGTTGGGTGACATGTTTCAAGACTGTGATTTGTTCATCCAACAGTTGGATAGATATCTCTGGGCCCTCTCGGTAGTATAGCATCCAAACGCTTGTAAGCATATGACTAAGTGGCTAGTCATAAGGGATCCTATTTTATGGGAACGAGTAAAGAGAACTTGTCGGTAATGAGATTAATCAGATATGGAGATATCGGTGGATTGAATCTCGGACAAGTAATATATCGTGAAAAAAAAGGAATCGTATATGGATTAATTGAATCCCAGACATTGTGGTTCGACTAGTAAAGTACTTCGTCGAATATGTAGGAATTAATATGGACATCCCGGTCCCGCTATTAATATAACATATTCGCGAACCCGCAGAGTCACACACTTAACGTTCGATGTAGTTAGGGTTCGAGATAAATGATGGTGAGAACGAATATTGATTCGGAGTCCCGGATTGGATCCCGGACGTCACGAGGAGTTCCGGAGTGGTCCGGAGAATAAGATTCATATAAGGAAAGTTGTTTCCGGAGGTTAAGAAAGGTTCGGGAATTTATCGGTAAAGTACCGGAATGTTCTAGAAGGTTCTAGAGGGGTCTAGAAGTGGGGCCCATAGGAGTATGGGGCCCACATGGTAAATAGGGGGCTGTGGGCTGGCCTAATTGGCCAGCCGCACCATCACCCCATAGGCCCACCCGGGCCATGCTTCTAGAAGCAAGGGGGGGGGGGGGGGGCGGCCAAAACCCTAGTGGTGGCTTGGGGGCCAAGCCACCCCCCCTTGCGCCGGCCCTAGGAGAGGGAGGGGCGCACCCCCCTTGGCCTCCTATATAAGGAGGGGCAAGGGGAGGGGTGCCGCACCCTTTGGCTCCTCCCCAAGGTGCCTAGCCGCCGGCCCCCTCCTCTCCCTAGCCGCACCCCTCCTCCTCCTCTCTCCCGACACCGCTTGGCGAAGCCCTGTCCAATCTCCACCATACACACCACGCCACCGTCGTCGTGCTGTTGATCTCGAGCCTCTCCACCACCTCTTGCGGGATCAAGAACGTGGAGTCTTCATCGAGCTGAACGTGTGGATCTCTCGGAGGCGTTGCTCGTGCGGCGCTTGGATAATACATCTCCTCGCGACTAGACGAGTCTAGTTGCGGGGATCGACTAGCCAACCCCTGCCTCGACAAAACGCTCACGGTTTTCTTCGAGGGTGAGATTCGATCTCCTTCTTGCTACCAACCTCTCGTAGATCGGATCTAGATGTTGGGTTTATTCCGCTATCTTTGCGTAGGAAAATTTTTGTTTTCTATGCTGCGACCCTACAGTGTTATCAGAGCCTAGATCTATTCGTAGATGTTGGTGCGATTAGACACAAGTGTTGTGGGCGTTGATGATTTGAGTTGCTACCTTCTCGCGTGCACTTTGCATCTTTGCGGTACTGTAAGATTGAAGCGGCCCGGACCAACTTTACTCATCCACGCACGAGAGACCGGTTCCACGACTGACATGCAACTTGTTTTGCATAAGTGGCTGGCGGGTGTCTGTTTCTCTTGCTTTAGTGAAGATGCAATTTTCAATGGAAGGCCTTTCAAAAGGATGAGTAAATCAGCAACTATTTTATCACCGTTGTGGCTTTGCGTAGATTAGAACGGTTCTATCTAATGACCCATTAGAAGCCACGTAAAAATTGCATAAACAAAGTAGAGGCGTCTAACTTGTTTTTGCAGGGTTTGTGATATGGTATGGCCTCAAGATATGATTATGTGATGTATGCAATGATCATGTTTTGTAATTATCACGACTTGCATGTCGATGAGTACGGCAACCGGCAGGAGCCTTATGCTTGTCTTTGATTTATTGTATGACCTGCGTGTCACTTTAAACACCATGTAATTGCTTTACTTTATTTGCTAAGAGTAGCCAATAGTAGTAGTTGCAATAGTTGGTGGAGACAACCATGGTGATGGCGTTTGAGCTGGTGATGATGGAGATCATGCCGGTGCTTTGGAGATGGAGATCAAAGGCACAAGAAAAGGCTATACCATGTCACAATATTGAATTGCATGTGATGTTAATCCTTTTATGCACCTTATGGTTTATGCTTAGATACGATCTCGACGGTAGCATGATAAGGTGATCTCTCACGTTAATATCAAGAAGTGTTCTCCCCTAGTATGCGCCGTTGCCAAAGTTCGTCGTTTTGAAGCACCACGTGATGATCGGGTGTGATAGACTCTACGTTCACATACAACGGGTGCAAGCCAGTTTGCACATGCAGAAATACTACGGTTTCCTTGACGAGCCTAGCATGTACAGACATGGCCTCGAAACACAAGAGCCGAAAGGCTAAACACGAGTCATATGAATGATATGATCAACATGGAGATGTTCACCTTTTGAAACTATACCACTTCACGTGATGATCGGTTGTGGTGTAGTGGATTTTGGATCGTGTGTCACTAAACAACCAGAGAGATGTTGAGTTTAGTGGGAGTTCGTTTTATAATTAGATTATCTTTCGAACACAATATCATGAACATAGTCTAAACACCTTGCAAATAATGTTGTAGATCAATGGCCCTTCCCAACATCACCATGAACTTTAACGCGTTCCTAGAAAAAGACAAGCTGAAAGACGATGGAAGCAATTTCTCGGATTGGTTTATGAATCTGAAAATTATCCTCAAAGCTGCCAAGAAACTGTATGTCCTAGATGCACCGCTAGGTGAGGCTCCAGCAGAGGGAGCGGCTGAAGACATTAGGAATGTCTGGGCAGCCCGTTCAGAGGTCCACGAGATAGTTAAGTGTGGTCTGTTGTACGGCTTAGGACCTAAGCTTCAAAAGCGTTTTGAGCACCATGGCGTTCATCAGATGATCGTTGATCTGAAAGCTATGTTTCAGACTCAAGCCAAGGTGGAGAGGTATGAAGCCTCTTCTAAGTTCTTTAGCTGTATGATGGAAGAGAACAGCTCCGTCAGCGAACACGTGCTCAAAATGTCTGGGTACGGTGATCGTCTGGCGCAGCTGGGTGTTGTGATTCCCAATGAGTTGGGGATTGACCGTGTTCTCCAGTCACTTCCACCGAGCTACAAAAGCTTTGTGATGAACTATAACATGCAAGGGATGGAGAAAACTCTCCCTGAGCTTTTCGCGATGTTAAAGACCGCGGAAGTGGAAATCAAGAAGGAGCATCAAGTGTTGATGGTCAACAAGACCACCAGTTTCAAGAAAAAGGGCAAAAGAGACAACTTCAAGAGGGACGGCAAGCGAGCTGCCGGGCCTGCGAGGAAGTCAAGAAAGGACCCTAAGTCTGATACTGAGTGCTTCTACTGCAAGAGAACCGGACACTGGAAGCGGAACTGCCCCAAGTATCTGGCGGACAAGAAGGCTGGCACCGTCAAACAAGGTATATATGATATACAAGTTATTGATGTGTATTTAACAAGTGATCGTAGTAGCACCTGGGTATTTGATACTGGTTCGGTTGCTAATATATGTAACTCGAAACAGGAGCTGCGGAATAGACGGCGCTTGGCAAGGGACGAGGTGACGATGCGAGTTGGAAATGGATCAAAAGTTGAAGTCATCGCTGTCGGCACACTCCCTCTGCATTTACCCTCGGGATTAGTTTTAAACCTTAATAATTGTTATTATGTGCCTGCGTTGAGCATGAACATTATATCTGGATCTTGTTTATTGCGAGACGGTTATTCATTTAAGTCTGAAAACTTTGGTATTTCGATTTATATGGATAATACTTTTTATGGTCATGCACCTGAGAGGAATGGTTTATTTCTATTGGATCTCGATAGTAGTGATACACATGTTCATAACATTGATGCCAAAAGATGCAAAGTGAATAATGATAATACCACATTTTTGTGGCACTGCCGTTTGGGTCATATTGGTGTAAAGCGCATGAAGAAACTCCATTCTGATGGACTTTTGGATTCACTTGATTTTGAATCATTTGAAACTTGCGAACCATGCCTTATGGGTAAGATGACTCGAACACCATTCTCCGGCACGATGGAGAGAGCAACAGACTTGTTGGAAATCATACATACCGATGTGTGTGGTCCAATGAGTGTTGCAGCGCGCGGTGGATATCGTTACTTCTTAACCTTCACCGATGATTTGAGTAGATATGGTTATATTTACTTAATGAAATATAAGTCTGAAACGTTCGAAAAGTTCAAAGAATTTCAGAGTGAAGTTGAGAACCATCGTAACAAGAAAATAAAGTTTCTTCGATCTGATCGTGGAGGCGAATATTTGAGTTATGAGTTTGGTAGGCATTTAAAGACGTGTGGAATTGTTTCACAACTCACGCCACCCGGAACACCACAGCGTAATGGTGTGTCTGAGCGTCGTAATCGAACCTTATTGGATATGGTGCGATCTATGATGTCTCACACAGATCTGCCACTATCATTTTGGAGCTATGCATTAGAGACAGCCGCATTCACATTAAATAGGGCTCCATCAAAATCCGTTGAGACGACTCCATATGAGTTATGGTTTGGCAAGAAGCCAAAGTTATCGTTTCTCAAAGTTTGGGGTTGCGATGCTTATGTGAAAAAGCTTCAACCTGATAAGCTCGAACCCAAATCGAAAAAGTGCGTCTTCATTGGATACCCTAAGGAAACTATTGGGTATACCTTATACCACAGAACTGAAGGCAAGATTTTCGTTGCCAAGAATGGTTCCTTTCTAGAGAAGGAGTTTCTCTCGAAAGAAGTGAGTGGGAGGAAAATAGAGCTTGACGAGGTTGTTGAACCTGTTCTTGAGATGCCGAGTAGCGCAGAACTGGAAGTTGTTCCAGAACAGCCATCGCCACCTGAAGAAGGAGCAAATGATGGTGATCATGCTGTTCCAGTCAAGGCTGCTATTGAACCTCGCAGATCAACGAGAGAACGTACCGCTCCTGATCGGTACGACCCCGTCATGAATGTCATGTTGTTGGACAATGATGAACCTGCGAATTATGAGGAAGCAATGATGAGCCCAGACTCCGATAAATGGCTAGGAGCCATGAAATCCGAAATGGAATCCATGTATGAAAACCAAGTATGGACTTTGGTAGACTTACCTAACGACCGTAAGGCCGTTGAGAACAAATGGATATTCAAGAGAAAGACAGACGCTGACGGAAACGTCACCGTGTATAAAGCTCGACTTGTCGCAAAGGGTTTCCGACAAATTCAAGGAGTTGACTACGATGAGACATTCTCACCCGTAGCGATGCTGAAATCTGTTCGGATTATGTTAGCAATTGCCGCATATTATGACTATGAAATTTGGCAAATGGATGTGAAGACCGCGTTCCTTAATGGTCATATTAAGGAAGAGTTGTACATGGTACAGCCCGAAGGTTTTGTTGATCCAAAGGATGCTAACAAGGTATGCAAACTTCAGAGATCCATCTATGGACTGAAGCAAGCATCGCGGAGTTGGAATCTCCGGTTTGATGAAGTGATCAAAGGGTTTGGATTTGTCCAAACTTATGGAGAAGCCTGTATTTACAAGAAAGTGAGCGGGAGTTCAGTTGCATTTCTAATACTATATGTGGATGACATATTATTGATTGGAAATGATGTTACACTACTTGAAAGTGTAAAGTCTTATTTGAATAAGAGTTTTTCAATGAAAGACCTTGGAGAAGCTGCGTATATTTTAGGCATAAAGATCTATAGAGATAGGTCAAAGCGCCTAATTGGGCTTTCACAGAGTACATACCTTGACAAGGTTCTGAAAAAGTTCAGAATGGAAAATTCAAAGAAGGGATTCTTACCAATGTTGCAAGTAAAGGTTCTGAGTAAGACTCAGAGTCCTGTTACGGCAGAAGATAGAGAGATAATGGACAAGGTTCCTTATGCCTCTGCGATAGGCTCTATCATGTATGCCATGCTATGTACTAGACCAGATGTGTTCCATGCTGTAAGTTTGACTAGCAGGTACCAAAGTGATCCAGGAGTGGAACACTGGTCAGCTGTCAAGAATATCCTTAAGTATCTAAATAGAACTAAGGAGATGTTTCTCGTATATGGAGGTGACCAAGAGCTTGTCGTAATGAGTTACGTCGATGCTAGTTGGGACACAGATCCGGATGATTCTAAATCTTAGTCCGGATACGTGTTTATTCTGAATGGTGGCGCTGTGAGTTGGAGGAGTTCCAAGCAGAGCGTGGTGGCGAAATCTTCTACAGAAGCGGAGTATGTTGCGGCCTCGTCAGCAGCAAGTGAAGCAGTCTGGATGAAGGAGTTCCTCTCAGAGCTGAGCGTGGTTCCAAGTGCGTCAAGACCTCTGGCTCTGTACTGTGATAATACAGGTGCAATAGCTCTTGCCAAGGACCCGACTTCACACAAGAATACCAAGCATATCAAGCGCCGCTATCACAATTTGCGTGGGAATGTCAAAGATGGTGACATAGAGATTTGCAAGGTGCATACGGATCTGAATGTGGCAGACCCGTTGACTAAACCTCTTCCACGAGCAAAACATGATGAACACCGAGAGGCCATGGGTGTTAGATTGCTATAAATGTAAACTAGATTATTGACTCTAGTGCAAGTGGGAGACTGTTGGAGATATGTCCAAGAGGCAATAATAATGATTATTGTTTATCATATTTCTTCGTTCATGATATGTTTAATTCCATGCTAGAATTGTATTAACCGGAAACAAATACATGTGTGGAATATAAACGGTAATGTGTCCCTAGTCTTTCCTCTTGTGACTAGTTCGTTTGATTAAGTGATGGTTAGATGTTTCCTAACCATGGATTTATGAATCGCTTAATAAACGGAGTTTGTATCATGGGAGATGATATAATGGACAAGACTCAAATTAAATAGATGTCAAATATAGTTTCCTTATACCATGAGATTATGTCACTCCCGCTTATCGGAGGAGAGCTTTGTGGACATCAAACGTCACTTCGTAACTGGGTGATTATAAAGGTGCCTTTCAGGTTCTCCGATGATAGGTTGTTGGGTGACATGTTTCAAGACTGGGATTTGTTCATCCAACAGTTGGATAGATATCTCTGGGCCCTCTCGGTAGTATAGCATCCAAACGCTTGCAAGCATATGACTAAGTGGCTAGTCATAAGGGATCCTATTCTATGGGAACGAGTAAAGAGAACTTGTCGGTAACGAGATTAATCAGATATGGAGATATCGGTGGATTGAATCTTGGACAAGTAATATATCGTGAAACAAAAGGAATCGTATATGGATTAATTGAATCCCAGACATTGTGGTTCGACTAGTAAAGTACTTCGTCGAATATGTAGGAAATAATATGGACATCCCGGTCCCGCTATTAATATGACATATTCGCGAACCCGCAGAGTCACACACTTAACGTTCGATGTAGTTAGGGTTCGAGATAAATGATGGTGAGAACGAATATTGATTCGGAGTCCCGGATTGGATCCCGGACGTCACGAGGAGTTCCGGAGTGGTCCGGAGAATAAGATTCATATAAGGAAAGTTGTTTCCGGAGGTTAAGAAAGGTTCGGGAATTTATCGGTAAAGTACCGGAATGTTCTAGAAGGTTCTAGAGGGGTCTAGAAGTGGGGCCCATAGGAGTATGGGGCCCACATGGTAAATAGGGGCTGTGGGCTGGCCTAATGGGCCAGCCGCACCATCACCCCATAGGCCCACCCGGGCCATGCTTCTAGAAGCAAGGGGGGGGCCGGCCAAAACCCTAGTGGTGGCTTGGGGGCCAAGCCACCCCCCCTTGCGCCGGCCCTAGGAGAGGGAGGGGCGCACCCCCCTTGGCCTCCTATATAAGGAGGGGCAAGGGGAGGGGTGCCGCACCCTTTGGCTCCTCCCCAAGGTGCCTAGCCGCCGGCCCCCTCCTCTCCCTAGCCGCACCCCTCCTCCTCCTCTCTCCCGACACCGCTTGGCGAAGCCCTGTCCAATCTCCACCATACACACCACGCCACCGTCGTCGTGCTGTTGATCTCGAGCCTCTCCACCACCTCTTGCGGGATCAAGAACGTGGAGTCTTCATCGAGCTGAACGTGTGGATCTCTCGGAGGCGTTGCTCGTGCGGCGCTTGGATAATACATCTCCTCGCGACTAGACGAGTCTAGTTGCGGGCATCGACTAGCCAACCCCTGCCTCGACAAAACGCTCACGGTTTTCTTCGAGGGTGAGATTCGATCTCCTTCTTGCTACCAACCTCTCATAGATGTTGGGTTTATTCCGCTATCTTTGCGTAGAATTTTTTTTGTTTTCTATGCTGCGACCCTACAGACTCTAGCATACAAGTTGACAATGAGGGGCCTATTAAGATATTACCAATCACATATCAAACAAGTTACCAGGTGGGCGATACTAAAAGTTTATCACCAACACACTGGCATACAAGTTACCGATAAGAAAGCCACTAGTAAGAAGTTACCAGCCACATAGATAAAAAACTTATCAGGTAGGGATATTGAAAAATTATTACCAAGACTCTAGCATACAAGTTACCGATGAGGGAACCTATTAAGATATTACCAGTCACATAACAAACAAGTTATCGGGTGGGTGATACTAAAAGTTTATTACCAATACACTGGCATACAAGTTACCGATGAGAAAGCCACTAGTAAGAAGTTACCAGACGCATAGATAAAAACTTATCAGGTAAGGGATATTGAAAAGTTATTACCAAGACTGTCGCATACAAGTTACCGATGAGAAAAGAACTAGTAATCAGTCGCATAGCAAACAACTTATCAAGGGCTTGCTCCGTGTTGATATATTTCGACAATTTTTTTTGGGCTAAAAGTTACCAACCCCGTAGTACGTCAGTATCAAGGGTAAAACATTAAAAAGTAGTACGTGAGTTATCAAGTATCTAGCACACAAGTCATCATGCTAAATCTGATAGAATATGTTACCAAACACCAAGCAAAGAAAGTTACCAATCTTAAACTAGTAAGAATGTTACCAAGTATGTAGCACACAAATCACCGGGATAAAATCAAATAGAATATGTTACCAAACACCTAGAAAAAGGAATTTACCGATCTTAAACTAGTAAACATGTACCAAATATCTAGCACACAACTTGTCGGACTAAAAACTAGTAGAATATGTAACCAAGCACCTAGCAAAGAAATTATCAATCTTAAAAATTAGCAAAACATGTTACCAATTATCTAACAGACAAGTTATCATGTTAAAACCTAGTAGAATATGTTATCAAGAACCTAGCAAGAAAGTTATCAATCTTAAAACTAATAAACATGATATTTGGTAGCTAGCGCACAAGCTACCGAGATAAAAAAAAAACAGTAGAATATGTTACCAAGCCCCTAGCAAGCAAGTCATCAGTTTTAAACTAATAAAAGTGTTACCAAGTATTTAGAACATAAATTACCAATCTGTAATTAGCAGATGATGTTACCAAGCACATAGCAAGCAAGTGACCAACTTAAACTAGTAAAGGCACACACGTTACCCGGCTAAAAACAATAGTAGAATATGTTACCAAGTATATAGCAATAAAAATATCAATCTTAAATTAGTAAAGATGTTACCAGACTAAAAACTAGTAGAATATGTTACCCAACACCTAGCAAAGAAAGTTACCGAACTTTAAACTAGTAAAGATGTTACCAAGTATCTAGCACACAAGTTAGCAGGTGATCATATCTGAATTCATCATCCTAACAGTGAAAATGCTTTTCCCTCGTTCTCAACATGAAAGTGATCACATCTGAATTTTTAGATCAAATACATGTTTCGGTGTCCATACTAGTAGGAAGTGCTAGTTCTGTTTGTTCCTATTTTCTATACTAGTGGAAAGTGGTTTTTTTTTTCATATCCCACCCATTATTCTTACCCCTAAAAAAACCACCGCCCTAAAAAAAGGAATTCAAAATAAATTTGGCCCAAAAAAACCACTGACCTAAAAAGGAAATTAAAAAAATTACCTAAGAATTTTTTAATACAAAATATATGTTTTCACAAAAAGCGAATAGAAAATTTACATATGAACTCTTTAGGTCCTGGGTTCTTGGCGATAAAAAACTAAGTAGATGTGTAGGAGAAAAGGGAAAAGGAGAGAGGAGCGAGCATTTCATGCACACCTGCGTACGCTTTGTGTAAAAAAAATGGGGGCCACATGCCCATGAAAAAAAAGGCAAGCGGGAGGCAGAAAAAGGTAAGAGCATCTCCAACAGACGCGGGGTTGCGCCGCGTGCTAATTTTTTCCAGTGCCGAATTAGCGTTTTTGCGCGCGAGGGAGGGAGTTTGCTTTTCCAGATGCTGGAAATTTTAGCGCGCACATGGTGAGCTTTTCCAGGCGCGCTAAAAACAGCGGGCCGCAAACAAGTTTTCCAAAGAAAACAAGATAAAAAACAAAATAAAAAAGAATGAAAATAAAATATATTAATAGAGCCTTAGTGCGCTAAAAACTAATTAAACCTAATTACTAATGTTAAAACTCATCGTCGTCGCTGTCGGTGGAGGTCGGGACGTCCGTGTCGGTGTACATGTCCAACCACCGCGGGTCGTCCGGGGTGAAACTGCAGTAGGCGCCAGACGCTAGCGCGTCGTACGCGGCCTCCGATGCGGCCTTGGGCACCCGCTTCTCCCGGCGCAGCTGCTCATGCTCCGCCCTTCGCTCGGCCGCCCTTGTCGCCCAGAACTCGTACTCGGCGGCTGCCTCCTCCGGGTGGGCGCGACGCCACTGCGCCGCGGCGCGCTCGCCCATGTCCGCTTGGAGGAGGCGCGTCTGGTCGTCGATGAAGCCCGGCGGCGGCGCCAGGGCCTGTGCTTGCTGCGCGTCGCGCGCGTCGTTGAAGTTCATCTGGCGGCGCGGGCGGCCGATTCGGCGGTGGCGGAGCGTGGGGGGAATGGGGGGAGTGGGGAGCGGAAGTGTCGTGACGGGCGCAAGAGGCAGATTCGACGGTTGCGCGGCATGTGTTTATCCTGCGCACTGGAGTCGGGGCGGGATAAATACCGCTGCGCGCACCGCTTTGACCCGCGTGGGACGCGTTTTCCCGCGTCCGCGCGAAATGTCCCCGCGCGCAGTAAATTGGCGGTTTTTCCCGAGCGCGGCTTATTTAGCGCGTCTGTTAGATATGCTCTAACGGACAGAACCTGCTTCGCTCGCGCGCGAGGCCGCTAATCAGTCGGAGCAATTAATCAATCCAACACTAAACTACAAAAAAGGAAATGGAAAGGCGCGCTGCCCGGCCATGCTCACTCGCGCGCGCAGAAAAGCCAATTCGCCGGAAAATAATGTAAGAAAGTGAATTTTATCGTATTTTTTACTCACAGAGACAAACAATCTTTGTTTCCATCATCACACATCATTTACTCACGGAGCCGTTGCCACTGCCATTGCCTATGGCGCACAAATACAGATGGCCAAGTTCCATATCAGTCTCTGCTGTATGGGATCGTGTCTGCCACCCGACCAACAAGGGAGGATTGGGCATTCTTAACCTTCACGTACAGAACCAAGCTCTGCTCCTTAGATACCTTCACAAGTTTTTGCTAAAGAAAGATGAGCCGTGGGTGCATCTCATCTGGGATCAATAATATCGTTTGTTGAAGTATAGTGACAAACTCAGAAAGGTGAAGTACTGAAGAACAGGCCTCCCTCCCTCCCGAGCCGCTCCCGCGAGCGGTCGGGGGGAAACCCTAGATCCGCAACCGCCTTCTCTCCCTCGCCCTCCCCTCCCATTGCCGCCGTCGGAGGGCGGCGTCGGTGGCGGCGGGGTTCCTTCTCCCCCTCACGCAGTGGTGGCGACGCGGGCGCTGTGGCCGGTGGTGGCGCGACGCTGTCTGGCGGTGTGTGGCGGCGCGACGGCTCAGGCGGCGACATGGTGGCTGCGAGGGGCTCACCGACACGGGTGGCGATGCAGGTGGCATGGCTCGTCCGCCCTGCACAATGAGATGGTTCTGGAGCGCTGCAACGGCTGGTTGCCCGCCGCAGCCATGGCGGTCATGGACGGCGGCGGTCTGCGACTTGATGGTGCGCGTGGAGGCTCCCTGTCGGGGACGCTAGGGCAGTGCAGCCGTCGTGCCGCCTCGATCTGTGGACGGGACAGGCGTCCCGGGCCCCCTTCGAGCTCTGCGGTCCTCGGCCCAGGTCTGATGCTGCCGGCACCCGTGGGGTTTGCTGGTCGACCGATATGGCGGAGGGGCCTCTCTCCTCTTCTCTCTTCTTTGTCGTGGGGCGTTGAGCCTGGACGCCGGGGCGGTGGCCCTGGAAGGCGGGAGTCTTATGGGTTGGCGGGTGATCCCGTGACTCTGGTGCTGGTAGGACCTCGGCTGTGTGGGTGGCGTGGTGCCTGGTGAGCTGTGCTCCGTGGCAGCGGTACGGTTGCCGCCTTGTCGACACCCCCTGCCCTAAGTGGGAGGTGGAGAAGTCATGCCGAGGGGAAACCCTCGCCCGAGACGTTTGTCCCGGGCCGCGGCGGCATCTACGGACGTCGTACCCTTCTTGAAGGCGTCGTTGCGGCTGCCCTCTCCCCTCCTACGTGCTCCGGGTGAAAACCCAAGATTCTCGGATTGGGCGGCGGCGGCACTATACGCCGTGCTCTTCTTGAAAACGTCGTCTTGGAGCTCACGGTGGGTAGCTCTCTTGAGGTGGGTGCCGAAGCTTCTTCGGCGTGCCTCCCTCGGCAAAGCTTGTGTCTTGTTCTGCATCCGCGGCGTCCCTGTGTGTGGACCTCCTTGGTTTGCTTCAGCGAGAAGAGGCTCCCCTGGTGGCTGTCTATGCGGAAGTTGTGCAGGTCACGGCGGTGTGCAGTGTGTGGTGGCGAGCCGGCCTTGGCTATAGGGGAGCTTCGGCCCGACGACTTTGCCCGTGTTGACGGTGTGCATCGTGTGTCGGTGTGCCGGTCTGTCCCCGACGGTGAGCTTCGGCCCATATCCTTTGCCTGCCCTACTAGTTCTCAGCATCTTCGGAGTATTTCTGAGGTGGCGCCCTCCTCGCTTGAGTTTCTTTGGTTGTCCTGTATCTTGTGTGTGTGCGTGCAGTGCGTTGCTACAAGCTGGGTTCAGCACCTTGTATCCTTGTCGCCGTTGGGGGCGTTATTAATTTTTTTTTGAAGCTTTCACCGGGGGGGGGAGAGAATCCCCACCTGAATATATTGCATCAAAGAGCATTACAAGACCAGGCTCTTGCCCACCCTTGCGGGTTGACATTGGTCAGGTTACATAAGTTTGTTACACAGCAAAGGGAAAGGAGTAGACTCGCCAACACAGGACGGCTACTTGATGGCCTTGCTCTCTATAGCAAAGGGTTACAACAAAGATAAAAAGAACAGGGAGTATGAAAAATGCACTAGACAAGCATTATCCGGCAAGCGAGCACAGGACGATCATCACCAGGAAGATAAGCGTGGGCAGTGCTTTGAGGAGTGGTACCGGCACAGTCAGGGTATCACCACACCGAGACCTTGTAGAGAGCAACACCACCACCTGCTTGCGTAGCGACTGTCCACGAAGTGGCAAACAGGAGCAGGGGCGGACCAACGAGTGCGATTGGCATTGTCGAAGGGTCTTACTCCACCGAGAGGACGCTACAGACATGAAGCTCGCCGGCGGAAGAGTGCCAGAGCAGCGAGGAGTCTCTGCCAACGTCATCGAAGGGCTTTGCAAGACCGAGATTCCACCAACAACACGAACCTTGGCCGCAAACTCCGCCAGAGGGACAGCCCTATGCACTTGCAAGGTGAGGAGTCCACCTACGCCGCCGAAGGGTGCCGATCAACCGAGACCGAGCATTCCGCACGAAGCTCAGGACATACCCGCGGGCATCACCATCGGACGAAGCCAAAGTATTCATAGGCCATCAAAGAGCAAAAGTCAGAGGCACCTTGCGATCCCAAATGTCAGAGCCGGCCGAGCAGCAGGGTGTTCCATTGCGACGCCTTCAACAAGGCTAAACGACACCCATGGCACCGTCGTCGCTGAGTTTTCACTCGGAACCACCGCACAGGCTGGCAAGGCTTGTGAGCAAAGGAGCAGCTCGAGAACCACGCCTCCAGCGAGGTTTGCGACGCCGGGGGACGCCGCCGTGGTCCGCTCATGCAAGAAGCACAAGCACGGGTTTCCCCGGGAGCCCGCAGCAAGCACACGAGCCCCACCTGATCTGGAGCCCCGGATCCGTGGCAGAGCAGGGCCGACAGCCGGGGCGTCGTCAGCGCTGATGCCGCGCGGTGGGCCGCGAGGTGAAACCGTCGTGGAGCAGGGCTGGCGGCGAGGAGGCCGCAACAGACGCAGACGGCCAAGCCAGGGGATCCCTCCGCGGCAGAGGGAGGCAGCAGCGTGGCTCCATGGCGACGGAGGGCTGGTTGTCGTCGGCGTGGAATCCCTGGCGGCTGGGCCACGCACCCACGACCCGAGGTCCACAAGCCGCGGCGTAGCGGTGGAGCGGCGTCAACGCGGACGCCAGGACGTCGGGGGGGAGCAGAGGGTGCGGCCGTGGCGGGACCCCGGCGTCGCGCGGACAGCCGGCACAGAGGCCGGGCCACGAGCCCATCGGCCCTCGAGGCAGAGAAGCAGGGGATCTTCGATTTGGGGGGGATTTGGCGGTGGGAATTGGATTATTTGGGAGGAGGAGAGACCCCGCCGCCGCCGTCCGCCGTGGATCGGCATCCTCCGGCGGCAGCGGGGTCGGAGTGCGCGGCGGCGGTTTGTTGTGGCGGCGGCGGGCGCGGACGCCTCGGGGTCGCCTGGGAGCGACCCGGAGGCGGCTAGGCCGGCGTTATTAATTTAACGCTGGGCCTTTGGCCTATTTAAAAGTGGCAGGAAACAAACGCGCTGTCCTGAGATGAGACGACAGGTGCCTGCCATGTGGATTTTCATCTCATTGGCAGTCTTGCAAGGATCGAATCTCATCGCATCAATCAGCCTACCTAGTGACATGTGTGATTTGCAGCGGCCCCGTGCATATTTCAACCGTTGTTTTGCTGCTTCAAGATGCGTGTTGAAACTTTCATTAAGTTTTATCATGTGTCATCAAACCTGGACGATTCATATGTCTGGGGAGGGAATCCTGACCCATGCTTAATGTGTTATTTGCGTGTGATTTTTCTCGTCTTCGGTTACAACGCATAGACATGTGCGTCCCCGTCAAGATCATTCATCTCGTGAAAAAAAAAACGATTCTCGGTAGTGGAATTCTTCATTAGCTAAAAACTATTTCATAAGAATCAATCCGTAGCAACATACAGGCACGTTTGCTAGTATAAAATATGGTTTCCACTTTCGGAAATTCAAAGCTGCACCCGAGCTCACATGCTCCTGTTACATTCGACGAAAATAAAAAAATAGTAAAACATTATGAAAAATTCTGAATTTTTTTGGAGACATACAAATATGAGTTCTTCATATTTGTGCAAAATTTCGAAATGAAAAGATATTTACGCTGCTCTGTGCAAAAAAGACAAAATCAGTGTTTTCAAAAATGTGCTTTTAGATCTATTTTAACCACCCATTTTGTCTTTTTTGTGTAGAGCACAGGAAATGTTTTTTCATTCTGAAATTTTGAACGAAAGTGAAAAACTCATATTTGTATGACTCCAAAAATGTTCAGAAGTTTTCACAATGTTTTATTATTTTTTTATTTTTGTCGAAAGTAACAGGAGCATATGAGATCGGGTTTAGAAACGCCACTCCCTTCTACTTTGTTCATTTTCCATTTTTCCTGTGTGGCATACGGGCCACTGGGCTACAAACAACTGGCCTGATCTGATCTTATTTAGCTTGCATATTATGGCATAATGGTCTGTTGATATATATTTTTAGATCATGGTCTGATGAAATAGGAATAGTAATCTGGACCATAAAAATCTGTCGACCGTAGCACAGCTCGCACGATAAGGCATCTGCCTTTGTGGCGTGAGTCCCCCTCGTCCGTATCTGGTTACCCCACCACAAGCATCAAATTAGCAGGCCATGTTCAAAGTTGCGTAAAAGTACTGAAAGCTTGTTTCTGAATATGATCAGACGCTTTATCAAAAAAAAAAAAGAATATGATCAGACGCAAGTGGCCATATGCCAAAGATATTTCTCGTACATGGTACATAACTGTGCCAGCGTGCCTGCTATCCATCAGGCCTCCTCCCTTTCAGTGATTCCTTCAAGTCGACATGTCCATTTCCGAAGGTGTAACAATTATAGGCTCTTTGATTTACAGGATTGTGAAAACGTAGGAATAAGAAAAGTGCAGGATTACAATGTCCAGTCCATTCCAATCCTATAGGATTTTATCTGCACCAAACTTTGTTTGATTCCATCACAGAAAAAGTAAAGGATTCTGAAAAAGAGCCTTGAGTGAATGTTAGAATTCTTATGAAACCTAGTGTAAAGGATTACTTAGGAAAAATTCCTATGAGATTCAATCTTAACCACAGGTACTAATTAGGATGTTGTTGTGTCCATGGAACAGCTTCTATTGCTCTAATCATTGATTTCTCGCTCAGTAGATGCTGATACATATGCCAGAAGGCTCGATGTATATATATGTTAGCTGACGTCTTATTTGAATCAACTCCGGCTCAAGAAAGCATTGAACTCTGAAATTCTAACTTGAATCAGAACTGTGCACATTCTTCAGTTAACAGAGCACTGACGACTGGGAATTCAGGCAATCTGATCCTCACACCTTGTGAGTGGAAATCCAAATGAATACTAATAGTACCTGAGAGCATGAAGATGACGGAGAGCGGAGCACGACCGGGTGGCCGCCCCTCCCGGCAACACGATTAATCGACGGCGAATGCCACCACCGCGACCTGTAGCATCGTCAGTGGTGGCCGGCGCAGCGGTCCGTCCGCCTGTCGTGTTCGCCGGCGGCCACAGAGGTTCCTCGACCACCAAATCCGCGCAGATTAACCTTGTGGTTGTGGAGGAGACGAGGTGGTTGGCTACGGAGGGGCTCGCCTGACCGCCTGTACAGGTCCAACTGCACATCAGGATTCAGGAACAGGAGACACTGACAGGTGGGCTCCTCCAGATAACTAGTTGGAGTAAATGTCGTGCTTATTAGCAGTAGTTCGTTCCATCTACGTTGGACTGGAAGCATCTAGAACCTTCTTTGCTTTTTCTCTTTTCCTTTCTTGTTCGACAGCTCTAGCTCTCTACCGCATACCCCTTTGCTTGCTAGACGGGCAAAGTTATTCTTGGCATGTGGTGATCGAAAAGCAGTCTTAGTTAGGTGCCAAGTCTCTTTCACGATAAGATGGCATTTTCACACCGGGCTCCACCCATCCTAACTAGTAGGACATGGATGTACACACGGCTCACATGCTTCTCTTTTTTTTTTCAAAAATTCAAAAAATAGTAAAACATTATACAAAATTCTAAAAAAATTTGGAATCATATATATATATATATATGTTTCACATTCGTGTAAAGTTTCGAAAGGAAATGACATTTCCTGTGCTCTGTGCAAAAAAGACAAAATGAGTGGTCAAAATAGATCT
Organism: Puccinellia tenuiflora; assembly: GCA_012064385.1. Classification (NCBI taxonomy): domain Eukaryota; kingdom Viridiplantae; phylum Streptophyta; class Magnoliopsida; order Poales; family Poaceae; genus Puccinellia; species Puccinellia tenuiflora. Next base: position 57,460 of record QRDG01000610.1, on the reverse strand, counting down.
AAAAATATATTTTGAAAATGGTGATTTTGTCTTTTTACACAGAGCACATAAAATGTCATTTGATTCTGAAATTTTGCACGGATGTGAAAACTTATATACATATGACTCCAAATTTTTTCAGAATTTTTTACAATGTTTTACTATTTTTTGATTTTTTTCAAAAAAAAAAACAGGAGCATGTGAGCTCGGTCTCACTTCAGAGTTTTCGATCGATGGATGCACATGTCTTGTCTGACTGAGAAGGAAGACTTCATACCCCGCCTAACTCTTCAAGAATATATGTAAGTTGCTAGCTGTTGCAGACATGAAAAAAAGAGATAGTCCCCTCTTGATATGGGTATGGGTTTCACACTTCGAAAAAGCATGTTGGAGCTCGGGCTACATGTAACCCTTTATTTAAAAAATAGAAATCAGTATTTTAAAATTTCAAAAAAATCTGTAAATAAATCTGGATGTCGCTAATAGTGTATCCTACAATTGTGCAAAATTTTAATACGAAATTCTTTGTATTCTGGGGTACATAAAAAAGAAAAAATGTGACAAACTTTGGGGCACACTGTTCACACACCCAGATCTACAATTTTGTCTTTTTTATGTAGCATAGAATACAACGTATTTCGGATTGATATTTTGCACACTTGTAGGACACATAATTATTTATACACGTATATGTTTTCTGGAATTTTTTGAAACATTAAAATTTGGTTTTCGAATGTTTCAAATAAAGGGCTACATGGAGCCCGGGTGCTAAAACACTGCACTCCACTTCACACTTGCCCTACAATGACAAAATGCAGATTTGTGTTATGATCTGGAATGCGTTGGATTCCAGATAGCAACAGTGTGTACGAGTCAACCCGTGGCGATGCCCTGCCCACATGATGCTTGTTGATATTTCTTTTCGCAACTTGCTCATGGACTAAGCATATTGGGACTAGCATATGTTGTGCTTGAGGGAGAAAATTAATAGCATATTCTATTGGTATTGGTTTCACACATCCCCTATAAGAGCACTGCGGCTTTGGGTTAGTAGCAAGGAAAAAAATAGCTACTGGTACTGCACTTCTTCCTTCCTCGGCTCTACTACACAGCTAGTCCTTAGTCCACAAAACCATCGATTCTGAGATCCATCAACTGTACGTTGTGAGGGTAAGCACGGCAGGAAATCATGGCGGAGACGGTGGTGAGCATGGCCATGTCCATGCTAAGGGGCGCCATCAGCAAGGCCGCCTCCGCTGCTGCAGACGAGTTGAGCTTGGTGTTGGGCGTGCAGGAGGATATCCGGTATGCCTGCACTTTCTGATTCTTGCAACCAACTTGTTCAAGTCCCTGCAGTTTCTCCCCTTTCACAAATAAATATCATCATCCATTGTCTGTCCCGTACTTGCCATGCATGAGCCGTATGTTGACACCAAAAGTTGTTCTAAGTTTCTCTCCAACTTTGTTTGGCAGGTTCATCAAAGACGAGTTGAAGACCATGCAGGCCTTCTTGGCGGCTGTAGAAGCAACAAAGCACAGAGACATGCTATTGAAGGTGTGGGCGGAGCAAGTAAGGGACCTCTCCTACAACATAGAAGATTGCATGGATGAATTTATGGTTCATGTGAGGAGCCAAAGCTGGACAAAACGGTTGATGAAGCTCAAAGATCGCCGGCGGATCGCTGTGCAGATCCGCAACCTGAAATCAAGAGTTGAAGAAGTGAGCAGGAGGAACACACGCTACAACTTAATCAAGACGGAGGGCTCTAGAAATGTTGATGAGGTAGATTCCTACTACGAAGATGTTCGCAATCATTCTTCTAGCAACATCGATGAAGAAGAACTTGTGGGCTTTTCCAAGCCTAAGAAGGAGTTAATTGAGCTGGTGGACGTCAACACAAAGGATGGCCCTGCGAAAGTTATATGTGTTGTTGGCATGGGTGGGTTGGGAAAGACTACTCTTGCAAGGAAGACATATGAAAGTAAGGAAGATATTGTGAATAATTTTTCTTGTTGTGCTTGGATCACTGTCTCGCAGTCATTTTTCAAGATAGAGATGCTCAAGGATATGATCAAGCAACTTCTGGGTGAAGAGTCACTGAAGAAATGCTTGAAAGAACTTGAAGGGAAGATGATCCAAGTAAATGACCTCGCCGACTACCTCAGAGAAGGGCTCGAAAATAAGAGGTACTTCATTGTTCTTGATGACTTGTGGACTTTAGATACCTGGAGGTGGATCAAGGATATTATCTTTCCTAGTAGTAACAGGAAAGGTAGTCGAATTCTCGTAACAACACGAGATTTTGGCTTAGCAACAGAATGTACTCATGAATCTAATATCTACCACCTTCAGCCCTTAGATGAAGTCGATGCCAAAAATTTGCTACTAAAAAAGAGTAGGAAATTAGGCGAAGACATGGAGAAAGATGAGCAGTTCAGGAACTTAGTTGAACGACTAGTTAAAAAGTGTGGTCGTTTACCACTGGCTCTCCTTACGATTGGTGGCATCCTTGCCACTAAAAATGTTGTAGAGTGGGAGCTGGTCTATAGCCAACTCTCCTCAGAGATAGAGAGTAACCCAAGCCTTGAAGCTATAAGGAGGATTGTTACTTTGAGTTACAGCCACTTGCCATCTCATCTTAAGTCATGCTTCTTGTATCTAAGCATCTTTCCTGAGGATTGCGAAATCCAGATGAGGCGTGTAGTGGAAAGATGGATTGCCGAGGGGTTTGTTAGAGCAAGGACAGGGGTGAACATTGAGGATGTGGGTAAAGCTTACTTCAACGAGTTGATCAACCGAAGCCTGATTCAAGCATCAAGAGTGAACATAGAAGGAGTTGTTAAGAGTTGTCGAGTGCATGATATTGTGCGTGATGTCATGGTCTCAATCTCTAGAGATGAAAATTTTGTGCACGTGGCTGGAGATGATGTGACTACTAGTGTTACAGAGGAGACCTTCCGCCATGTAGCATGCCATGGTAGCAAGTGCCAGAACATAGACATGGATTTGAGCCATATCCGGTCACTGACCATATTTGGTGAGAGACCCTTGCTGCAGTCACTTCCATTTGTTCACCTGATTTGAGAATGCTGAGAGCCTTGGATCTAGAGAATGCCCAGTTCCAAGTCACACAGAAAGATATCAGCAACATAGGATTGCAACGGCACCTGAAGTATGTGAATTTCTTTCTCCTGAAGGAGAATATACATCTAATAATAAACTTCCAAAATCCATACGGAAGTTACAAGTGTTGCAGAGTTTGAACATAAGACGTAGCTATATTACACGGCTACCTAGTGAGATTAGTAAACTCAAGAGTCTACGTAGTCTCCGTTGTAGGAGTGGAGATGTACGTATACCCTTCTTTGACAGGGCTAAGGAACATCTAGGTGCAATATTTCGTTTTCCCATTCTTTGGGTTGATCCTAGTGGTCGTGCCGAGGTGGTTGATGAACTGCACAGGGCCTGGTCTAGCTGGGCGTCCAATTATTTCATAGGTGTGAGGGTGCCAAGAGGAATCGGCAACCTAAAAGAGTTGCAAATACTGGAGGTCGTGGACATCAGCCGAACTAGTAGCAAAACAGTGAAAGAGCTAGGTGGGCTTGTGCAGCTGAAAAAACTAAGCGTGTACACAGAAGGGGCCACCAAGCAGAAATGCAAGGTGCTCTGTGACGCCATTCAGAATCTCTCCGCCCTCCGCTCTCTTCACGTGCTGGGTTTCGATTACTCGTCTGAAAGTGGAACACTCGAGTGGCTGCATGCGGTTTCCTCTCCTCCTCCCCTGTTGCGGACCCTGAAGTTGTACGGATACCTTGGGGAGATTCCTGTATGGTTTGGCAATCTGATGCATTTGGTGAAGCTTCACTTGTGGCGGGGCCAACTAAAGGAGGAAGGTAAATCCATGGAAATACTAGGGGCACTGCCTAACCTCATGCTCTTAAGGCTTGTTTTCGGTGCTCTTACAGTGGGGAGATCCTAGTTTTCAAAACGGGAGCATTCCCAAATCTCAAGAAGCTTGATATTTGCGATGACTACCTGAAAGAGGTGAAATTTGAGGATGGCGCCTCACCTCACATTGAAAGGATAGAAATCTCTTGGTGCGAGTTGGAATCGGGGATTACTGGTATCAATCACCTTCCAAGCCTCAAGGAGATTTCACTTGGTTACGGTGGTAAAGTAGCCAAGCTTGCTGTGCTGCAAGGCAAGTGGGCGCACACCAGAACAGTCCCGTGCTGCGGCTGATGAAGGCCTGGAGCGAACATGCAGCAGGGGACGTCGACCAAGGATCCAGTAATGAAGAAGCAACAGTTTTTCTTTCTGCCTGCAGCAGCATCTGCAGCAGGGGAGAGCTCCTCCCAGCCGCCGAGTGTTCCACTTTCAGGTACTAACATCTTTTGTTCGGTACCAAAATATTATGACTACGGTACACTTATATATTAATCTTTCTTGTGTCTCTAGCAGCCAAGATGGTCCGCTGATGGAACCGGCCGGGATGTACGTTTCTTCTCTCCTTCCTGCGAACCGCACCGGTACTTACTGCTTTATAATACACCCCTATGTGTTTTCAGTTCCATTCATCAAAGTTTGCCGGAACATTTTTTTTCTCGAGTCGCTGAGATGGTTTGTGTATCTGGTAGCCGCTAGTCAGCCATGGTTAATTAGCATTTTTTTCCCGTTCCGTTGTCTTAGACATGTAAAACCCAAGTCGCTGAGAAGGGTTTGTGACTCCATTTAGTTGTGCAACAGATAAAGTTTCTTACATACGGTTCTTTTAATTTGTACTGTCTCACATTCTCGCTTTACCCTACTGGCTCTGTTATACAGTACAAATTAAAAGAACCGTCTGTAAGAATTACAAACGTCGTTATTTTTTTTGTTCGCCAAGTCAAGCATTTTTAAACCTGGGACAAGCTGGACCATTGCATGATTTATCTTCTAAGCTAATAAATTTCATGAACTTAGTATCCAGTAGCAACTGGAGAAATGAGACTATATTTAGCAGCGCCCTCCCATCTGATGTAGAGAAGTGACCGCGTTGTGCAGGACAGTTGACTGAAGCGGAGTTGAAGCTGCCGGGTCCTACCTTCTAGAGACAGGAGAGTTCATGATGCCTCGACATCCATGCTCATCTTAAGCTCCACTGAAGGGGTCATACAGATGACAGCCGGTCAGTTCTGCAACATCTCGTTTTCATTTTTTGACATTGGTGAAGTAAACTAATGCTCTGTGTGCATCCAAATCAGGTGTGATGGCTTCACAGAACTTTGTACGGTCAGGCGAAGATGGTGTCTCCCGGATCATTGTTCCCGTGATGTCTGACCAAGCTACAATACCATTTGCAGAGCTGCAAATAAGTTTCCAGAGATGAGATAAATAGTTTGAAAGGTGCACTATTGGTGCCGGTTTGCCTGCCTCCATAGCAATCAAGCCCTTCACCGTCGTATTGGCCAACGATGTCAAATCATATTTTCTTGGATCCCAATAGCTTCTTTTTCTAGGAACATCAGTTGGTTGCATCTTGCACCGTTATTTGGAAAATAGACTTTGCTTTGTTTACTAGCCTCTTGTAACTGAAGAGTCATGTCGGGTGTTTAATCTGTAAGTCTATATACGACAAGGTTCTCATCTGAAAACAGCATGGCCTATCTTGTTTCAGGATGTGATGGTCATATTTTTGTCTATTATTATGGAAAAATGAATTGGTACTGGCTACATAATCTTATTAACTTTTACCAGTGTGGAGGGAAGATAGATCTAATCCAATGGCGATGAAAGAAACAATAATTTGCATTTTCATTGAATGGAGTGGAGAGAGTAAAAATAGGATGATCCATCATCTCTCTTACTGTCTCAACATTGGTAGGCAAAATCAAGCAGAGGAAGAATAAAGAGATCAAGAAGCAGAGGAAGTAGAAGGAAGATGTCTCAACATCTCGCTCCTTTCTCTGCTGGGTGAGGTCCAGCCCAATCGTGAACTAAAGCCCATCTAGCTGCCCAGTTGATAAAAAAGCCACGAACATAGGCGAGTCGTGAGGTTTACAAACGTTTCTAAAAAAATACAAACGTGATCTCTTTAGTTTAAAAATCACATTTATAATTTCTTTAACAACTGAAAAAATACATGTTGTCAACAATATATCCCACAAATGTGGAAAACCTTAATTTGAAATACTTTGTGTTTCCAGCTACAAAAATGAAGAATGTGTGGATCTGATTATACACACTTTTAAACCAACAAAATATGTTAGATTTTGTCATTTTTGTGTACCCATAATACAAATAATTTTATATTCTGATTTTTCCAAGTTGTAAGATGCACAACTACATCCAAAAATATTTTTCATATTTTCTTGAAACTTGCAAATATAGTTTTTGATTTTGTTTTTGTAAAAAAAAGGGGGGAGACAAAAATTAATTTTCATTCTAACAGTCCACTCAAAAAGAAAAAATTCATCTCACGCTCCCTCCTTCCTGCAGCCGTCCGCCTCCTACAACCCTTCCAGCTTAAGAGCAACTCTAGCCGTTGGAGCCCCCCAGGAGGAAACGCCGGACGAAAAAGAGGCCTCTGGGGGATGCCGGCAGAAAAATAGGCCTCTGGGGGGGGGGGGGGGGGGGGAATGGCGTCCCAGTCGTGCCCCCACCCAGGAAGGCGGAGAGGGGACGAAGTGGAGGAGAAAGAGGCGAAACTGGGATAGAGCACGTGGGTGGGCCAGAAAGAAGGACACGTGGGGCGAGGAGATTGGCTATTTGCTTCATCCGGCGTCCCAAGAGCCCCCCAGCGCGCTTGGTTTGGCCTGGGATCGCCGGCGTCTTTTTGAGGTCTGGGGCTCCTGGGGCCAGTGGCTAGTGGATTTTTTTTGCCCTTTTTGCGTCGCCGGCGATGAAAAAGGCGTCCTGGGGGGCTTCCTGGGGGCGTGGCTGGAGTTGCTCTAATGTCGGTGTTGTCCAGAGGTCCCGGAAACTATCCAAGACCTCGGTTATCCCTTTGCTCTTTTCCAGCTAGTACACTTTATGGCACTTCGCCACAACCTTACACGCCGGGATATATTACTGTTACAGGAGCTCATGGACTGGCGTAATCCTCTTTTTTTCGAAATAGGAGCATATAGCTCCCGCCTCTACATAAAAAATATGCACATAACCTAATTGTATTCTAAAGTTTTCATAATAGCAGTTTATTACTCATTTGTCACTCAAATTCTCAACATGAATCAACCGACAGAATAAAAAATAGAAAGCTCCTCTATGCATATTGTATAATTTGTAATCTAAGAGGTTGACTTCAGTCAGCCTAGTTGAAGATATCCCGTACGACCGCCATCAGCCGAGAATATCATGTATTGAAAATCTATGTATTCAGTAGGTAGCTCTCTAGATTACTTACAACAAATTTGGAACATAAGTTTTATTTAAAAACAACGTTCTTTCAACATTTCCGAATTGCCCAAACTAATCCACAAACTCCCACCCGAATTCGAGCTTTTACTTTCTTATCAATCACATTTAGCCAATTAACAAATATATTAGTGATATTGGGAGGAGGGGACACTGGTAAAGAAAAGGCCTATAGGTGGCCTTAGACCCCGTGGCGCACCCAAGTTTTACTACGCCGCTGCTATTAGCCGTGGCCATGGCGCACCAAAAATAGGCGGGCCACGACTAGGACCTTAGTCGTGGCGCACTGCTCCTACCCCTGTTCCACGGCTAAGTTGGGGCGTGGGTGGCCAGGGTTCATGCACACACTGGTGGGTGGTGACACACCCAGATATTATGCGCCACGGCTATCCAACTAGTAGTGGCGCACCCTACGACAGTGCGCCAGCAGCGTATGTACTGCCAGGCCGGACCACATGCATTGTATATGCCAGGCCGGGTCACGTGCACCGGGGGGTTTCGTTTTTCACGTGCTGCGCATATGACGCTCCTGGGGCTTCGTGGCCAGTATCTAACGGTTCACATTCGCTGGAGAAAACACACGATCCGTGCCTCCACCTCCACAACCAATCAGGTGAAAGGAATCTCGATCGGGTCAAAGGAACCCAAGTGGAGTCCCGCTGCGGCGGCGTGCGGCAGCTCGCGTCGACGGAGCTCCCCTGTGGAGTCCCGCGGTGGCGGCGGCGACCGGCAACTCGCGTCGACGAAGCGCCCCGTGGAGTCCCGCGGCGGCCGTCACCTCACGTGGTCGACGGCGCCTGCGACGCCTGCTAGCGTCGATGACGGAGCGGACGGAGCCTCCTCCCCCCCCCCCCCCCCCCCCCCGCCATGCGGAGCTCCTCCGGCGTGTGCCCACGGTGCTCGTCGACTGTGCCGACGCGACGGCGGCCGGAGGAGCTGGAGCCACCGATCCCCGTGCAAAGCTCCTCAACGCGCGTTTGCAGAGCCCCCCGTGGTGCGTCGACGGTGGGCCGGTGGCTACGACCGATGGCGACGCCATGGCTGTCGAGACCGAGGCGGAACGGGACATGGCGACGGACGGTAAACAGAACAGGACAAAGAACGGGAACGAAGCCCCCCGTCGCGGGTCGGGTTTTTATTTAATCCACGAAATAGGTAGCAGTGGCGCGGGCCGGGAAGATGCGCTATGGCTAGGTCGGAAATACCAGTGGCGCACCGAGGTGCCTGCGCCACGCCTAATGAATTAGCCGTGGCGTATTTGCCGTGGCGCGGGCTCCTACGCCACGCCTAATGAATGTTGGTGCGCCACGGGTAGGGGTTAACGTAGTAAATATAATATAAACAACTCTCAAAACAGATTTCGCAAAGGGATAGGAAATTAAAAAAAAAGTCACATTAGACTATTCAGTGGAATCGCTATTGTTTGGACTAAGTCCCACAACATGCAAATATCTTTTTTTCTGTATTTGATTGAATCAATATATTTCTCCTCTCTGCTCTATGACATATGGGCCAGCTCTTCCTAAACCTGAATGACATATTTGAACAAAAATGAGCCGGACTGCCACGGCACGGTAAACCGAACAAATTGGAAAATTCTGGCAGCACGACACGCTTACATGCGCCAACAAGTCAATATACACTTATATGTATGTACATATACGTATATATGGTGGGCCCCACCCTAATCAGCTTTTACTAGACAATAGTTTAGCCGGTCTTGTCATCTGTACGTTGGAGGGTTACACATGGGATTAGTGGGACGGCAACGTGAATCCACTTGCATCTTTAGTTCTAGTCATTCTATCCCCATATGCACGTGGATGCAAAGTTCGAACTTTCTTTTCGTTTGGGTCATCTTCCAAGCACGTGATAAGTACATTTTTGTAGGGCTCGAGATCAATTCATCTGTTCAAACGCACTTGTCAGTTGATTCCCCACATTAGCAAGTGGCTGGAGCCAATTAAGCTCTCGACGTTGAGACCTGAAAGACGCGCCTACCCTTTTTCTTTTCTTCTGCTCACTAACCTTGCAGCTTAATTAATTCATTTTCTTTTCGTCATTTGTACTTCTATAACTCCTCTTGCATGCTTTGTGTGCATGCACCTTCTGGTAGTCGTCAGCTTTCTTCGAAAATAATTCTTTTGTTACGGCTATTTTGTGATCAAAATAATATTAATGGAAGTTTAACTTTAACCTGTAGCTTAACAAATTTGAGATACTCCCTCCGGACCGAAATGAGTGTCGCAGCTGCTGTGCAAATTTGTGAGCAATTAGCCTACAGGTTGCGTCACTTAATTAGGATCGGAGGTAGTATTACTGTCGCATCCATGTCCTTCCTTGCACGCTTCTATATTGTTCCTCACGTACATGCATGTGTTTTGTTCCTCGCGAGCTAAACTTTAATATTTTGTTCTGTTTACTTTAAAAAGTTAAAACACGGATGTGCACGGATATGTTCCACGTGCGCTACATTTTTTCAGACTGCAAAATTTTGTTCCAATTTTTAGAAAATAACTACGAAAAAAATGAGAAAATAAAAAATATTGAAAAAATAAAAAGAAAAAAGAAAACGAAAAAAAAGAACTACGGAAAAAGAAAACAGAAAGAGAAAAGAAAAAGTAAAAGAAATGAAAACTAAAAAAGAAAAAGAAAATGAAAAAAAAGAACTACGAAAAAAGAAAACGAAAAGAGAAACGAAAAAGAAGAAGAAAATGGGCCGGCCCAGCCGCGCGGCGCTTCAGGCGACGCATCCGGATCCGTCGCTAATGAGCGACATATAGGTTTCGCGAGGGCACATACACCGAAAGCTCCTGGTTAGTGAGAAGAAACAAGCCGCGCGGATAAAACATTATTAGATAATTCAAAATATCATGTATCTTTGCTACGCTAGCACGAACAATTTTCTTTCTCTCTCTCCACTTTCTTAGTTGGCGCCATAGCATGCTTTTTATTTCACTCAGTTTTCCCCCAAAGTCTTAATTAGGCAGTAAACAAATATGTGCTCTATTTTAGTTGGCCCGCCCAGTTATTTCGTCGTCGCTCCGCCATTGCTATCGTGAGAGCAAGCACACGCGATTGACTGACTTCAAGTCTCCTCCCGTCGTCTTCTGTGTATATACATCGTTGCTTCCTACCTGGTCTGTCTGAAAACCTTCCCATTCTTATCTACCCGTAGATTGTAATGAATGGTTGGTGCATGGCGACAGCTACGTAGGAGAATTTTCCAATTCAGTAATTTGGCGTTATAGGTGCTGCATTATTAATTGTTGGATATGGACAAGTGATTTTGCATGGTCAGTATAGAAGCTGATTATTGAGTAATATGATTGTTTAGCAAGAGAGTTAAATATCGTCTCCCAAGTTGCAATAGGTCTCCGTTCAAAAAGAAAAGCTGCAATGGGTCAATTCCATCAAGATGGATCCATCTATTTCATAGACTAGTCAATAGATTCTCCCATAGTTGGCAATGGGCTCAAGCGAATAACTCTCGATCTTGACCTGAAAGACACACCAGGTTTTATTCTTCTTCTTGTAAATAGACGCGCTAGCTTGTTACTCACAAGCGTTTGCGGTTTATTTAGGGTGTGTTCGGTTCCAAAATGTGAGGGAATGGAATGAAACCATTTCATTCTACTGTCACGGAACCATTCCATCCGTCTGTTCGGTTTGGACAAAAAAATGTCACGGAACCATTCTATTCCTGCGTTCGGTTTTGGAACGGGGAAGAATGGAATGGAATGGGATGAGAATGGAATTATTCCCAATGTTGATTAATTATTCCTAAACTCGATTAATTATTTCTAAATTTGATTAATTATTCCTAACCTTGATTAATTATTTTTTTAATCTTGATTAATTATTGCTAAATTTGATTAATTATAGGCAAACACTGTGCCGTTCCACCTCGTCCGGCCGAATCGGCCGGACCGGTGCGTTCCGGATATTGGAGGAATATTCCCTCCGGTGGAACCAGTGCGTTCCCTCCCATCCCAAAACCGAACGCAAGAATAGTCCCTAGGAACGGAACCGTTCCATTCCGTTCCATCAGATTCCAGAACCGAACACACCCTTAGTATATTTTTATTTCTGCCAATAATGCCTCTCAATGTCATTTTGTATTTGACTCATAAGCTTCTCCAGCGTGTTTTGTTCTTTGTCCGTCTGATCGACCTTACGGCTACATCTTTAAAAAAAGTGTGTTTAGCCTGCTTGCTGCAGCTTAACAAATCTAAATCACTACCGTTAGAAGTGAGACATTGCATGCATCTTCGAACCAGTACACGAAAGCCTCAAACGTCACTAGTAGAGAACGGGACATTTGTCCCGGGTCGGGAGGACCTCTAGTCCCGGATGTGCACCCGGGACTGCGGAGTCGGGACTAGATGCCCCCCCCCCCCCCCCTCTAGTCCCGGGTCAGTTACGACCCAGGACAAAAGGTCCCCCACGTGGCCGGTGCCTCGGCGCGTGGTCGAGGACCTTTAGTCCCGGTTCGTAATACAACCCGGGACTAGAGAGTTCCCACGTGCCAGCCTCGTCTGGCTCTGGCTTTTTTGTATTCCTGCCTTATTACATATTTAAAATTATAATCAATATTGCAAAATATATGGTTAATTAATTACAAATCAGAAAAATACATATAGCATATCAAAATGGTCATAAAAGAAATATCTATCTAATAAAAATATACTTTATTCTTTATGAGAATTTAATCATTTAATTAATTACATGGAGGTCACGACCGGGACTAGAGCCCGTCTATTCGATTACATATCATAACCGGGTCTAGAGCCCGTCTAGTCGGTGTCATTGTATTTTCTCTTAGGGTTTATGACGTGGTCCACCAAAAAATCCCGTAATTTTCTTTTGAAGCGTTACAAAGCGCTCCTTTGGAGCATACGATGTCGTTTCGGTACAAAATATCGACAGCAAATGAGATCCGAAAATTTGAATTTTCTGTCAGAAATTTGTCTTTTTTCCCCAGGTAGCATACGATGTCGTTTCGGTACAAAATTTGTCACGGTGGTGCGTAGCATACTCAGGTACGTGCATGATTTTTTTCGGAATTTTTCGAAAAGTTTTCAAATTTTTTAATGCTTCCGAAAATAACGAGAGCATATGAGCCCGGGCTCCAATATGAATTTCCGCCTCTGGACCATTTTTTTTTTCTACACAGTGTGGCTGGTTCAGAAGAAAAATCAATCATAGCAGCGCGTTCAGTGCATAGAGCTAGCACAACATCAGCAGACGTACGACCACGAACAAAGACTTGTTCCCGACCATAGGATGCTCATCGAGACGATAGGCAACCTGTGGCGATGCCCTGCCCACATGACGCTTGTCGATATTTGTTTACGCAACTTCCTGCTCATGGACTAAAGCATATTGGGACAACGTACCTTGAGTTGAACGCTAGCTACACCTAGCAATCTAGCATATGTTGTTGGTATTGGTTTCACAAATCCCCTATATAAAAGAGCACTGCAGCTTTGGGTTAGTAGCAATGGAAAAATAGCTACCCAGCTAGTCCTTAGTCCACCACGCCCATCGATTAATTGTGAGCTCCATCAACTGTACGTTGTGAGCAGAAGCACGACAGGTGACCATGGCTGAGACGGTGGTGAGCATGGCCAGTTCCATGCTAAGGGGCGCCATCAGCAAGGCCGCATCCGCCGCTGCAGCCGAGTTGAGCTTGGTGATGGGCGTGCAGAAGGATATATGGTATGCCTGCACTTTCTGATTCTTGCAACCAACTTGTTCCAGACCTTACAGAGGCCGGGTTTCTCCTTTTTTTTCCAAAATAAAATATTTTTTATCATGGATGTGGCAAACTACATCATCTGTTGTTTGTATATTCTTGCCATGCATGAATTGTAGATCGACACCACATTTGTTTTTTAAGTTTCCCTCCAACCTTTATTTGCCAGGTTCATCAAAGACGAGCTAAAGACCATGCAGGCGTTCTTGGCAGCTGCAGAAGCAACGAAGCACAAAGACATGCTGCTTAAGGTGTGGGCGGAGCAAGTAAGGGACCTCTCCTACAACATAGAAGATTGCATGGACGAATTTATAGTTCATGTGAGGAGCCAACGTCTCGCAAAGCGGTTGATGAAGCTCAGAGATCGTCATCGTATCGCTGTGCAGATCCGCAACCTGAAATCAAGAGTTGAAGAAGTGAGCTGCAGGAATGTACGATACAACTTAATCAAGACGGAGGGCTCTAGACATGTTGATGAGGTAGATTCCTACTCCGAAGTTGTTCGTAATCATTCTTGTAGCAACATTGATGAAGGAGAACTTGTGGGCTTTTCCAAGCCTAAGAAGGAGTTAATTGAGCTGGTGGATGTCAACACAAAAGATGGCCCTGCCAAAGTTATATGTGTCGTTGGCATGGGTGGTTTGGGCAAGACTACTCTTGCTAGGAAGACATATGAAAGTAAGGAAGATACTATGAATAATTTTTCTTGTTGTGCTTGGATCACTGTCTCGCAGTCATTTTTCAAGATAGAGATGCTCAAGGATATGATCAAGCAACTTTTGGGTGAAGAGTCACTCAAGAACTGTTTGAAAAAACTTGAACGGAAGCTGATTCAAGTAAATGTCCTTGCCGAGTACCTCAGAGAAGGGATCAAGAATATGAGGTACTTCATTGTTCTTGATGACTTGTGGACTTTAGAAACATGGAGGTGGATCGAGGATATTATATTTCCTAGTAGTAACAAGAAAGGTAGTCGAATTCTCGTAACAACACGAGATTTTGGCTTAGTAACCAAATGTACTCCTGAATCTAATATCTACCACCTTCAGCTCTTAGATGAAGTTGATGCGACAAATTTGCTATTAAAAAAGAGTAGAAAATTACATGAAGACATGGAGAAAGATGTGCAGTTCAGGATCTTAGTTGAACGGCTAGTTAAAAAGTGTGGTCATTTACCACTGGCTCTACTTACTATTGGTGGCATCCTTGCCACTAAAAAGGTTGTAGAGTGGGAGCAAGTCTATAGCCAACTCCCCTCAGAGCTTGAGAGTAACCCGAACCTTGAAGCTGTGAGGAGAATTGTTACTTTGAGTTACAACCACTTGCCTTCTTATCTTAAGTCATGCTTCTTGTACCTAAGCATCTTTCCCGAGGATTGGGAAATCACTACTAGGGAAAAGCTTACCCGTGGCGCACCAAAATGTCTTACCCGTGGCGCAGGGGCCTGCGCCATGGATTGCCACGCCACGGGTAACCACACTTACCCGTGGCGCAGGAACAGATGTGCGCCACGAGTATTTCCCATGGCGCACATGTCTATCCTGCGCCACGGCTAAGGGGAAGTATCCGTGGCGCACCGCTTACTCATGCGCCACGGCTAGGGTGCGCCACGGCTACCTTCTGTCATGCGCCACGGCTAAGTTTTTCTGTATTTTTTTATATACAGAAAATACGGTATTTATACAAACAGTTGTTAATACAGATATATCACATTACAGGAAATTCATATTCCAATATTATATAGAGAGAAATATTATTACACAAAGTTGATCACAGTCACAGTTCATCGATCATATTATTACATATCCAGTAGCTAATACATGAAGCTTAGCTAATTTCAACATGAACCTTCTGATTCATCGAACTGTACTGAGTCGACGGCGGCGCTACGCATCCAAAGAGAAGGAACCCTCACAGGGTCATAGCTCACGTGAGCAGGAACCCTCTGAAAAAACGACCACCTACCGTCATACTGCCTAACCAGCAGATACATGTATCGACGGACGAGCTCGTCCTCCTCCCTAATACGGCGACGTACCTCCTCCTCGGGGGCCGGCTCCCTCTGCACCGAGCGTGGCCCACGCGACTGCCACCACAGAAGATCAGGGTCGACGACGTCACCCGGATTTCTCACCAAGCTGCGCGTCCCGGAAGGTAGCACCTCCCAGTGCCAGCCCGGTGGAGCCCAGTCCCGCACATCGCCCCTCTGGTCCAACATGGACATCGTCACCGAGAACACCTAAGTAAAAAATGCTTAAGTCAAAATTTTGTTACAAAAGTAATATTAAAATTTACGAAATGCGAGAAGTTAACAATGGAAAGCCTCATATATCATTGCCGTGCAAAACAAGGCAAAAAGAGTGTGTACAAGACCATGTATTAATACAAACACTCCAATTGTATATACTACAAGGCATTGTACACACTCTCCTTGCCTTTACCATGGCATAGTTTAAATCATCGGCTTTGTCAATTCATAGAGAAGAAACAAAATGATTTGAGTTTATGCCTCATACTTACACTACTAGGAAACAGGCTATCAGTGGCGCACCTTTTCACAATTCTGTGGCGCATCCCTGGAAATAGTGGATGCGCCACTAAATCCTCGCCACTAAAATATATTTCTGTGGCGCACGCCGGTGGTGCGCCACAGAAATGCCAAATTCTGTGGCGCATCCCAGCACCGTGCGCCACAGAAATATTTTAGTGGCGCATCCCACCTTGGTGCGCCACAGAATTTTTTTTGAATTTCAAAAAAAAGGGCGGCCAGATCTAGATCCAGATCTGGATCTAGATCTGGCCGCCGGAATTTCGCCGGAATTTCGTCGGAGCTCGTCGGAGACCGTGTTGCCGTGGGTGGAGGAAGGGGTCGTCGGAGGTCACCGGATGAGGTCGCCGGAGTGGAGGAGGAGGTCGCCGGAGTGGAGGCCGAGGTCACCGGAGTGGAGGAGGAGGTTGCCGGTGGTGGAGGAGGTCGCCGGAGGTGGAGGAGGAGGTCACCGAAGGTGGAGGTCGTCGGGGTTGAGGTCGTCGGGGTTGTGGAGGTGGTCGCCGGGGTGGTGAGGAGGTCGCCGGAGTTGTGGAGCTCGCCGGAGTTGTGGAGCTCGCCGGAGTTGTGGAGGAGGTCGCCGGAGGTGGAGGTGGAGGTGGAGGTGGAGGTGGAGGTGGAGGTGCAGGTGGAGGTGGAGTAGAGAAGATGTGGAGTAGAGGAGAGGAGATGGAGGAGGGAGGAGAAGGGGGGAGAAGTGTAGAGGAGAAGGGAAGAGGAGAAAGAAAGAGGAGAAGTGGAGAGAGAAGTGGAGGGAGAATTGGAGGAGATGAGGAGAAAAGGGGAAAAGAGAGGGAGATGAGGGCGCCGACGGGATTCAAATTTTGAATCTCACAATTCTGTGGCGCATGGGCTAGACATGCGCCACAGAATTTTTTTTCCTTTTTTTGAATTTTTTTTGATTTTGCTGGGAAAATTCTTCTGTTGGCCATAACTTTTTTTTCGTTTGGAATTTTGAGAATTTTTTTTCCTTTTTTTTAATTTTTTTTGATTTTGCTGGGAAAATTCTTCTGTTTGAAATTTTCTCTAGTTTTTTTTAAGGTATTATATGCATTTTTTCGACGTCGTATGTAAAAGTTATGGCCAATTTAATATTTCTCCACCTACTATTGGAAAAAAGGTCAAAATGTGTATTTCAAATTTTTCCTACAAACTAGACCCTAAACCTTCCATATATCTAAAAGGATTTTATTTTTGAATTTTTTATCATTTTCTTTCACTCCGTGCAAAACTAAAAAGGCGATCCACGGGGGGGGGGGGGGTGGGATCTGAAATCCGGGCACAATTCTGTGGCGCATGGGGCCACATGCGCCACAGAAAGTAACAATTTTGTGGCGCATGTCGCCCCATGCGCCACAGAAAGGGCACCCACCCAATCGTTGGTGCCGGGGCCACCATATTTCTGTGGCGCATGCGTCTAGATGCGCCACAGAAATATGTCTTTCTGTGGCGCATGTGGCCCCATGCGCCACAGAAAGACATATTTCTGTGGCGCATCTAGACGCATGCGCCACAGAAACTAGATGCGCCACAGAAAGACATATTTCTGTGGCGCATGCCAAGTGGTGCGCCACAAAAAAACAATTTTGTGGCACATGGAATAATGGTGCGCCACAAATAGCATTCCACCTATAGCTAGTTTCCTAGTAGTGTTAGATTGGACACACATTGATCAGGAACGGGGCAAGCGGACCAAGTAAGAGTATGCACAAGATGTTTATTTGTGCATATCACAAGGTCCGCTAGCACCTCCCTGAATCACATAGTGTGACACAACATTTTAATCATCGGCATTCAGAAAGAGAGAAAAAACAAAATGATTTCGGATTTGCGCCTCATACTTAGGTCGGACACACAAGTAGACCTGCAGGATCCTCGGCAATTCATTATTGTGTCACCCAAATCCAGTGGCTGGATTCAACCTACCTGAGGGCTTGTGTTTCCAACAGCATCGTTGTATTGTCTTTATTCACCGACCTACAGGAGGTCGATCCAATGGCTGACCGGTGAACAAAGACAACACAATAATGCCAGGGAACATGCCAGCAGGTAGGCTAAATCCAGCCATTGGGTTCGGTGACAAAGGTAGACGCTCGTTGTGTGCCGTTCGCTGCAGGGAGGCTAAAATGCCTAGTGTCACAACATTTTAATCATCGGCTTAGAAGAAAAAAACAAAACAAAATAAAAATGACTTAGATTTTGCGCCTCATACTTAGGTCGGACACTCAAGTAGACCTGCAGGATCTTGTGAGCCAAGTATGATGCACAAGACTTGGTACTTGTGCATATCACAAGGCTCACAAGACCTGCAGGCCTACAACTTAGTGCCACAACATTTTAATCATCGGCTTTCGAAGAAACAGACAAAACAAAATAAAAATGACTTAGATTTTGCGCCTCATACATAGGTCGGACACACAATTATTAGTAGCCCTGAAGGATCGGCCGAGCCAAGTAGGATGCACAAGACTTGTACTTGTGCATATCACAAGGCTCGGCAAACCTTCAGGGTTACCACATAGTGCCACAACATTTTTAATCATCGGCATTCGGAAAGAGAAAGAAAAAACAAAATGATTTCGGATTTGTGCCTCATACATATTTAAATTGGACACACATTTCAGAGACGGAGCAAGCGAACCAAGTAGGATGCACAAAATATTTATTTGTGTATATCACAAGGTTCACTAGCTCCTCCCTGAATCATACAGTGTCACAACATTTTAATCATCGGCTTAGAATAAAAAGACAAAACAAAATAAAAATGACTTAGATTTTGCGCCTCATACTTAGGTCGGACACACAAGTAGACCTGCAGGATCTGGTGAGCCAAGTATGATGCACAAAACTTGGTACTTGTGCATATCACAAGGCTCACCAGACCTGCAGGCCTACAACCTAGTGCCACAACATTTTAATCATCGGCTTTCGAAGAAACAGACAAAACAAAATATGAGGGTGACTACCCAAGTACAACTCCACTCCTTATCCCTTAATGCCAAGCCCTGAGGAGGATGGACTGGCTAAAGCAGAACAAGCATTTCCCAACTTTCCTCAAATTCAACTACTGCGATCCGGGGAAGAAGAACTGGCATGACCGCACACAGCTGCTCCTCCCAGTCAAACACTAACCCAACTATGCAAACACCACATATTAGCATCTACAATTAGAGAGTCTCCGGCGATCAACACCGAATGCAGCAATTGGGGGAACAATCAGCGTGAATGCACACTGTTCGTCCTCCCAATCAGCAGCACCAATCCAACCCACACAAGCAAAGTTGCTTCCCAACTAACACGCGGTTCCGTCAACGATCTGACCCTCGGAGCTCACAAATCAAACACCGGGAGCTGATCCCTAGCTAGTCCCCCCGCACACATCTGCTCGGAGCTCCGGGGCAGTTGTCTGCCGCGCTCGCACGGCCGAATCAACCGGGAAGCAGAGTGAGCTACAGCTTATTATGGCGCAGGGGGTGGGGGGAGGCGTGTGTGGCAGACGTGCTCACCTTCTTCTCGTAGGGGAACGGGTGCTCGCCGGGGAGCTCCTCGACGGCGTCGGGCTGCGCTGCCGCGGAAGCCTGGTGCGGGCCGCTGCGGATGCGCGGCGCTAGGGACACCGCAGAGGCCGGGTAGAGGCCACCGCAGCCTCGGCGTCGGGAGGGCCGGCGGCGGCGACGGGAAGAGGCGGCGGAGCAGCGAGGAGGGTCGGGGTAGATGGTGAGGAGGGGGGAGCGGGAGCGGGAGCGGGAGAGGAAGCGGGAGTGGGCCGTGGCGGCCGCAGCGTTGAGGCCGACGGTGTGGTCCACCCGCGTCGATCTAGGGTTCAGACGGACGAGGGCAGAGAGGAGGCGGGGATCGATGTGTGTCCAGGGGAGGCTCTTATTTCCCCGTACATCAACTTACCCGTGGCGCAGTGTACTATGGTGCGCCACGGCTACGCTGCTACCCGTGGCGCACATGTTTGTGCCGCGCCACGCCTAAGTACGCGCAGGCCGGCCGGCCAGGGCCCATCTTAGCCGTGGCGCACTTATTAGAATGCTGCGCCACGGCTAAGTTGGAATCAGTGGCGCAGGCCCGGACGGTGCGCCACGCATACTTAGCCGTGGCGCACCATTCTGTTGGTGCGCCATGGACACGTGGCTTACCTATAAGCCTTTTCCTATTAGTGAATCAAGATGAGGCATGTAGTGGAAAGATGGATTGCCGAGGGGTTTGTTAGAGCCAGGACTGGGGTGAACATTGAGGATGTGGGGAAAGCTTACTTCAACGAGTTAATCAACTGTAGCCTGATTCAAGCATCAAGAGTGAACATGGAAGGAGTTGTTAAGAGCTGTCGAGACCATGATATTGTGCGTGATGTCATGGTCTCAATATCTAGAGATGAAAATTTTGTGCACGTGGCAGTAGATGATGTAACTCCTGGTGTTACAGAGGAGACCTTCCGCCATGTAGCGTGCCATGGTAGCAAGTGCCAGAACATAGACATGGATTTGAGCCATATCCGGTCACTGACCATATTTGGTGAGAGACCCTTGCTGCAGTCACTTCCATTTTGTTCACCTGATTTGAGAATGCTCAGAGCCTTGGATGTAGACACTAGTGGAAACAGGGGCTTCGGTTTGGCCCTTCCGTCCCGGTTCCCTTACGGACCGGTACCAATCGTGGCACTAGTCCCGGTCATTGGTCCCAGGGCGCCCGCCAGGACCAGTCCCGGTTCGTAGGGGACCTACCGTCCCGGTTCGTGTTACGAACCGGTGACAAAGGGATGCGGGAGGAGGCGACAGAGGTGGGACCAGCCCGGACAATGCACTGTCCCGGTTCTATTTACAGACCGGGACTAATGGAGGGACTTTAGTACCGGTCCTTGTTACGGACCGGGACTAAATATATTCCTATATCATCTTCCACCCCCCGACCCGGCCGTGGCCAGGCCGTGGCCATTTTTGAGCTCCGGGTTCATCTCCATTTTCTTAACCCTTGCTCCTCCCAACCACGAGTTCGGCCCCTATTTTCTCCACCATTTGTCA
This sequence comes from Puccinellia tenuiflora, assembly GCA_012064385.1. NCBI lineage: Eukaryota > Viridiplantae > Streptophyta > Magnoliopsida > Poales > Poaceae > Puccinellia > Puccinellia tenuiflora. Next base: position 36,752 of record QRDG01000610.1, on the reverse strand, counting down.
AGTTTGGCGGCACCTCATCTACCCGACGGTTAGCACTCCGGTGTTCCTTTTTTAGCTCATTTTGGTGCTACTTAGCAAATTTTATTTTTCTAGTGCTAGCAAGGTGTTTGATGAAATGCCTAAGTAAGAGATTTCATTTTTTTACATGCAATTTTAGCTCAAATTAAAGTATAATGTATTGGGTTTACAGTTGTCCGGTGACCATCTTTACCATCGTCGATCGCCCGCGCCATCCCGTCGCCGGCACCTCCTCGGTGAGTCTTGTTTTTATCCCTTTTTAACTTATTGATATACTTTAGATGCATGTATATTATCTTACTTTTTTTATATGTATAGTGTGTCATGGTTTTGATATCCGTCCCCGTCGGTCCTCGTCCGGTCTATGACGATCCGGATGTCGTTGTTGAACCGGAAATTCCAACCGACCCTATCATCGAGTTTTTTGAAAATGAAATTAATGATTTGAAAGCAAAACTGGAAAGAAGTGAAAATCTCCGTCTCCAAACCCTAGAAGAGAAGATGAAATTGGAGCTCCATATTGCCGACATCGTCGATGAGCACAAGATCAAGATGGATGCAATGCGCTTGAAGATTAGAAAAATTAGAAATTATGCCATTCATAAAGAGGCTTGGTATCATTATGGTGTTGGTTCGATAGTTACCATAGTTGTGATTTTTATCGCATTTGTTGTTGGGCTTAAATTCTTTAGATAGTTGTATGTTAGTTTGAACCAATGTATGTTTGTGAGACTATATGTATTACATTTGGTTATTTGCTCTACTTGGTTTGAATGTGATGAACTTATATATTAATTCACTTTATCACTGTTATATATTGAAGAAATAGTGTTAATGGTTTTTTATATTTTATTTATATAATGCAGATGAGTCAGATGAGTCGGCAATGGATGTACAGTGACCGACGTTATCCCGACTTTATTAATGGCATGCATTATTTTCTCCAAGTGGCTGAGAAAAACAAGCCGCCAAATGGTTTTATTTCATGTCCATGTAGTGTCTGCAAGAATACTCAGGACTACTCTACCTCACAAACCATTCACGTCCACCTGTTGAAGTCCGGTTTCATGGCCGGTTATAATTGTTGGACCAAGCATGGAGAAAGAGGAGTTATAATGGAAGACAATGAGGAAGAAGAGGATAATGACAACTATCCTATGTTCACTGATCACGGTGGTACATCAATGGGGGAAGATGAAGCTGAAAAGAGCCCATTGTTGATGAGCCCGATGACGATCTTTAGTCCCGGTTGGTGTCACGGACCGGGACTAAAGGCCGATTTGAGCCTACTTGGTCCCTCTCCGCGGATTTCTTCCTCATTTTTGCCGCCAGGCCCAAGACGCAGACGCCTCCGGGCTCCTCTCACGCGACGACGCCGCCAGGCTGCCAAAATCTGGCCGCCGCCGCCGCCGTCGCTCGCGTCCCTCTTCCTCGCCGCCGTCCCCCGCGCGCTCCGCCTAAGGTACGGCCCTCTCAAACTCTAGATCGGCGCGGCGGTGGTCCGATGGCACAAACCCTAGCTAGAATCGGCGGCGGCGGTGGTCCGGTGACCTTAAATCGGCGGCGGGGACAGTTCGTAGATAGGAAATAAACTTCATTTATTTAGGGGGGAGGGGGAGGTCCTAGCTAGTCCTCGTCGCCCTCCTCGTCGGAGACGACGACGTACGGTGGTGCCTCCCACAGATGCGCAGGCAGCGGCGGCGGCGGCTGCTGCTGCTGCTCCATGGGGACGTCCCGCGGCGGCGTCCCTGGCTCCTCCAGGATGGCGTCCTGGGGCTCCTCCGGCGGCAGCTGGGGCACAGTCGTGAATACCCACGACTGCCCGAACAGCTCCGGTGGGAATCTCACCGGCTCCTCGTACTCCTCCTCCGGCGGGTCATAGGCCTCCTCCTCCTGGACGAGGGCCTGCCAGGCCAGCCCCGGCTGTCCCTGTGGCGGAGGCGGGGGTGGAGGCGGTCCCTGCGGCGGCAGACCGTGCGGCGGCGGCGGCGGCAGTGCGTCCTGCACCACCATCTCCCAGCGGCGGCGCTCGTCGTCGACGAAGGCCTGCCGGGACGCCGCCATGGCTGCCTTCATGGCTTCGTCGACGTCGTCGTCCTCGTCCATGGGGGCGGCCTCGCCGTCGGAGTCGACCTCCAACCATTGGTCGAGGTTGTCCATCCCCTCCGGGAGCGCCGGGTACTCCGTGTGCTCCACCGGCGGCACCGGGGCCGGCGCTCGTCGTGCTCCTCCCGGAACCATTGGTCCTAGTAGGGGGAGCCCGGCGCGTACGCCGGGTCGTCGAGGAGGTGATTGGGGAGGAGGCTGCGCCGGCGTGCGATCTCCACCGCCCTGGCCGTGGGGTCGGTCGGGATCGGCGGCACCGGAATCCGTTGCGGATTCAGGTGCCAGTTGTCCGGGAGGTGGACGTCCGACCAGCGCACCGGGACGGCGTTCTCCCAGTGCCACTGCGCCTCCTCCACCCGGACGTACCGGCGGGTAGCGCTTCTTCTTCTTGGCGACCGGCCCGCCGGCCTGCGGACTGGCACGACGCGCGTCCGCGCCGACGATGCGCACTCCGCGCGGCGCCGACGATGGTGGTGGTGGAGGAGGAGCAAGGGGAGGCAGTCCAGCGCCCCGGCGACGGCCGGAGCGGCCAGAGCCCGAGCCGCTGGACTCGGACTGGTGCTTGCCGCCTGGCCACCACCGCTTCGACATTGCTCCGGCTCCGGCGAGGGCGAGGGCTAGGACTAGGTCTAGGGCACGTTCGATGGAGTGTGGGGAGGGCGGCGGGGCTGTGTGAGGTCGCCATCGCGCACGGCCGGGGTTTAAAAAGGACAGGGGCCGCGTCCACCGTGGCCAGCATTGACTGCGGGACGGGAAGCCGAGGAGGCCGTCCAGTCGCTGGCAGGTGGGCCAGGAGCATTGACTGCGGGGCTCGGACGGTTGGGTGGCGGGGGAGACGAGGGAACGTGGCGGCCGGGGGTGGCGGTTCCCACGCGCGACGTGGCCAAGTGGGCTGACCGCGCGGCGGTTGGGTGGCGGGGTGGCCGGGTCGCTGGCTGGTGGGCCAGCCTTGACCACGCGCTACTGGCCAGTGGGTGGACGCGGGGGCTGGATTTTTCTAAGGGACCAGCCGCTACTGGCCAGGTGTCGGGCCACATATTTTTTAAAGGACCAGGGGGCTGATTTTTCTAAAGGACCAGCCGCTACGTACTGGCCAGGTGCCTGGCCCTATTTTTTTTCAGGACCAAGGGCTGTCATTCAGGACCAAGGGCTGTCATTATTTTGGGGTGTCATTTTATGTGTAATTCTATGTCAAAAAATTACAAGCACATATAATTGATTGCAGGTACATTGAGCTATGGCGGACATTCCCTTAATTAGAGACGAGGAGCATGAAGATAAAATGCAACGAATAATCTATGCAAGTGCCCGTGAAGAAGATTATTCCGGAGGACAAGGCGGTGGAGATGATGATGGACAACAAGGCGGTGGAGAAGATGATGGACGACAAGGCGATGAAGATGATGATTTCAGCTCACAATTTCTGAACGACTTCGGTGAGGGACTTCTGTTTGACGATGAAGCGCCCTTAACGACAAACTCCGGCGAGGTATATACATATATTATATAGGCTGACAATTGATCGATCGATCATGTATATATATGCATTTGTTAATTGCACGTGTTAATTAACGATTCATTTTCCAGCCCTCTGGATCGAGCAAATCTGTAAATAATGTTCCTCCTCGAGGCCTGACGAAGAGGATGGCCAGCGATGCTCCGAGGCTAACGATAGAGGAAGTTTCTCAGAGTGGCGAACCGCTGGCACCCATAGCGACCTGTCGTAAATTTGTAAATCAAGATGGAGTCATTGTTAGGGACATTCTCCCGATCACCATTGCAGAATGGCATAAGCCGAAGGGTGTGGATGAGGATGATGCTTGTTATGTCCATGATCATACGAAAGAATTGCTTTTCGATACGCTCATGATACATTTCAACATACCAGAAGGCAAGACGGAGAAAGTGAAGGAGTGGACTCTTAAGAAGATGGCCACACAATTCCAGAGCTGGAAGAAAATACTATGGAGAAAGTATGAAGATGAAGATCCAGCTAATTTCACCGGAGCACTCGAGAAGATAAAACATTCCTGGCCCGCATTCAAGGCGTACAAGAATTCCTCTACTGCCGTGGCTCGATCGGTCGTAAATAAGAGAAATGCTGGGAAGAAGGAATACCACCATAGGTTGGGTACAGGTGGCTACAAGTCTGCCATTCCCAAATGGTTAGCCTTTGAAGCGGAACTGGTTGCTAAAGGGATCACTCCACAGACTTTGAACTGGCCCGAGAGGGCCAGGTTTTGGTTGTTCGCACATGGCGCTGTGTTGGACCCAGAGAAGGGGTTGATTGTTGCAAAGGGAAAATGGAAGAAAAAGGTTGAAACAATCGTTCCGTTGCTTATTGACGCAATAGATAAAGTTCGAAAGGGAGAGTACCATCCCAAGAGAGAGAACGACGAGCTGACACTCGCACTGGGGAATCCCGAACACAACGGACGATTACGAGGCTTTCCCGGCGGTACCAACTTGAAGGAAGGGTTTCCGGACTGTGCTGACAGTTATAGAAGCCGTGGGAGAAAGAAGCAGAAGGAGTTAGACCGTTTATCAGAATTGGAGCGCATGGTTTCCGGACTACGCTGTCAGATTGACTCAATCAGCCAGCACCGGGCACCTGATCAACAGCAGCAACAAGTCGACGTCGTCCAAGAACCGCGAAGAAGCAGCGTGGGTTCCACGCCGCTACAAGTATCTGCCGAAATAATAGAACAGCCGGCGGCTCACTACCCCGTGGATGATATCACGGAGAAGACGGAGTGTGAGCTTCATATGTTAATGAAGAACATATCCTTCAAGGTGGCGGTCGGCTTTGCGTTACCAAACGAACCTGGAGCAAGCTACCATCTTGGTCAGATTCCAGCTGGCTATGCTCGTGTCGGGGTGGATGCTATTATACCGGGATTTGAGGCACTTGAGCTTGACTATCCTGGAGGTGACGATGAGACGACACTGGGACAAGTCAAGCACGGTTTCGTTCTATGGAACAAGAAATACATCGTGCTTCCAGGCTCAGCACCAAGGCCACCGACTCCTCCAAGTAGAAGTCCACCACCTACAAGTCCACCCTTCCTACCCCAGAGGGACCCCAGCGCGAGTCCGTCTCCATCTCCAGCTACACCAGTACGGTCTCCATCTCCAGCTACACCAGCACGGTCTCCATCTCCAGAGCCAGTCCAGCGGTCTCCATCTCCAGAGCCAGTCCAGCGGTCTCCATCTCCAGAGCCAGTCCAGCGGTCTCCGCCTTATAAGTGGTTTGATGCGAAGAGGGCCGTTAATGGTTCGCCTCCTAAGAAGAGACAGAAAAAGCCGCAAAAAGTGAAGACTCCTGAGAAGTTACCTTACGAGAGGACTGTCGAGGAATCCGAAGCCATCAGGAGGGCCGAGGTTAAAGCCCATTTTACAAAGAAACCGCCCCCGGAAGAACTACCCAGCATCAAAGGGCTTCCTCGTGACAAACTACATTACACTATTAGGTGCTTATACAACCCTCCACCAAGGCCGTCATCAGACTATGAGCGCTCTATTGAAAAGTCATACGACTCGGTGTTGGAGAACCGGAAAAGCGGGAAACAGATAGCCCAGCTGGGACAACAAGCTACGCAATCGCTCCCTCCACTTAAGGTACTTACCGACAAAGACGCCCACCGTATGGTACCTCAGGGAAGTGTCCGCCACTTCCCTGAGGTACCTTATAGGGTGCCTTATCGATATGTTCAAGGCAAGTCTTTGGTCACAACTGAGGTGGCCAAGTTACTACCAACAAGGATGCGTCAGTTGAATTCATGGTACATGAAAGTCGCAAAGAAAGGTATAATAGGTATCATGGCAAAAGTTAGAAAGGAGGAACACTTCTACGATGACTACGGTGTGCAAATTGATTTCTCCGAACTTTTCCAATTATACAATGGTTTACCCCTCGATAAAGCAATCATCAGTATCTTTTGTCTGTAAGTTATTTATTTTTGTAATTTAATTAAGTCTTTATATATATATAGCTCACAGCACATTCTAATTTTGGTACGCTATTTGTGCAGAAAGAAGATGATCGACTACAAAAGGGAAATAATAAAACCGGTGGAGATTGGTTTCATGGACCCTAATGTTATTCATGAAGTGAGCATAAGGAAGAAACCACAAGTTGTAAAGGGAGTAATGATAGAGGCTTTCAAGCGACAGCAAGACAAAAAAGAAATATTTCTTCCTTACAACTTCAGGTAAGTGTTACTAATTGCTTGTACACATTCTATTTTTGCTCACCCGGTATCTTAAGTCTAATTGATGAGTTATATGCGCATGCCTCTGTATGTAAATTTGCAGCTACCACTTTATTCTCGTGGTCATTAGATATCACCAGGGAATAATTGAAGTCTACGACTCATTAAGGAGAGATCCTAGAGAGTACAAGAGCTTGTTTGATGTCATGAAAGAGTAATTTAAATTCTTATCACATTACTATACCGACCTCTCTTTCATTCATTTCGTGATATCAAGTAATTAATTAATAACAGATGTTTTGTTCTTTCTTTGTCGAGTAGAGCATGGCAGACATTCGTCAAGTAAGTACCCGGTAAATGGCACGAGAAGCTGGTATGGACTCTGAACCAAGTAAGTAGTACTATACCTATATCCATGAATTAATGTAGTTTGCAATACCATTACCAAACTTAATGTGTTGAATTCTATTCTCGAACAGTGGTGTCTGGAACAGCCAGAAGGGACCCTCTTATGTGGGTACTACGTTTGCGAGTACATTCATAGGATGACTTATGAAAAATTCGAAAATCGAAGAAACGCAGAGGTACGTAATTATACATTGTTCACAAGTTTTTTTTGACAAAATAATATGCATATCAATTGTGTGGAGTTTCATTCATAATTGTTTAATTTTCTCCTTCTTTTAAAGATTGTAAGGAAGCGGGCCGGCCTCCTACCAGATGACCGTATAAGAGCAATTGGGGAGTAGCTGGCGGGATTTCTTCTTGATGATGTCATACCTGAAAATTCAGAGCACTATTATCTACATATATAAATGTACTATGATTTCATGCATGTATAATTAATGCATTTGAGTACTTTGTGTACGGAAACGTGACGACAAATTCATGTGTTACAATTAATTTGTAAGTGTGTTATATATATGCATCAACGTGTGATCATAGTACAATATAATTTATATCGACGTATCGATGTGTTTCCGAAACTATCCAAAACCCCGGCACTAAACACACACGACACCCGGTCCGTGCAATTCTGAAAAAAATTATAAAAGAAAAAAAAAGGCCTAACGGTAGTCCCGGTCCGTGTTACGGACTGGGACTAAAGACATCCAGCCCGCGGGCTCGCCCGTGGCCACGTGGGAGGTACTCTAATCCCGGTTCGTAGCCAACCGGGACTATAGGGGGGGGGCTCTAGTCCCGATTAGGTAGTCCGGGTTGCCCAGCCGGGACTAGAGGCCGTCTGGAACCGGGAATACTGCCCCGTTTTCCACTAGTGAGAGAATGCCCAGTTCCGTGTCACACAGAAGGATATCAGCAGCATAGGATTGCTACGCCACCTGAAGTATGTGAATTTTGTTCCAGGAGAACCTTTATCTATTAATAAACTTCCAGAATCCATAGGGAAGTTACAAGGGTTACAGGCTTTGAACATTGGGGCGAGTTATATTACACGGCTATCTAGTGAGATTAGTAAACTCAAGAGTCTACGTAGTCTCCGTTGTTGGAGTGGAGGTGTACGTATACCCTTCTTTGACAGGGCTAAGGAACGTCTAGGTGCAATATTTCGTTTTCCCATTCTTTGGGTTGATCCTAGTGGTCGTGCCGAGGCGGTTGATGAACTGCACAGGGCCTGGTCGTCCTATTATTCCACAGGTGTGAGGGTGCCAAGAGGAATCGGCAACCTAAAAGAGTTGCAAATACTGGAGGTCGTGGACATCAGCCGAACTGGTAGCAAAACAGTGAAAGAGCTAGGTGGGCTTGTGCAGCTGAAAAAACTAAGCGTGGACACAGAAGGGGCCACCAAGCAGAAATGCAAGGTACTCTGTGACGCCATTCAGAATCTCTCCGCCCTCCGCTCTCTTTGCGTGATGGATTTGTCTGAAAGAGGAACACTCGAGTGGCTGCATGCGGTTTCCTCTCCTCTTCCCCTGCTGCGGACCCTGGAGTTGTACGGATACCTTGCGGAGATACCTGTCTGGTTTGGCTGTCTGATGCATTTGGTGAAACTTCGCTTATGGGGGGCCGGACTAAAGGAAGAAAGTGAACCCATGGAAATACTAGGGGCACTGCCTAACCTCATGCTCTTGAGTCTTGCATGGGGCTCTTACAGTGGGGAGATCTTGGTTTTCAAAACGGGAGCGTTCCCAAATCTTAAGAAGCTTGATATTGGCGACGACTACAGAAATTATTGTCTGAAAGAGGTGAAATTTGAGGATGGCGCCTCACCTCACATTGAAAGGATAGAAATCTCTTTGTGTCGGTTGGAATCAGGGATTACTGGTATCAATCACCTTCCAAGGCTCAAGGAGATTTCACTTGATTACCGTGGTCAAGTGGCCAAGCTTGCTGTGCTGCAAGGCCAAGTGGACGCACACCCCAACAGTCCCGTGCTGCGGCTGATGGAGGCCTGGAGCGTTCATGCCCTGGGGGACGTCGACCAAGGATCCAATGATGCACGAGTGGAAGAAGCAACAGCTTTTCCTTCTCAGCCTGCAGCAGCATCTGCAGCAGCAGGGGAGAGCTCCTCCCAGCCGACGAGTGACAGGTCAGATACTTCTATCTTTTTGTTCCGTGCTAGAACTAGTAGCCAAGATGTTAGCTCCTATGAATACAGTTCACTTACTATCCGTATATATCTCTCTTGTTTGTCTCTAGCAGTCAAGATGGTCCGCTGTACACGTACAACTCATGCTGATGGAACCGACCGGGATGTACGTTTCTTCTCCCATTCCTGCACAGCGCTGGTACTTACTTTTTTTTATAATACACGCCTATGTTTGCTTAGTTCCATCTCTCAAAGTTTGTCTGAACATTTCTTCTCTCCTTCCTGCACCGCGTTGGTACTTACTGCTTTATGCAGCACCCCTCTGTTTGGTTAGTTCCATCTATCAAAGTTTGTCTGAACATTTTTTTTCTCGAGATCTGGTATCCAACCAAAGTTAATTATCGTTCCATTGTAAAATTCCAGTTTCCTCCTGCTGAATCCATCTAGTTGTACAACAGATTAAGTTCTTACACGTGGTTCTTTTAATTTGTATCGTCCCACATACGCACTTTACCGTACTGATATATACCATCTATATACTTGTACGGAGTCAGCCTTTTTCTTTCTTTGTGAAGTTAGGCCTTTTTAAACCTGGGACAAGCTGCAACATTGCATGATTTATCTTCAAAAGCTAATATAAATTTTGCAAACCTTAATATCTATTATCTAGTAGCAACTTGAGAAATGAGACTTTAGCTGGACCCTCTCAGCTGATGTACATAAGCGACCGCGTTGTGCAGGACAGTAGACTGAAGTGAAGTTGAAGCTGCCGGGTCCCTTCTTGAGACAAAAGAGTTCATGATGACTCAACAATCCATGCTCATCTCAAGCGTCCGCTGGAGGGGTCATACTGATGATAACCGGTCAGTTCAGCAACATCTCCTTTTTATTTTCTTTGACATTGGCGAAGTAAACTAATGCTCTGTATGCATCCAAATTCAGGTGTGCAGAAAACAGTGCACCGCTAACCTTCCTGACCACCGGTGAAGCGCTCTGTCGAATACTCGAACCTAGCTCAGGTACACAGAACACACTACGGGAACAAACAGCTTTTCCTTCCGAGCCCGCAGCAGCAGCGGCAGCATGGGAGAGCTCCTCCCAGCCGACGAGTGACAGGTCAGATATACTTACATCTCTTTGTTCGGTACTAGAACTAGTATCCAAAATGTTAACTGCTATGAATACAGTTCACTTACTATCTAATCTTTCTTGTTGTCTCTAGCAGCCAAGATGTTCTTCCACTGTACACGTACAATTCGTGCTGACGGAACCAGCCAGGATGTACGTTTCTTCTCTCCTTCCTGCACCGCACTGGTACTTACTGCTTTATAATACACCCCTATGTTTTTTCAGTTCCATTCATCAAAGTTTGCCGGAACATTTTTTTTCTCGAGTCGCTGAGATGGTTTGTATATCTGGTAGCCGCTAGTCAGCCATGGTTAATTAGCATTTTTTTCCCGTTCCGTTGTCTTAGACATGTAAAACCCAAGTCGATGAGAAGGGTTTGTGACTCCATTTAGTTGTGCACCAGATAAAGTTTCTTACATACGGTACTGGCTCTGTTATACAGTACAAATTAAAAGAACCGTCTGTAAGAATTACAAACGTCGTTAATTTTTTTTGTTCGCCAACTCAAGCATTTTTTAAACCTGGGACAAGCTGGACCATTGCATGATTTATCTTCTAAAGCTAATATAAATTTCATGAACTTAGTATCCAGTAGCAACTGGAGAAATGAGACTATATTTAGCAGCGCCCTCCCATCTGATGTAGAGAAGTGACCGCGTTGTGCAGGACAGTTGACTGAAGCGGAGTTGAAGCTGCCGGGTCCCTTCTAGAGACAGGAGAGAGTTCATGATGCCTCGACATCCATGCTCATCTTAAGCTCCACTGAAGGGGTCATACAGATGACAGCCGGTCAGTTCTGCAACATCTCGTTTTCATTTTTTGACATTGGTGAAGTAAACTAATGCTCTGTGTGCATCCAAATCAGGTGTGATGGCTTCACAGAACTCTGTACGCTGAGCATGCTTGTATGGTCAGGCGAAGATGGTGTCTCCCGGATCATTGTTCCCGTGATGTCTGACCAAGCTACAAGATCATTTGCAAAGCTGCAACTAAGTTTCCAGAGATGAGATCAATTGTTTGAAAGTGGCACTATTGGTGCCGGTTTGCCTGCCTCCATAGCAATCAAGCCCTTCACCGTCGTATTGGTCAACGATGTCAAATCATATTTTCTTGGATCCCAATAGCTTCTTTTTCTAGGAACATCAGTTGGTTGCATCTTACACCGTTATTTGGAGAATCGCACGATCTGTTGCTAAGAATCGATAGACTTTGCTTTGTTTACTAGCCTCTTGTAACTGAAGAGTCATGTCGGGTGTTAATCTGTAAGTCTATATACGACAAGCTTCTCATCTGAAAACAGCATGGCCTATCTTGTTTCAGGCTGTGATGGTCATATTTTTGTCTGTTATTATGGAAAAATGAATTGCTACTGGCTACATAATCTTATTAACTTTTACCAGTGTGGAGGGAAGATAGATCTAATCCAATGGCGATGAAAGAAACAATAATTTGCATTTTCATTGAATGGAGTGGAGAGAGTAAAAATACTGTCTCAACATTGGTAGGCAAAATCAAGCAGAGGAAGAATAAAGAGATCAAGAAGCAGAGGAAGTAGAAGGAAGATGTCTCAACATCTCGCTCCTTTCTCTGCTGGGTGAGGTCCAGCCCAATCGTGAACTAAAGCCCATCTAGCTGCCCAGTTGATGAAAAAGCCACGAACATAGGCGAGTCGTGAGGTTTACAAACGTTTCTAAAAAATGCAAACGTGATCTCTTTAGTTTAAAAATCACATTTATAATTTCTTTAACAACTGAAAAAATACATGTTGTCAACAATATATCCCACAAATGTGGAAAATCTTAATTTGAAATACTTTGTGTTTCCAGCTACAAAAATGAATAATGTGTGGATCTGATTATACACACTTTTAAACCAACAAAATATGTTAGATTTTGTCATTTTTGTGTACCCATAATACAAATAATTTTATATTCTGATTTTGCCAAGTTGTAGGATGCACAACTACATCCAGAAATATTTTTCATATTTTCTTGAAACTTGCAAATATAGTTTTTGTAAAAAAAAAGGGTCGTTGGAGCTCGGGAGACAAAAATGAATTTTCATACTAACAGTCCACCCAAAAAGAAAAAATTCATCTCACGCTCCCTCCTTCCTGCAGCCGTCCGCCTCCTACAACCCTTCCAGCTTAATGTCGGTGTTGTCCAGAGGTCCCGGACACTATCCAAGACCTCGGTTATCCCGATGCTCTTTTCCAGCCAGTACACTTTACGGCACTTCGCCACAACCTTACACGCCGGGATATGTTGCTGTTACAGGAGCTCATGGACTGGCGTAATCCTCTTTTTTTCTAAATAGGAGCACCCGCCTCTACATCAAAAATATGCACATAACCTAATTGTATTCTAAAGTTTTCAGAATAGCAGTTTATTACTCATCTGTCACTCAAATTCTCAACATGAATCAACCGACAGAATAAAAAATAGAAAGCTCCTCCATGCATATTGTATAATTTGTATTCTAAAAGGTTGACTTCAGTCAGCCTAGTTGAAGATATCCTGTAATGTCCCGGGGTTTTCCCCAAATTAGATTTTTGTTTGTTTTTCTTTTTGCATCATCATGACATCAGCATCATGCGCAACGCATTTTTTTAACAACAAAAATTATTTTTATTAAACCCTATTTTATTTTGCTAAAATTTGTCGGAAAAGTTTTATCGAGACAGTCGTCACCGTTTTCAAAATTAATTGCCAAAGTTATTTTACAAAAAGAAAATAAAAGTTTCGAGTGCGCGAGATAGTAGCCCAAACCGGCCCAACCCCACCTAACCTCCAAACCCTAGGGTTTCCCCCTGGCAGTTTTCTTTTCCCACCCCCTACACCTTGCAGCCACCCTCCCCTTCTTTTTCATTTTTACAATCGGGTCCTTCCACCCCCTTTTTCTTACCTATTCCCCCTCCTTTTCTTTTCTTTTCTTTTCTTTTCTTTTCTCCTCTCTTCCTTTTCTCTCTCTCCCTTTTCTTTCTCCTCTCTCTCTCCCGTGGTCTTCTTCCTCACCCGCATCGAGCCCGACCTGCTCCCTCTCTCCCCTTCCTCACGGACCCCTCTCCCTCCACCTCACCCGTCGGTGATGCCTCTCCTCTCCCACGCGTGCTCTCCTCCCCGCCGGCCTTCGGCACCACCCGCGGCCAGCTCGCCGGCTCCGCCTCTCCCCGCCGCCAAGCTCGACCTCCGCGAGCACGCGCCGCCACGCTCCGTCTCCTCCTCCTTCCCCAACCCCGACGGTCGCGTCCTCCTCTCCCTCACCCTGCGTCGCCGCCTCCCACCGGCTCCTGTGGCCCGGCGCCGTCGCAGACGTCCCCCTCCTCGCCTCCCATGCCCGGCGCCCGCGCACCCCGACCTCGCCCCGGCCCTGCGCCCTCTCCACCGCCGGCTTCTCCTCTGCCGGGCTCCGGCCGAGCCGCCATCGGCCGCTGCCCAGCGCGCCTCTTCCTCCTCCCCGCGCCCAGCTCCGGTCGCCGTCGCCCCTCTACTCCTCCCGGTCCAGCATGCTCCCGTGCGCTATTGCCCGATGTCCTGCCCGGAGCGTCCCGTCCTCGCCTCCCCGTGCCTGCTCGTCTCCGTGTGTCATCGTGGTGAACATACAGATGCCTAGGGATAGGCTTAAGTTTGGGGCCGATGGACACTAGAGGATTCGGGTAGGGATTATGCGCAGGAATACGCACACAAGGTGAAGCACACACGCGGTTTACCCAGGTTCGGGGCCCTCGTGAGGAGGTAAGACCCCTACTCCTGCTTGTCTGATCTGTATATGATGATGTGTACCGGAGCTACAAGGTTGCTCCTAGAGCTGTTTATCTAGAGGAGGAAGAAGAGCTCGTATGTGAGCTGGGGAAAGTGAATCCCGGATCGGGGTGTCCCTGAGCACTTCCCCCTAGCGCTCCTTATAAAGGGGAGCCCAGGGGACAAGAGGTGGCCCACGGAATACTATGCACAGCACAGCACATCACTGTACACGATTTGACTACTGGGGTCTTGTCCGCACTGTTGCCTATGTCATCACTTGTACTCTTGTCATGTCCATGCCACTGTAGCCACGTTGCCTTCGTCCTGGTCTTCGTCATCTTGTCCTCTGCTCTTATCTCCTGGGAGGTGGTAGCTGGCGCTGGTACGCATCGAGGAAGCTTATGCCGGTCTGAGCTTGGAACGTCCCAAGACCCGGCATCGATAGAGAGTTGTCAATGAAAAGAACCGACATAGTCTGTGCCACCGATGGGCAACTATGTCAGTCACGGGGCGATGAAGTGCTGCGTATGCCGGCCTGGGCGCGGGAGCGGAGAGTGGGCCGTCCGGGATAACCTGGCCAACCGACATAGGCTATGCCGGCCTGGGACTGTATGCCGGTCTGGCCCTTTCTATGTCGGTCCTAGCCTAGGATGTTGGCCTGGGTGAGCCGTCCAGTGCAAATCGGCCTAACCGGGTCAGGTAATCCAACATAAGCTTATGTCGGCTCAGTGACTGGTATGCCGGCCTGGGCCACGCCAATGTCGGTCCAGGCTGCCTTCTTCTACTTTTCCTTCATCTTTTTGCGTATTTGTTTGTTGTCTCTTCCTTCTACTGTACCAATAGACTACCAACTCTGAGGTACCTGGGGTTATATCCCCGACAGTAGTCCCCGAGGCTATGTGGGAATCGTAGATTCGTGCATAGGCTATCCAATTAAGGTATCAAAGAGTTGGTGTCGAAACACAGCCTGCATGGGCTGAACAACTATACAACCAACCCGGGCAAGGTCTCTTCAGCACTTAGCCTTCTTAGTCTATGTTGGTGTATATATATTGCCTGTGTGGGCTGAATCGACATATAGCCTTTATGACCGCTGTCATATGTTGGTTTATAGCCAACTCGGGTGTTATCGAAGTCGTATGTTGGCAGCATTAGCTGGACCAACATGAAACCTGCTTGGGCATTTCATATACCGGTTTTTAGCCTTCTTGGGCATTACCGAAGTCGTATGTCGGCAGCATTTGCTTGGACCGACATATAGCCTGCATGGGCATTTCACATACCGGTTTTTTAGCCTTCTTGGGCATTACCGAAGTCGTATGTCGGCAGCATTAGCTGGACCAACATGAAGCCTGCTTGGGCATTTCATATACCAGTTTTTAGCCTTCTTGGGCATTACCGAAGTCGTATGTCGGCAGCATTCAGCTGGACCGACATATAGCCTGCTTGGGCATTATCATATACCGGTTTTAGCCTTCTTGGGCATTACCGAAGTCGTATGTCGGCAGCATTAGCTGGACCAACATGAAGCCTGCTTGGGCATTTCATATACCGGTTTTTAGGCTTCTTGGGCATTACCGAAGTCATACGTCGGCATCATTTGCTGGACTGACATATAGCCTGCATCGGCTGAATTAGCCTTTTGCCATCATGGGCATAGCAGGCACGCGTAAAGGCTTTAACTCTTTTGCCTTTGCGTTTACGCCGCCTTTCGGTGGTTTGCCTTCATGGGGATACCAGGCACGCATATAGGCTTTGACTCTTTTGCCTTTGCGTTTTGATTCGGAATGGAGCCAACATTGGCTATGTCGGTTTATGGACGCGGAGTCCACCAGATTTTTGCTGGCACATCGGACATGAAGTCCACCGGTCTTACCGGCATACATGGTGAACCGAGATATGTGGCGATCCGACGTACTTGTCGATGCCATGATACTTGGCGATATGAAATAACGGATGATGCCATGATATTCGGCAAGCTGGCATAAGCGGCGATCCGAGATAGCTGATGATGCCATGATATTTTGGATGACCGACATATACGGTGATTCGAGATAGATTATGGGATGCCATGATACTCTGGACGATCCGAGATAACTGATATAACCATGATCTTGGTGATGAATTCTCATTCGGGTAAACCGACACCATCATACAGTGTTAGTCCAAGCATATTTATAATGAGCATTTAAACTTAACAGCAACTCTACTGACAGATGAAATTAACTCTAGCAGCAATTCTATGCATGAAGAAGCTGACTCGGTCTCAACCGAGTCCCCGAGTTACTTTTCTTATCTAGGAGAGAACATAAAACTGACTGGCCGGCCAGTCCCCGGGTCAAGACATCTCGTTCCCGGGGAAAACATCTAAGCAAAATACGAAGGGGCAATCCCCGAGTAACTTTCGAGGTTAACCTCTTATGCTTGGTGCAAAGGCGTACATGGTAAGTACTTACATTGCATTGTTGATGCGGGCTTGAACGGAGAAGCGCAGGTTAGGCCCGGGCGTCCAAACAGAGTCGAAGACGAGCGAGGCCTGCTGTTGGGAATATGCCCTAGAGGCAATAATAAAATGGTTTATTAGCATATTTATGTTTATGATAATAGTTTATTATCCATGCTATAATTGTATTAACCTCAAACATAATACATGTGTGGAATATAAACACCAGGTGTCCCTAGTAAGCCTCTACCGGACTGGTTCGTTAGTCAAGAGATGGTTAGAGTTTCCTAACCATGGACTTGTTACAGTCACTTGATAACGGAGTCATATCATTAGGAGTAATGATGTGATGGACAAGACCCGATAATAAAGAGTTGCAATTGATCGTGTCACACAAGTTTCATTGCCAACACTTTTAGTATGCCAAGTATAGTTTCCTTAGACCATGAGATTATGTCACTCCCGTTTACCGGAGGAATGCTTTGTGGACATCAAACGTCACTTCGTAACTGGGTGATTATAAAGGTGGCTTTCAGGTATCTCCGATGGTATTTGTTGGGTGACATGAATCAAGAGTGGGATTTGTCCTTCCTTGTGACGGAAAAGATATCCCTGGCCCTCTCGGTAATATAGCATCAGAGAAGGTTGCAACCATGTGATTAAGTGTTAATCACGGAGATCCTATATTATGGACGAGTAAAGAGAATTTGCCAGGTAACGAGATGAAACTAGATATGGGGATATCGACGATCGAATCTCGGGCAAATTAAATATCGGTGAGACAAAGGGAATCGTATATGAGATTAAGAATCTCTGGCATCGTGGTTCAATCGATAAAGAACTTCGTTGAATATGTAGGAGTCAATATGGGCATCCCGGTCCCGCTGTTGATTATTGATATGATCATGTCTGCATGTTCTCGAACCCGTAGGGTCACACAATTAACGCTCCGATATAGCTAGTGTTAGCGATGAGATATTTTGATGGAATGAACGAATGGTGATTCAGAGTCTCGGATAGGATCCCGGACATCACGAGGAGTTCCGGAGTGGTCCGGAGAATAAGATTCGTATAAGGAAAGTAGTTTCCGGAGGTATCGGAAAAGTTCCGGAATATTTCAGCGGGGTAGCGGAAGGTTCCGGAAGGTTCTAGAAGAGTCTAGAAGTGGAGCCCATATCGTATGGACCCACATGGGCCTAGCCGGCCAACCAAAAGGCCCAAAGGGGGGCGCCCCAACTTGATGGCCAAGGCAAGGGGGCCGGCCAGCCCTTGCCCTAACCCTAGCCGCCCCATATAAAAGGAGTGGAGGGGAGGGGTGCGCCCCAGCCTAAGGCTGCCCTAGCCGCACCCTCCCTTGGCGCCCTAGCCGCCGCCCCTTCACCTCCATAGCCGGTGCCACCTCTCTCCCCGGAGGGCTGCCGCCACCACCACCTCCATGGCCTAGCCGCACCACCCCTAGTGTAGGGCTGCTGCTGCACCTCCTCCTCTCCCTCTCCTCTTGCTTGGCTTGGCGAAGCCATGCTCGTGGAGATCATCATCATCAACACCACCACAACCGTCGTGGTGCCGAGATCCATCTAGCCATCTCCACCTTGCTTGCGGGATCAAGAAGGCGGAGATCTACATCGAGCCGTACGTGTGGATACCGCGGAGGTGCTACCCCTTGTGGAACTTCGTCGGATTGGACTTCGAGGAAATACATCTCCTCGCGACTAGATGAGTCTAGTTGCGGGGATCGACTAGCCAACCCCTGCACCAACAAAACGCGTTTGTTGATCTTCAAGGGTAAGAGATTGGATCTCATCTTCGCTACCTTCGTCTAATAGATCTAGATCCTTGGGATTTATTCCGCTTGTTGCATAGGAAAAATTTTGTTTTCTATGCTGCGACCCCATCAGTGGTATCAGAGCCTAGATCTATTCATAGATGTTGGTGCGATTAGAACACAGGTGTTGTGGGCGTTGATATTTTATGTTGCTACCTTCTCGCATGCACTTTGCGTCTTTGCGGTATTGTGAGATGAAGCGGCCCGGACCAACCTTACTCGTCCACGCACGAGAGACCGGTTCCACGACTGACATGCAACTTGTTTTGCATAAGTGGCTGGCGGGTGTCTGTTTCTCTTGCTTTAGTGAAGATGCAATTTTCAATGGAAGGCCTTTCAAATGTATGAGTAAATAAGCAACTACTATATCACCGTTCTGGTTTTGCGTAGATTAGAACGGTTCTATATCGTTGACCCAAGCCACGTAAAAATTGCATAAACAAAGTAGAGGACGTCTAATTTGTTTTTGCAGAGGGGTCATGTGATGTGGTATGGCCAATATGTGATTTGTGATAATGTATGCAATGATCATGTTTGTAATCTTTCGCGACTTGCATGTCGTCGAGTACGGCAACCGGCAGGAGCCATATGGTTGTCTTTTATTTTATGTGACCTGCGTGTCATTGAATCACCATGTAATTGCTTTACTTTATTTCTAAGAGTAGCATTAGTTGTAGTTGCAATAGTTGGTGGACAACCATGGTGATGGCGCCACAATGATGGAGATCATGCCGGTGATGGAGATCATGCCGGTGCTTTGGAGATGGAGATCAAAAGCACAAGAAGAAAGGCCATATCATATCACAATTATGAATTGCATGTGATGTTAATCCTTTTAAGCACCTTATTGTTATGCTTAGATGTGATCGCGACGGTAGCATGATAAGGTGATCTCTCACGTTAATATCAAGAAGTGTTCTTCCTTAGTATGCACCGTTGCGAAAGTTCGTCGTTTTGAGACACCACGTGATGATCGGGTGTGATAGATTCTACGTTCACATACAACGGGTGTAAGCCAGATTTACACACGCGGAAATACTATGGTTTCCTTGACGAGCCTAGCATGTACAGACATGGCCTCGGAACACAAGAGCCGAAAGGCTAAACACGAGTCATATGGATGATATGATCAACATGGTGATGTTCACCTTTGAAGCTAAATCATCTCACGTGATGATCGGTTGTGGTGTAGTGGATTTGGATCGTGTGTCACTAAAACAACCAGAGAGATGTTGAGTTTAGTGGGAGTTCATTAAGATGAACTAAAATTAGCATAAACGAAAGTCCAAATGTCTTTGCAAAAACCTTGTAGATCATGGTTGACTACGGTAGTCTGTTCGTTGCTGAAAAACTGCGTCTCGATGGGTCTTTTTGTTGAGTAGTACCTGCGTCCTGAAAGAAGTCCTACACACCAATGCTCAGCTCTACGTGCTAGAAAAACCAATAGGAGATAAACCCAAATATTTCTGCAAGCAATGAAGAGTACATGGAGTGGTTTTGAACCACCTACTTGAAAGTCAAGTGGATGATGTGCACCTTCATGAAATCTGACCTAAGTAGACAATTCAAGAACTTGACTACAATGGAGATTGTAGATGAGGTGAAAAATAGTTTTTTAGCACAAGTTAGAATTGTAAGGTTAGAATGTCTGAACGGTTTTCTTTCACTCAAGATGAAAGAGAACACTTGCTTGGAACAACACATGAGGATAATGCATGAGATACATCATCGTCTAGTGCTTGTTTGGAACCACGGGAAGAATGACAATTTCGCGATAGATGGGGTGATACGCTAGCTTCTCCCAGATTCAAGAATTATGTCGGAGACTATGTCATGGGAAGGGATTTGATCACTTTCTATGAGTTTGTGTCTCGGCTGCGTCATGTCAAAGTGGAACCCATAGCAAGAGAAGTTGACAATGCAGAAAGTATATAGTGATATACAAGTTATAAGTGTTTAAGTCCAAATTGCAATTGTGGCGGTTTCAATAAGTATTTGATACTCATTCTGTTTTGTGAAAACAGAACCTGCTGCTTGAGATTTGCATAAAGGATATGGGAAGACGTTGCAGAATAGTGGCAATCAAGGAGTTGATGCTGGCAACGATCTGTCTCTACATTTATCATTTGGATTAGAGGATTTGAATAAGTTTTGTAATCGAATTAAGTGTGATTTTAATTAGTGTGTCTTGCTTATGTGAGACGGTTATTCATGTTAAAGACAATGGTTGTTCTATTTTCATGAGTGATCCTTTTTGGAAATCACAAGTTTTCGATTATAAGTGTGTTATTCTTATTATAATCTAGATGATAAATTGGTTGAACATTTATAAAATATGTGACATACTAAAATATCCAAAACTTAATAATGACAATTGTTTTAGTCGTGCTAAATATTGAATAAACATTTTGATGTTTTATCAATGCACCTTATTGTAAGGAGTATGACTAAAATGCCACCCTTTGTAAGAGTGCCATGAGTTGCCGAAAATAAACACAAGTGTTGATTGTATTTTCAGCAAATGTTAGATGTCATTATTTTGTGTACTCCATCATAAATGATTAAATAGGTGTATTTATTCGAGTTATGATATTTGATGAGATCAAATAAATTTCTGGAGTTTAGGATATTAAGTTAACAAGAAAATTGAGTCTTTATGATTTGACCAAAAGAGACAAAATATTTGAGTTATATGTTAGTATGCGGACTTGTGAGAAGTCTTATCACAAATTACAATATTTAGAATATTTTCAAAGGAGTTTGATATGTCCTAAGATATTGTAATCACACACTATTTGATATTGTGTGGTCTCAAAGAAGGGTTTTATTTCGGGGGTTTAATAATAGCATTTAGATTTATTTGATAAACACTCTGTTTTATAAATAAGGATCTATTTAATGATTCGCATAAATATTTTTCATATGAGTTATGAGAAAAGGTGGTTTCATTAATTATGAGATAATTAGAGACTATTGCGAATAATGTTGTAGTATATTCATAAGTATGACTATGAATGTGATTCCACAATATGAGACTAAAAGGGGCAAACCAATTTGTTGGTTGTGCTACGTGTTTTAGTTGATTTATCGTGAAAAGGTTTCATTGATAAAAGAATTGATGAAATAAATGAAAAGTTAAAACCTTGCTTGTTTATGTATCAAGTGGCACATATGTAAAGTGCTATGTTGGTTAAAACTTGACACATAAAGGAATTAATGATGGTGATCATTGAATTTCGGTTTAGCTTGTCTAAAGAAAAGTAGGATTCAAAAATATAAAGTTTTGTCAGGTTACAAAATAATATTCATGATTTACTTGTCATGTTTCAGAAACAAGACATACCTACGAAACTACAAAGAAGAAATAGAAGCCTTAAATACGAAAATGACTAAGAGTCATCCTGTGTTAAGTTTAAATCACAAAGTAATTGTTGCTTGATTTGTGAAAGTGATGTTTCACATATTTATTCCTCAAAAGGTGTTTTGTAGAGAATAAATAAAACTTAAAGCTAGTAAAGTACTAGCGTTTCGTATAAAGAGTTCTCGATATTAATAGTTAATTAAGAATTTTGGAGGTGTCCAAAATATCGAGAAATTACACGAGTGTGATCTAATTAAGATATGTGGCGACATATGTTAAGTTAGGGCAGAAACTATTTTCCATGATCAAAATATGTGGTGACATATGTTTGAGTGGGAGCTAGTTAAATCATGGTCAAATATAGAGATATTATATTTCTGAGTGGGAGCCAAAGTGGTTTCACAATTTAATATGTGTATGGTGTATATTTGAGTGGGAGTTTACAACATCTTGTTTGTGTGAAATGGAGATTTCATAAATGTTGTAAATAAGTCAGGAACCAAAGTATAACTTATGAAGTTAGTCAAATATCCATGGAGATGGATGTATCTATGGAGGATAGATATGTTTGATAACATTATGTCAGGATGTTTTACCTAAGTAAGATTTTGAAGGAGTTCAAAATGAACAAGTGAAGAAAGGTTCATTTTTGCTTGTGAGAAATAGGTAAAACATTGAGTGGATAACTCAGTACAAAATGATGGTTGGAGGATATGTTAGAATTCGCTATGAATCGTTCATAGGACTAAACATATAAGAACCATGTGTTTGTATTTGACGATATGTGACCCAAGTTCTTGGTTAGAAGAACATGATAAATGAGGAGTCATTTTTCATGGAGTTGAGATAATAGAATCTAGAGATTGGTAGACTTGGTTGAAGTCATAAAACCAAACGAAATTGGGGATCTCATGATAGCAGAAGCGCAGCGAAAGCATGATCGAAAATATCGAAGTGACTTTATAGCACTGTCGATTTGTGAGTCTACAACATATAGGAGTATATGATTAATTCAAGGATTAAAAGATATAATATTATGGTTTGAGAAATTTTGTTTCAAGATTGAGTGAGTTCCGGTGCACATGCTATGTGAAAGTTTCTTTTGACCGATCATACGTCATGTAGGCATAAAAGGGAAACGAAAATCTCACTCTCTAACCAAATATATTATATTCATCATGTGATGATGTGAATTATCATGTGATGATAATAGGTTTATCATGAGATGATAAAGTAATGTCAAATTAGGTGACATTAACGTTTTTGTAAAGAACATAAATAACTGTATAGTACAGAACACGGACAGAACCTCTACCACGAGCAAACATGATCAGCACTGAGACTCCATGAGTGTTAGACACCATGAGTGTTGGATCGAGAAAATGTAAACTAGATTATTGACTCTAGTGCAAGTGGGAGACTGTTGGGAATATGCCCTAGAGGCAATAATAAAATGGTTTATTAGCATATTCATGTTTATGATAATAGTTTATTATCCATGCTATAATTGTATTAACCGGAAACATAATACATGTGTGGAATATAAACACCAGGTGTCCCTAGTAAGCCTCTACCGGACTGGTTCGTTAGTCAAGAGATGGTTAGAGTTTCCTAACCATGGACTTGTTACAGTCACTTGATAACGGAGTCATATCATTAGGAGTAATGATGTGATGGACAAGACCCGATAATAAAGAGTTGCAATTGATCGTGTCACACAAGTTTCATTTCCAACACTTTTAGTATGCCAAGTATAGTTTCCTTCGACCATGAGATTATGTCACTCCCGTTTACCGGAGGAATGCTTTGTGGACATCAAACGTCACTTCGTAACTGGGTGATTATAAAGGTGGCTTTCAGGTATCTCCGATGGTATTTGTTGGGTGACATGAATCAAGAGTGGGATTTGTCCTTCCTTGTGACGGAAAAGATATCTCTGGGCCCTCTCGGTAATATAGCATCAGAGAAGGTTGCAACCATGTGATTAAGTGTTAATCATGGAGATCCTATATTATGGACGAGTAAAAAGAATTTGCCAGGTAACGAGATGAAACTAGATATGGGGATATCGACGATCGAATCTCGGGCAAATTAAATATCGGTGAGACAAAGGGAATCGTATATGAGATTAAGAATCTCCGGCATCGTGGTTCAATCGATAAAGAACTTCGTTGAATATGTAGGAGTCAATATGGGCATCCCGGTCCCGCTGTTGATTATTGATATGATCATGTCTGCATGTTCTCGAACCCGTAGGGTCACACACTTAACGCTCCGATATAGCTAGGGTTAGCGATGAGATATTTTGATGGAATGAACGAATGGTGATTCGGATTCTCGGATAGGATCCCGGACATCACGAGGAGTTCCGGAGTGGTCCGGAGAATAAGATTCATATAAGGAAAGTGGTTTCCGGAGGTATCGGAAAAGTTCCGGAATATTTCAGCGCGGGGTACCGGAAGGTTCCTGAAGGTTCTAGAAGAGTCTAGAAGTGGATCCCATATCGTATGGACCCACATGGGCCTAGGCGGCCAACCAAAGGCCCAAAGGGGGGCGCCCCAACTTGGGGGCCAAGGCAAGGGGCCGGCCAGCCCTTGCCCTAACCCTAGCCGTCCCATATAAAAGGAGGGGAGGGGAGGGGTGCGCCCCAGCCTAAGGCTGCCCTAGCCGCACCCTCCCTTGGCGCCCTAGCCGCCGCCCCTTCACCTCCATAGCCGGCGCCACCTCTCTCCCCGGAGGGCTGCCGCCACCACCACCTCCATGGCCTAGCCGCACCACCCCTAGTGTAGGGCTGCTGCTGCACCTCCTCCTCTCCCTCTCCTCTTGCTTGGCTTGGCGAAGCCATGCTCGTGGAGATCATCATCATCAACGCCACCACAACCGTCGTGGTGCCGAGATCCATCTAGCCATCTCCACCTTGCTTGCGGGATCAAGAAGGCGGAGATCTACATCGAGCCGTACGTGTGGATACCGCGGAGGTGCTACCCCTTGTGGCACTTCGTCGGATTGGACTTCGAGGAAATACATCTCCTCGCAACTAGATGAGTCTAGTTGCGGGGATCGACTAGCCAACCCCTGCACCGACAAAACGCATTTGTTGATCTTCAAGGGTAAGAGATTGGATCTCATCTTCGCTACCTTCGTCTAATAGATCTAGATCCTTGGGGTTTATTCCGCTTGTTGCGTAGGAAATTTTTTGTTTTCTATGCTGTGACCCCATCAGATGCTCGTCGACTGTGCCGACGCGACGGCGGCCAGAGGAGCCGGAGCCACCGATCCCCGTGCAAAGCTCCTCTGCGCGCGTTTGCAGAGCCCCCCGTGGTGCGTCGACGGTGGGCCGGCGGCGGCGACCGACGGCGACGCCATGCCTGCCGAGACCGAGGCGGAACGGGACATGGCGACGGACGGTAAACAGAACAGGACAAAGAACGGGAATGAAGCCCCCCGTCGCGGGTGGGATTTTTATTTAATCCACGAAATAGGTAGCAGTGGTGCGGCCGGGAAGATGCGCTATGGCTAGGTCGGAAATAGCCGTGGCACAGGGCGTTGGGGTGCGCCACGGCTAATATATATACCCGTGGCGCACCGAGGTGCCTTTTTTTTGCATGGTAATACGATTCTCATTGATAAATAAAAGATAAGATACAAAGTACGTATACACCGATCTTACAGATCTGAAAAGATAGGATAAACCTATGTGACAAACCAACGCCTATCCATCTTCTTCGGCACCACCGTAGCAGCCACCAAGAAAAAAATAGACAGATCACCTCTTCACCCAAGCTCGACGCGGCTCCATCGCTGATAATCAGCTTTTCGGACCTCCAATGTAGTTTGCCACAGGACAAACCATTGCCGTTGAAAGAAACAGACCGGGGCAGCATGTCCTCGGACACGCCATCAAACTTCAGCACTGGCACCCACGCACGACGATGTCGGAGTAGAGAACCAGAACCATCAGCCTTCCACCACGAACCCACCACAAGGTGCACCATATTCCAGCTGTCACCGGTGCAGACCACCGTCTGCACGTACTCCTGGACGAATCCTTTCTGCTCCACCTTGGCGCCGGAGACAACGCCGCAACAACGGGGACAGAGTAGGAGGAAAAAACCATCTGATGGAGTCATCGCCGCCGCCTCACCGACACCATCCATGAACCCTAAAGCCACCGATCTGAAAGATCGGCAAGCACACAGTGCCACCAACTCCGAGACACCGCCATGAAGGACAACGCCGGTGTGGGAGAAGAGTTGAGGCAGATTTATTTGCCCGGGCGCCGCTCCCACCACCCCAACGACGCGCCATGCCAGAGAACTCCTAGCCCTAAGTACCATGCAAAAAACGGGGTCCCCCTCCCTCCTGCTGCCGGAGCGGCAAGCGGAAGGAGAGGGGCCCAGCACAATCGCCGCAGATTGGAGCAGGAAAAAGTTTTTCTGCCGCCGCCGCCTGGGAGCGCGGAAGACCTAGGTATCTCGCGCACCGAGGTGCCTGCGCCAAGGTTTTGGATACCGGATGTAAAAAAAATCCCGAGGGGGGTCGGGATTTCCGGTTACCGCGGTTACCGGAAAATCCCGACCGGTTACCGGACGAATTTGAAAACCAAAATTCAGAAATTCAAAAAAATGGTTAAATTTTGGTAATTGTTTTGTCAAAATACGTTAAAATTCAAAAATTTCAAAATTTCGGGATTTTTTGTCCGGTATGACCATTTCCCGGGGGTGCTCGGGATTTGCGGTTACCGACCGGTAACCGGAAATCCCGCCCGGTTACCCAAACCATGGCCTGCGCCACGCCTAATGAATTAGCCGTGGCGTATTTGCCGTGGCGTAGGAGCCAATGTTGGTGCGCCACGGGTAGGGGTTAACGTAGTAAATATAATATAAACAACTAAGGGACAGGAAATAAAAAAAAAGATGGTCAATGAATTCCTGTTAATCACAAAAAACACATTTTGTACATCCTGTCCGATCACAAAAGATGGTCAATGGTTTGTACTTGTAATTTTTTGTTCAAATTGTTAGTGATTTGTTTTGCAAATCAATCTATAGCCAAAAAAATGTTGTCTATCAATATTTAGAACTTATTTATTAAGATATTACGACTCGTAACATTTATATATTTTTGTGGAGATGATTAGCTGTGAGGAATCCGAACAACATTTTGGTGGCCTGGCTACATCCACGTGAAAGAAGGATTACTCCATCAGTGCGAACAGCGACCGCAGCGCTACCGTGGGGAGAAAAGTCACATTAGACTATTCAGTGGAATCGCTATTGTTTGGACTCAGTCCCACAACATGCAAATATCTTTTTTTCTGTATTTGATTGAATCAATATATTTCTCCTCTCTGTTCTATGACATATGGACCAGCTCTTCCTAAACCTGAGTGACATATTTGAACCGAAAAAAAATGTCAGTTCGCTTCTACTACCTGACACAGTGAATCGATCTGCTATACTTCATAGAACTGAATCATAGAGCCCTCTGAACCTTTTTATTTTTTTTCTACACAGTTTGGCTGGTTCAGAAGAAAAATCATAGCAGCGCGTTCAGTGCATAGAGCTAGCACAACATCAGCAGACGACCATGAACAAAGACTTGTTCCCGACCATAGGATGCTCATCGAGACGATAGGCAACCTGTGGCGCACATGACGCTTGTCGATATTTGTTTACGCAACTTCCTGCTCATGGATTAAGGCACACTTCTTTTCGGCTTCTAGGAGGGCTTCTCTGAGAAGCTCCCCTCCCCCAGCTTCTCCAGAAGCCCGACTCACAAATTCATTTATACTTCTAAATTAGTCTAAGCCGAAAAGAAGTGTGCCTAAAGCATATTGGGACAACGTACCTTGAGTTGAACGCTAGCTACACTGCGCTTGAGGGAGAAAATTAATACTAGCATATGTTGTTGGTATTGGTTTCACAAATCCCCTATATATAAGAGCACTGCAACTTTGGGTTAGTAGCAATGGAAAAATAGCTACCCAGCTAGTCCTTAGTCCACCATGCCCATCGATTAATTGTGCGCTCCATCAACTGTACGTTGTGAGCAGAAGCACGACAAGAGACCATGGCTGAGACGGTGGTGAGCATGGCCAGTTCCATGCTAAGGGGCGCCATCAGCAAGGCCGCATCCGCCGCTGCAGCCGAGTTGAGCTTGGTGATGGGCGTGCAGAAGGATATATGGTATGCCTGCACTTTCTGATTCTTGCAACCAACTTGTTCCAGACCTTACAGAGGCCGGGTTTCTCCTTTTTTTTCCAAAATAAAATATTTTTTTTTAAATGGACGTGGCAAACTACATCATCTGTTGTTTGTATATTCTTGCCATGCATGAATTGTAGATCGACCCCACATTTTTTTTTAAAGTTTCCCTCCAACCTTTATTTGCCAGGTTCATCAAAGACGAGCTAAAGACCATGCAGGCGTTCTTGGCAGCTGCAGAAGCAACGAAGCACAAAGACATGCTGCTTAAGGTGTGGGCGGAGCAAGTAAGGGACCTCTCCTACAACATAGAAGATTGCATGGACGAATTTATAGTTCATGTGAGGAGCCAACATCTCGCAAAGCGGTTGATGAAGCTCAGAGATCGTCATCGTATCGCTGTGCAGATCCGCAACCTGAAATCAAGAGTTGAAGAAGTGAGCTGCAGGAATGTACGATACAACTTAATCAAGACGGAGGGCTCTAGAAATGTTGATGAGGTAGATTCCTACTCCGAAGATGTTCGTAATCATTCTAGTACCAACATTGATGAAGCAGAACTTGTGGGCTTTTCCAAGCCTAAGAAGGAGTTAATTGAGCTGGTGGATGTCAACACAAAAGATGGCCCTGCCAAAGTTATATGTGTCGTTGGCATGGGTGGTTTGGGCAAGACTACTCTTGCTAGGAAGACATATGAAAGTAAGGAATATACTATGAATATTTTTTCTTGTTGTGCTTGGATCACTGTCTCGCAGTCATTTTTCAAGATAGAGATGCTCAAGGATATGATCAAGCAACTTTTGGGTGAAGAGTCACTCAAGAACTGTTTGAAAAAACTTGAAGGGAAGCTGATTCAAGTAAATGACCTTGCCGAGTACCTCAGAGAAGGGATCAAGAATATGAGGTACTTCATTGTTCTTGATGACTTGTGGACTTTAGAAACATGGAGGTGGATCGAGGATATTATATTTCCTAGTAGTAACAAGAAAGGTAGTCGAATTCTCGTAACAACACGAGATTTTGGCTTAGCAACCAAATGTACTCCTGAATCTAATATCTACCACCTTCAGCTCTTAGATGAAGTTGATGCCACAAATTTGCTATTAAAAAAGAGTAGGAAATTACATGAAGACATGGAGAAAGATGTGCAGTTCAGGATCTTAGTTGAAGGGCTAGTTAAAAAGTGTGGTCATTTACCACTGGCTCTACTTACTATTGGTGGCATCCTTGCCACTAAAAAGGTTGTAGAGTGGGAGCAACTCTATAGCCAACTCCCCTCAGAGCTTGAGATTAACCCGAACCTTGAAGCTGTGAGGAGAATTGTTACTTTGAGTTACAACCACTTGCCTTCTTATCTTAAGTCATGCTTCTTGTACAGGAAATGATGTAACTCCTGGTGTTACAGAGGAGACCTTCCGCCATGTAGCGTGCCATGGTAGCAAGTGCCAGAACATAGACATGGATTTGAGCCATATCCGGTCACTGACCATATTTGGTGAGAGACCCTTGCTGCAGTCACTTCCACTTTGTTCACCTGATTTGAGAATGCTCAGAGCCTTGGATGTAGAGAATGCCCAGTTCCATGTCACACAGAAGGATATCAGCAGCATAGGATTGCTACGCCACCTGAAGTATGTGAATTTTCAAGGAGAACCTTTATCTATTAATAAACTTCCAAAATCCATAGGGAAGTTACAAGGGTTACAGGCTTTGAACATTGGGGCGAGTTATATTACACGGCTATCTAGTGAGATTAGTAAACTCAACAGTCTACGTAGTCTCCGTTGTTGGAGTGGAGGTGTACGTATACCCTTCTTTGACAGGGCTAAGGAACGTCTAGGTGCAATATTTCGTTTTCCCATTCTTTGGGTTGATCCTAGTGGTCGTGCTGAGGCGGTTGATGAACTGCACAGGGCCTGGTCATCCTATTATTCCACAGGTGTGAGGGTGCCAAGAGGAATCGGCAACCTAAAAGAGTTGCAAATACTGGAGGTCGTGGACATCAGCCGAACTGGTAGCAAAACAGTGAAAGAGCTAGGTGGGCTTGTGCAGCTGAAAAAGCTAAGCGTGCACACAGGAGGGGCCACCAAGCAGAAATACAAGGTACTCTATGACGCCATTCAGAATCTCTCCACCCTCCGCTCTCTTTGCGTGATGGATTTGTCTAAAAGAGGAACACTCGAGTGGCTGCATGCGGTTTCCTCTCCTCCTCCCCTGCTGCGGAACCTGAAGTTGGACGGATACCTTGGGAAGATTCCTGTCTGGTTTGGCAGTCTGACGCATTTGGTGAAGCTTCACTTATGGGGGACCAGACTAAAGGAAGAAGGCGAAACCATGGAAATACTAGGGGCACTGCCTAACCTCATGCTCTTGAGTCTTGCACGGGGCTCTTACAGTGGGGAGATCCTGGTTTTCAAAACGGGAGCGTTCCCAAATCTCAAGAAGCTTGATATTGGCGATGACTACAGAAATTATTGTCTGAAAGAGGTGAAATTTGAGGATGGCACCTCACCTCACATTGAAAGGATAGAAATCTCTTGGTGCCGGTTGGAATCAGGGATTACTGGTATCAATCACCTTCCAAGCCTCAAGGAGATTTCACTGAGTTACGACTGTCGAGTGGCCAAGCTTGTTGTGCTGCAAGGGGAAGTAGGCGCACACCGCAACAATCCCGTGCTGCGACTGGAGGACGCCTGGAGCGAACATGCCCTGGGGGACGTCAAACAAGTGGAAGACGCAACAGCTTTTCCTTCTCAGCCCGCAGCAGCAGCAGGGGAGAGCTCCTCCCAGCAGACGAGTGACAGGTCAGATACTTCTCTCTTTTTGTTCGGTACTAGAATGATGTTAGCTGCTATGAATACAGTTCACTTACTATCTAATCTATCTAATGTTCGGTGTTGTTCGTTTGCAAGACGTACAATTCGTGCTGACGGAACCGGCCGGGATGTACGTTTCTTCTCTCCTTCCTACACCGCACCGGTTTCTTCTCTAGTTTGCCGGAACATTTTTTTTCTTGAGTCGCTGAGATGGTTTGTGTATCTGGTAGCCGCTAGCCAGCCATGGTTAAAACCCAAGTCGCTGAGAATGGTTTGTGACTCCATTTAGTTGTGCAACAGATAAAGTTTCTTACATACGGTTCTTTTAATTTGTACTGTCTCACATTCTCGCTTTACCCTACTGGCTCTGTTATACAGTACAAATTAAAAGAACCGTCTGTAAGAATTACAAAAGTCGTTATTTTTTTTTGTTCGCCAAGTCAAGCATTTTTTAAACCTGGGACAAGCTGGACCATTGCATGATTTATCTTCTAAAGCTAATATAAATTTCATGAACTTAGTATCCAGTAGCAACTGGAGAAATGAGACTATATTTAGCAGCGCCCTCCCATCTGATGTAGAGAAGTGACCGCGTTGTGCAGGACAGTTGACTGAAGCGGAGTTGAAGCTGCCGGGTCCCTTCTAGAGACAGGACAGAGTTCATGATGCCTCGACATCCATGCTCATCTTAAGCTCCACTGAAAGGGTCATACAGATGACAGCCGGTCAGTTCTGCAACATCTCGTTTTCATTTTTTGACATTGGTGAAGTAAACTAATGCTCTGTGTGCATCCAAATCAGGTGTGATGGCTTCACAGAACTCTGTACGCTGAGCATGCTTGTACGGTCAGGCGAAGATGATGTCTGACCAAGCTACAAGATCACTTGCAAAGCTGCAACTATGTTTCCAGAGATGAGATCAATTGTTTGAAAGTGGCACTATTGGTGCCGGTTTGCCACTACTAGGGAAATGGTCATTAGTGGCGCACCTTTTAGGACTTTCTGTGGCGCATCCGCGAAACAGAAGGATGCGCCACAGAAGTCTCGCCACTAAAATATATTTCTGTGGCGCACCTTTCTGGGTGCGCCACAGAAATATTTCTGTGCCGCATGTTTCTCCCGTGCGCCACAGAAATGCATGCGCCACAGAAACCACGAACGGTGCGCCACAGAATATATTATACGTATTTTCATTTTTCTGCTGCCGTACAAATACTGGTATATTATAGAAAATACAGATATATCATTACAGGAAAAAAACTAGTATATTATAGAAAATACAGATATATCACATTACAGGAAATTCATATTTCAATATTATATAGAGAGAAATATTTGATAAACCAATACAAATACATAATTTCCAATCATAGTTCATCGATCATATTATTACACAAAGTTGATCACAATCATAGTTCATCGATCATATTATTACATATCCAGTAGCTAATACATGAAGCTTAGCTAATTTCAACATGAACCTTCTGATTCATCGACCTGTACTGAGTCGACGGCGGCGCTACGCATCCAAAGATAAGGAACCCTCACAGGGTCATAGCTCACGTGAGCAGGAACCCTCTGAAGAAACGACCACCTACCATCATACTGCCTAACCAGCAGATACATGTATCGACGGACGTGCTCGTCCTCCTCCCTAATACGGCGACGTACCTCCTCCTCGGGGGCCGGCTCCCTCTGCACCGAGCGTGGCCCACACGACTGCCACCACAGAAGATCAGGGTCGACGACGTCACCCGGATTCCTCACCAAGCTGCGCGTCCCGGAAGGTATCACCTCCTAGTGCCAGCCCGGTGGAGCCCAGTCCTGCACATCGCCCCTCTGGTCCAACATGGACATCGTCACCGAGAACACCTAAGTAAAAAATGCTTAAGTCAAAATTTTATTACAAAAGTAATATTAAAATTTACGAAATGCGAGAAGTTAACAATGGAAAGCCTCATATATCATTGCCGTGCAAAACAAGGCAAAAAGAGTGTGTACAAGACCATGTATTAATATAAACACTCCAATTGTATATACTACAAGGCATTGTAGACACTCTACTTGCCTTTACCGTGGCATAGTTTAAATCATCGGCTTTGTCAATTCATAGAGAAGAAACAAAAAGATTCGAGTTTATGCCTCATACATAGATTGGACACACATTATCGGCTTAGAAGAAAAAGACAAAACAAAATAAAAATGACTTAAATTTGCGTCTCATACTTAGGTCGGACACACAAGAAGACCTGCAGGATCCTCGGCAATTCATCATTGTGTCACCCAAATCCAGTGGCTGGATTCAACCTACCTGAGGGCTTGTGTTTCCAACAGCATCGTTGTATTGTCTTTATTCACCGACCTACAGGAGGTGGATCCAATGGCTGGCCGGTGAACAAAGACAACACAATAATGCCAGGGAACATGCCAGCAGGTAGGCTAAATCCAGCCATTGGGTTCGGTGACAAAGGTAGACGCTCGTTGTGTGCCGTTCGCTGCAGGGAGGCTAAAATGCCTAGTGTCACAACATTTTAATCATCGGCTTAGAAGAAAAAAACAAAACAAAATAAAAATGACTTAGATTTTGCGCCTCATACTTAGGTCGGACACTCAAGTAGACCTGCAGGATCTTGTGAGCCAAGTATGATGCACAAGACTTGGTACTTGTGCATATCACAAGGCTCACAAGACCTGCAGGCCTACAACTTAGTGCCACAACATTTTAATCATCGGCTTTCGAAGAAACAGACAAAACAAAATAAAAATGACTTAGATTTTGCGCCTCATACTTAGGTCGGACACACAATTATTAGTAGCCCTGAAGGATCGGCCGAGCCAAGTAGGATGCACAAGACTTGTACTTGTGCATATCACAAGGCTCGGCAGACCTTCAGGGTTACCACATAGTGCCACAACATTTTTAATCATCGGCATTCGGAAAGAGAAAGAAAAAACAAAATGATTTCGGATTTGTGCCTCATACATATTTAAATTGGACACACATTTCAGAGACGGAGCAAGCGAACCAAGTAGGATGCACAAAATATTTATTTGTGTATATCACAAGGTTCACTAGCTCCTCATATTTAGATTTGTGCCTCATATTTAGATTGAACACACATTGATCAGGTACGGGGCAAGCGGACCAAGTAAAAGTATGCACAAGATGTTTATTTGTGCATATCACAAGGTCCGCAAGCACCTACCTGATTAACATAGTGTGCCACAACATTTTAATCATCGGCTTTAGAAAAAAAGACAAAACAAAAATAAAGCATGCATAACACAATAAAGATAACACCACTGTGAAATATGAACACAATAAAGATACCCCATATGTCCCTTTTTTAGCAAATTCATGCCAAAATTTACGAAAAATTTCGGCATGACCTTTGCTAAAAAAAGGATATATGGAGAGTACCCGAATTTGCCGGAACGGAAGTTAATCGACATTCCGGCAATCTCAAGGGCCTCTCGGGGGTACCTGCAATCATTTCATAAAAAATGTACATCTTCGGCCGGCATCTCCACGACACGATGGTCGGAGCACAAACAACCATGACATTGAGGGAGAGAACCTTAATAGAAGGAATTTTTGTAGGCATGTTTAAACAGTGACCATATTTAACTTAGCAAAAAACTTAAAAAAATTTTGGTTTCCAAAATTTTCCTAACACCACTAGCACCAACTAGAAGCATTACCAACTACTTGCAGCAAGCAATCAATAACAAATCATAGAAATTCTGTAAGAAAACTGGGTTTGGCATTTGACCAAACACCTTGTGTGCAGGTGTGGAGGGGAGGGAGAGGGGAGGAAAGGAGCAGTACCTCGGGGAGGGGATGGTGGAGAGGAGGGAGAGGGGATGGTGGAGGGGCACGGGCGCGTGGTGGGCGGCGCCAGTGCGGGTGGCGGTGCAGGTCGTCCTCGAGCACGTACGGGCGCGTGCCGTCGGGCGCTCCTCGAGCACGGGCGCGTGCCGACGGCGCCGATGCGGCCGGGTGGCGGTGTGACGGGGCGGTGGTGGCTTGGGCGGCGTGCCAGGTGGCTAGGGAGGCCGTCGAGTGCAGGTGGTGGGCTGCCGGCGGCGAGGGGTGGTGCTGGGGATCGAGGTCGTCGAAATAGAGAGAATTTGGGGAAGAAAGAGAGAGGGCAGCGCGCGCGGGGGCAGGCCTTATAAGTCCATCTCTTCAATATCTGTGGCGCATGTATCTGGATGCGCCACAGAAAGGCATATATCTGTGGCGCATCCACAAACATGCGCCACAGATATTCTAGTTTCTGTGGCGCATCAGAATCCACGCGCCACAGATATTGGTGGTGGGCCTCGAGTTCAACCGTGGGTGGTGGGGCCCATCGTGTTTCTGTGGCGCATGGCACAAAGTGCGCCACAGAAATGCCATATTCAGTGGCGCACGGCGCAGTAATGCGCCACAGATATTAGTGGCGCACCACCTGATGTGCGCCACTGATAAATTTCTGTGGCGCACGGCAAATCGGTGCGCCACAGAATGATGATCCACCTATAGCTAGTTTCCTAGTAGTGTGCCTGCCTCTATAGCAATCAAGCCCTTCACCGTCGTATTGGCCAACGATGTCAAATCATATTTTCTTGGATCCCAATAGCTTCTTTTTCTAGGAACATCAGTTGGTTGCATCTTGCACCGTTATTTGGAGAATCGCACGATCTGTTGCTAAGAATCGATAGACTTTGCTTTGTTTACTAGCCTCTTGTAACTGAAGAGTCATGTCGGGTGTTAATCTGTAAGTCTATATACGACAAGCTTCTCATCTGAAAACAGCATGGCCTATCTTGTTTCAGGCTGTGATGGTCATATTTTTGTCTGTTATTATGGAAAAATGAATTGCTACTGGCTACATAATCTTATTAACTTTTACCAGTGTGGAGGGAAGATAGATCTAATCCAATGGCGATGAAAGAAACAATAATTTGCATTTTCATTGAATGGAGTGGAGAGAGTAAAAATAGGATGATCCATCATCTCTCTTACTGTCTCAACATTGGTAGGCAAAATCAAGCAGAGGAAGAATAAAGAGATCAAGAAGCAGAGGAAGTAGAAGGAAGATGTCTCAACATCTCGCTCCTTTCTCTGCTGGGTGAGGTCCAGCCAATCGTGAACTAAAGCCCATCTAGCTGCCCAGTTGATCAAAAAGCCACGAACATAGGCCAGTCATGAGGTTTACAAACGTTTCAAAAAAAAATACAAACGTGATCTCTTTAGTTTAAAAATCACATTTATAATTTCTTTAACAACTGAAAAAATACATGTTGTCAACAATATATCCCACAAATGTGGAAAATCTTAATTTGAAATACTTTGTGTTTCCAGCTACAAAAATGAAGAATGTGTGGATCTGATTATACACACATTTAAACCAACAAAATATGTTAGATTTTGTCATTTTTGTGTACCCATAATACAAATAATTTACATTCTGATTTTGCCAAGTTGTAGGATGCACAACTACATCCAGAAATATTTTTCATATTTTCTTGAAACTTGCAAATATAGTTTTTGATTATTGTTTTTGTAAAAAAGGGGTCGTTGGAGCTCGGGAGACAAAAATGAATTTTCATACTAACAGTCCACCCAAAAAGAAAAAATTCATCTCACGCTCCCTCCTTCCTGCAGCCGTCCGCCTCCTACAACCCTTCCAGCTTAATGTCGGTGTTGTCCAGAGGTCCCGGACACTATCCAAGACCTCGGTTATCCCGATGCTCTTTTCCAGCTAGTACACTTTACGGCACTTCGCCACAACCTTACACGCCGGGATATATTGCTGTTACAGGAGCTCATGGACTGGCGTAATCCTCTTTTTTTCGAAATAGGAGCATAGCTCCCGCCTCTACATCAAAAATATGCACATAACCTAATTGTATTCTAAAGTTTTCAGAATAGCAGTTTATTACTCATCTGTCACTCAAATTCTCAACATGAATCAACCGACAGAATAAAAAATAGAAAGCTCCTCTATGCATATTGTATAATTTGTATTCTAAGAGGTTGACTTCAGTCAGCCTAGTTGAAGATATCCCGTACGACCGCCATCAGCCGAGAATATCATGTATTGAAAAATCTGTGTATTCAGTAGGTAGCTCTCTAGATTACTTACAACAAATTTGGAACATAAGTTTTATTTTAAAACAACTCGTTCTTTCAACATTTCCGAATTGCCCAAACTAATCCACAAACTCCCACCCGAATTCGAGCTTTTACTTTCTTATCAATCATATTTAGCCAATTAAAAAATATATTAGTGATACTGGGAGGAGGGGACACTGGTAAAGAAAAGGCCTATAGGTGGCCTTAGACCCCGTGGCACACC